>VMDO01001573.1:32311-163327 GCA_007922755.1 Pedetes capensis
TTTTTTTTTTTTTTTTTTTTTTTTTACTTTTTGGGACAGGGTCTCACTAAGTTACGCAGACTGCCTCTGGTCTCCAACTTGCAATCCTCCTGTCTCTGCCTCCCGAGCCACTGGGATTACAGGCGTGGGCCACCACGCCTGGCCTTATAATACATTTAAAAAAAACTTAAACATTCACTGTATTTTGATCGTACCACATGTAATGTTATAACATGTTGTTACATAACATATACAATATGTTGTAATAGTTATAAATTGCATATAAATTTTACATGAAAAATATATAGGTAATTATGTCAGAGCACACCATTTTAAGAGCTAAGTGGACAATTTATTTCACATTCAACAGCTGGAAATGATATGGTCATGACATTGATGAAAAGCCAGGAACATATGTCATGAGTACTACCATCATCATTTTATTAACACAAGTTTAATTACATGTGAGCATAGTTCAAGTCATTCCTCTATGGATCTCCAAAAGTTTTGTGCACATCTATTTGAATGTGTCACACAAGCATATTTAGCAATTGTACATAACTACTTTTCAAAGCTTTCTCCTGAGTACCTTTCAGAGTGCTATGTAGATAATAAATATTTGTGGAAAAGTGATGGATGGAGGATGGATACTGAATAAACCATTTCTAGTCTGATTTTTCTCTACAGTCAATATTTTTCCACCTTATAAAATCTTGCTTGGCATTTTGCTTCCAGCTTTGGGAAGTGGAAAACCGTGATGAAAGTCAGTTTATTGCACCATATTATATAATTTGTCTTCCTCTGAAAACCAAGAGTTTTAGAAATGTGGCATCATTTTTAGACATACAACAGTAGCACAGCAAGTGTGAGTTAGAGATGGCAGAAGGAGACCGTAAGAATGATTTCTAACCAGGAGGAAAAGGGAAATGGGCTCTTTCACCTCACAGTCTTGTCATTGAGTTTGCCGCTGGGCAGTGCCTTGCTTGGCCTTCCTTTATTTTTGAGGATGAAATAGGAATATTTAGAATTTCCAAGGAGAATTCGCAATTATTTCCATGAGAATTCTGGTCCAGGGGACATGTTGATTAAACAGGTTCATGCATCCAGTTCCTGCCTGGTTTCTATTAAATATTCCAGCCTTTCCTGTGAAAAAATAAGGAATAATTTCCTGCTTTTATTATTCAAACGGGTCTATTTTCATCAGGCATTCCATGGCTATCCTCAATTCAAAAAGATAATCTAGGTTTTTCCAGTTTTATGTGCAGTCTTGAGAACTACTGGCTTTTAGGCTCACACGGTGGCCATTCTAAGGGATATTTGATGGCAGAAAGAGGTGATACCAGTAGCTCAAAGAGTGTCTATTTCAAGAATACTTTACTTGACCTTACCTTTCCTACTGACTCAATGAATTCTATCCAATTCCACAGTATTCACAGTTGCAATACAAGGTGTGATTTAAACTAAAAATCAACAGTGTAATCACCATTTTGACTTTTCTGCCCTGTTTCCGCCTTAGTGTCTTCTGAACCTGGTGGCCCAGGATTGCCAGATGTGCCTGGCTGCTTGTTCCCTCAAAGCTGTTCTGGTTGGGGTTCCCTCTAGTTTAATGGATCCCGGAAGGTTGTGGTTGTGTTCTGACCAAAAACTAGAATTAAGAATACAGAAAGATCATGAACTCTTCCAAAATGAGAGATGCTGGATTTTCCTGTGGAAAGCAACATTCACGCAATTTCCTCAGATAATGGATATGAAATTAGCCTTGCTAAGCCTCAGTTTTCTCATCTATAAAATGGAAGTAATAGTGTCTCCCTCTTGGGGATGTCTTGAGAATTGAAAGAGAACACCCAGACAACTGATTGTGATATACTGTGTCTTTAATAAATGGAAGGTTTTTTTTTTTTTGGTTAGGGTTTAGCTCAATTGGTAGAGTGCTGCTCTGCACTCTCTGAGGTCCCAGGTTAGACCCCAAGCACTGGAAAAAAATGGGAGAAGGATGTGGTAATCCACTCCCAAAGCACTCCTGAAACAATAAGCCAATGAAAATCCCAAGAGGATCGCAACGAGTCAGATCCAACTTCACGTCACCTAATAACAACAGCAATTTTTGATTTTGAAAATAATAGTTACTCCCCGTGTTTTCTGTTAAATTCATGTTTGACTATCATTTAAAAAATCTGCAGTGAACAAAAAGCGAAATGAAAGATGAGTCCTTCATAGGTGCTGGGAGCCAGATGCAGTGTCATATGGTGAATATATCTGAGGAAAAGAGAGGCTGATGCTAAAGATGGGAGATAGAGATTCTAATGTGGGTTTTATTATTTTTCCCAGTGTATTTTAATGGACTCCAAGTAACTTCAGCACATCCATCTTGCCATTGTGCCTCAGTTCTTCCTGCTGCATGCACATGCTTTTGCTAGGCAGTCCCTTGCTCAGAACCTTCAATGCTTTTCTGAGCTTTACTGAACTACACTTCAAAACACATGAACAGATTGAACTTTCCTTTAAAATCTGATCTCTCTATCCATTCTTCACATCCTCCAACCCAATAGGAGCTGTTTTTTTTTTTCCCATCACATGCCCTATTCCTCCCTGCCCTGGGGCCTTTTTTTTTTTTTTTTTTTTTGCCTTTCTAGAAATTTCTCTGAAGGAGCTCAATTCAAAATAAGATCTATCCCTAATATTCTTCCCTGCTCCTATCAGTAAGAAGAAATTACTCAGGTTTTCATATTTCTAAGTTATTGTATGCTAATATATTCCAGCATGCTTATTTTTTGAGTTTTATTTAACAGACTACATCAAAAGCTACTTCAGGAACCAATGACATTTAGATTTTATTCTATGTGAGACACAATATAATCTTGTTGTTTGTTGCTAGGTGCTGTTGAGTCTTGTCCGACTCATAGCGACCCTCATAGGGTTTTCAATGGCTGACCGTTTCGGGATTGCCTTGGGAGTGGGTTGCCATGTCCTTCTCCCATTTTGCAGTGCTGAGAATCAACCTTGGGACCTCAGAGACTGCAGAGCAGCACTCTACCAACTGAGCTAAATCCCAGCCCAAACATAATTTTGGTGCTCAGTAAATAATGAATACATGAATGAATGACAGTATTGGTATTAAAATTTACAAATGTGGTTGAGAGGCATGATATGGGCCTAAAAATAAATAGCAATGAATCATCGTAGTGGTCTAGGCAATAGATTTAAAAGTATAGAGGATAGTTGGATATGGTGGAGCACCCTGTAATCCTAATAACTTGGGAGGCAGAGGCAAGAAGAACACAAGTTTGAGACCAGAGGCAGCCTGGGTAATTTAGCGAGACTCTGTCTCAAGATAAAAAATAAAAAATGATCTGGAGGTGCACCTCAGTGGTACAGCACTTGCAAAATATGCATGAGTCCCTGGGTTAAACACCTAGTACTGCAACATAACATAACATAACATAAGGAAGAAAAATAAATAATGCAATTGTCATGGAGGTTTAATCTTGGCCATGAAGGATTTGAGTAGTCTCTTGAAGAATATTAACAGTTGAGACTTACAAGGAGAATTCTTACACTATCTTTATTAAGGATGGGTTTCCTCTCTTGGGCTATAATTTGGTTTACAAAATCTACAATTTCTCCTTCATTAAATCAAATCTGTAACAAAGGCTTAAGATTTAGTATTTTCTACAGAGCAATAATGTGATGGTATTTCAACGTATTATAGATACATGGATTACATTTTTCCCTATGGAAATCATCAATATTAAAATAATGAGAGCTTTTCATATATCTGGATTTTACTGAAGCTTTAGAAAAACAGGTTCAACAACTGAATGAATGAACCCACCGAATAATGAGTAGGGGTGTTCTTATCTGCAATTGTAATAGGTTGATTTAAGATTACAATTGAGAAAGATTGATGAAAGGGAAAATAATCTTTTCTGTCATGGGTAGGTCAACTGCCAAGTTTCAGGAATCCAGACATGCACATTGGCAATTCCCAAGGATTTGGAGGCATAGGGTCCATTTTTCCTTAATGGTGCTTCCTGTCTATATGGACAGTATCAGCAGTACTAGCTCTGAAGGCCCATTCAACAAGCTTCTGTCAACCACAGGGCAAATTGGAAGCCAGCATAAGATGTGCTCCATGAAAGGGGAAAATATTGACCCACTGCCCAGGGGTTGCAATGCACTCATCCTACGATTAGAGTGAGTAGCTTGTCCCCATCTGCCTGGGACTTGTCTGATTTTTACACTCAAATTCCTATATCCTGATCAACCTCAGTCTCAAGATGCCCATGGTAGACAGTTGTTCACCCTACCCACTGCTGAAAGCATCACTTAAAGCAACACTTTTCAGACTTAACGTGCATGCTCGGCACTTGTGGATCTGGTTAAAACGTATTTGTATATCTTGAGTGGGCTGAAGATCACCTTTCTAGCAAGTGCTGGGTTGCTGCTGATCCAGGTACCTCGCTTTGAGAATCAAGGTTTAGAGCACGCCTTGCTGACTCAGAGATTAATTGAGATGTATTTTTTTTTCTAATTTTTTGTCATTGACTAAGTGACTTGACCTTACAAAATTTCAATTTCCAAATCCCCAGTAGAAGGGAATAATATACCTTCCTCAAAGGATTGACATGATATGAGCCCAGAATAAGCAATAATTATTAATTGCTTTTATAATTATTGGGATTTGTATCATGTACCATGGAAGTGCCTGCAGCCATAGCCCTGTGGCACCCAATCCCATCAGATCTTGGAAGCTAAGGAGGGTTGGGCCTGATTAGTACTTTGATGGGAGACTGCCTGGGAATACCAGGTGCTGTAGACTTGGGAGATAGACCTGGCAACCCACTCCCAAAAATCAATCTGCCATTGAAAACCTTATCAACAGCAGAGAAGCACTGACAGTAGTGTTTTGCCTGTTGTATGTAGGGTCGCTATGAGTCAGATACTGACTTGACGGCACCTAACACCACCACCACCACCATTGAAGTAATTTCCTAATAGGTGATTGAGACTGAACATACAATTAAATTGAAGAAAGTTTCAGCTAAATTCATTGCTAAAGAATTAATAAATATTGATGCTTTCAAGGTGAATTAGAATGCTTGAGGCATAGACATTTCACCAGATTGGACAGGAATTAGGTTGACCTATTAGGTATATCATAAAATTGAATCTTACCATAAAATGCTAGGTTTTTATACATTGCTATATAAGCTGCCTCCTTATTGAGTGTTCCCAGCAATGGTAGGACTGTTGCAAAGTCTGACTGACTCATGAAGAGGAAATTGGACACTAATAGGGTATGCATAAAGCTTAAGTTTAGTTCCAGTTAGACTTCATGGAACATACTATCACTAACTATGTGAACTTGGAGAATGTATATAATGTATATAGAATGCATATAAACAAGGATAATAATATCTACCTCAAAGATGTTTTAAAACCAAAATATACAGTACCTATGCAATCTGGTGTATGTGGCCCATTATAAATGCTCAATAAATGCTGGCTCCTTATTATTAGGTGGCATCAAATCAAGGTTGACTCATAGTGACCCTATGTACAACAGAATGAAACAATCCTTGACACTATGTCATGAAGATCTTTGTATGTTTAAGTGCATTGCTGCAGACAATGCCAATTCATCTAGGTGAGAGTCTTTTTTTTTTTTTTTTTTTTTTTTGTGGTACTGGAAGTTGAACCCAGTGCCTTGCACTTGCATGCTTTGTGAGTGCTGGACCACTGAGCTGCGCCCCCAGCCTTTTTTTTTTTTTTTTTTTTTTTTACTTTTTGAGACAGGCTCTGGCTAAATTATGCAGACTGACTCCGGTCTTGAACTTGCAATCCTCCCACCTCCGCCAACTGAGCCACTGGGATTATAGGCATGCACCACCATGCCCAGTTTTTTTATTTTTTAATTGACCTGCAACTCTCTCAAATATGATGTCCTTCTCCCAGGCATTTGTCCCTCCTGATAATATGTCCAAAATACGTCAGACTTTGTCTAGCCTTCCTTGATTCTGAGAAGCACTCTGGTTGCACTTTTTCTAGGACAGATCTGTTGATTCTTTTGGCAGTCTGTGATATATTCAATATTGTCCAGCACCATAATTCAAAAGCATCAATTCTTCAACTGTCTTGCTTATCAATGTCCAGCTTTCACAAACATATGATACGACTGAAAATATCATGGCATGAGTAAGGTGCAACTTGTCTTCAATGTGACATGTTTGCTTTTTAGCACTTTAAAGAGATCTTTGTCAACAGCTTTTCCCAATGCGATGTGTCTTGATTTCCTGATTGATGTTTTTGTGGTATTGACATCATCAACATAAATCTTTTCTCCATTTATCGTGAAGTTACTTACTGACCCAGTTGTAAGGATTTTTGTTTTCTTGATATTGAGGCACAATCAATGCTGAAGGCTGTGTTCTTTGATTTTCATCAGTAAATGTTTCTACTGCTCTTCACTTTCAGCAGGCAAAATAGAGGTTACTGTTCTGATTATTTTATCAGGGTAATAACAGAACTAGTTCTACTTAATATTCCTTTAGAAAAGAACTGAATTCAACATACATTAAAAAGATCATGCACCATGATCAAGTTGATCTTAATACAAGGATGCAAGTATCATTCACCATAATGCAAATCAATAAATATAGCCCATAAATAAAATCAAGGACAAAAAAATCACATGATCATCTAAATAGGTGCATAAAAAGCCTTTTAAAAATTCAACATCTCTTCAGGAGACAGAGCTAAAGAAACAAAGTTGAATGGATCATACTTCAACGTAATACAGGCTATATATGACAAAAATTCAGCCAACATTATACTGAATAGGAAAACCTAGAAGCATTTCCTGTAAAATCAGGAATGAGCCAAGTGTACCCACTCTCTCCATACTTATTCAATGTAGTGCTTAAATTCTTAGCCAGAGCAATAAAATGAGAGTAAGAAATAAAAGGAACACAAATAGGAAAGGAAGAAGTCAATTTATTCCTATTTTCACATGATATGATCTTATACTTAAAACCGTAAAGACATCACCAAAAGATTCATATCTGATAAACCCTTTAAGTAGCAGGATACAAAATCAACATATAAAAACCAGTAGTTCTTTCTCTCTCTCTCTCTCCCTTCTTTCTTTCTTTCTGTTGGTTTCTTTTGTAGTACTTGGAGTTTGAACCCAGGGCCTCACATATGCTAGCCAATTGCTCTATCACTGAACAGCACCCCCAGCCACTTCTCAATTTATTTATTTATTTTTTTGAGATAGAGGATCAATAAGTTGTGCAAGCTGCCTTTGGCCTTGAGCTTGCAATCCTCATGCCTCAGCATCCCTAGTTGCTGTGATTGCAGCATGAACCATGTTCTTTGGCTCATTAACTTTTCTATGTAACAATAATGAACATGCTGAGAAAGAAATCCAGAGCTGAGGATTTAGTTCAGTGGTAGAACACTTGCCTAGCAGTGCAAGGCCCTTGGTTCAATCTCCAGCAATACACACACACACACACACACACACACACACACACACACACACACACATTGGGAAAGCAATACCAGTCCTAATAGCTTCAAACCAGCCAGCCTACCAACTGGCCAACCTAGCAATGAACCTAACCAAAAAAGTGAAAGACCTCTATAATAAAAAATTATAAAGCGCTGAAGAAAGAAATTGAAAAAGACACTAGATGATAAAAAGACCACCTATGTTCATGGATAAGCAGGATTAATATTGTTGAAATGGCTATATTACAGAAAGCAATCTACAGATTCAATGTAATTTTCATGAAAATTTCAATGACATTCTTCACAGACATAGAAAAAACAATTCTAAAATTCATATGGAATTCATATAAATAGCTAACACAATTCTGAGCAAAAAGAACAATACTGGAGATATCACAATACCTGATTTCAAGTTATACAACAGAGTCATAGTAACAAAACCAGCATGGTCATAGCGCAAAACAGAAACAGACCAATGGAACAGAATAGAGGACCCAAAAATAAACCCATGCAGCTACAGCCTCTTGATGTTCAAGAAACATGTCAGAAACATATGTTGGAGAAAAGACAACCTGTTTAACAAATGGTGATCAAAAAACTGGATATCCACATGTTAGCAGGGGATGGATCCAGGTATTCTTGGAGAACTGGCAGCATAGTCTCTGCCATTGGTCATATTTATAAAAGAGTTTAAAAACAGAATCAGAAGGGTAACTTGAGGATAGTTTATTCAGAGTTGGAAGAGAGGAGAGGGCCCTGAGTGACAGCCCAGGGACATAGGCTGATATGAGGAGAAGGGAGATAGAAAGACAAATAGAAAAAGTGACTCTTTCTGAGATAGAAATCAGAAAAAGATAGGGTCCAGCAATAAAGGTCCAAGAGTAGCTGTGTTTACACTTCTGAGTTAGAGTTTAAGAAGCATGCAGGCCCAGCAATGAGGGTATCTCCAACCCTCTGTGGACGATTGCAGCCCCAGAAAACTGCAGACTGCTCTGGACATCTGTGGAGAACTGTGGATAATAGCAAACTGTGGACATAGTAGGCATCCATGTGCATCTGGACACTGTGGATATTGTAAGAACTAATGGCATTGGACATTGTATTGAGGAACTTTTGGGGTTTTTAAGTCCCTATCTCATTAAGGGGATAGATATTCCTTTCCTCTTTTTCCTTCAGGACCAGGAAGTTGAACCAAGGGCCCTGCACATACTTTGCAAGTGCTTTGTCACTGAGACACACCCCAACACTCTTTCTTACTTTTTATCTTGAGACAGGGTCTTGCTAATTATGTAGGCTGCCTCTGCCCTCAAACTTGCTTTTGCCTACTGAGTGGCTGGGATTACAGATGTGCATGCCACCATGCCTGGATCCTCTGCTCTTTTTGATCTTCTTGATAGGTATGTCATATTTTTCTCACCCTTCAGCTTAGGGTGGCCTTCCTAGACTATAGAATAGGTTTTCCTCTGTCACAGGAGAGGTCTCGCATAAAAGAAGAATCCTTGCTTCCTAATCCAGACATGGAAATACCTGTTGTTTTCATATATAAAGTAAGTTACTAGCTACAGACTAGGTCATTTGTAAAGTTGTTATTAGTTACAGACTACACCATTTGTTAAAGGGTACTATCTACCAGCACTCCTGATATTTGCAAAGGATATTATCTTTCAAGGAAATACTGACCATCAGATCAAGCCATTTGTCTCAGAGGAAGTTCACATTGATATTCATATCTTGAAAGGTGGCTGGGAAGCAGATGGTTGCAGAGGGCCTAGAATGGCTATCCTGCACCTCATGTATTTTGGACATCCTGATCATACACAGTCTCTTGAAATTGTTTTGTGTAAGGACTCTATGTTCCCTCCATCTTCTTTTGATGCTTCCTTTCATATTTTCCATGTAGAATCTTTCACTTGAGGATTAAACTTTTTCTTTAATTCCTTAAGATGAGAAAAACAGAGCATATTCTTCCTTTTTGTTTTTTATCTTCAGCTCATTGCATATGTCATTGAAATATTTGATTGTGTCTTCTCAACCTGCCCTTTGAAATCTTCTAGGCTTGTGTGCTGTGATGCTGAAAGTTATGCTACTGGCATTACAGATACCAGCCGGGTCATCCATGGTAGATAGGTTTCAGCTGAGCTTCCAGACTAAAACAGACTAGGTAGTAGGACCTGGTGATTCACTCCCTAAACAACTAGCCATTGAAACCCCTGTGAATAGCAAAGAAACACTGTCAGATACAGTAACAGAATATAGTCCCTCAGGTTGGAAGGCACACAAAAGATGACTGGGGAAGAGTTGCCTTCTCAAAGTAGAGTGCACCTTAATGACAGAAATGGAGGAAAGCCCCAGGGACCTCCATGGGCTGTTGAGGCAGGACTCCAGATGAGAAGGAACAACTGTAAACATCCATTAGCAATCAGAACATGGAATGTACGTGGTATAAATCTAGGAAAATTAGAAATAATCAAAAGGGAAATGGAGTGCATAAACATCAACATTCTAGGCATCAGTGAGCCAGTGGCATGGGTCATTTTGAATCAGATAATCATATGGTCTACTATGCTAGGAATGGCAAATTAAAGAGAAATGGAGTTGAATTCATCATCAAAAAAGACATCTCAAGCTATATCCTGAAGGACAATGCTGTCAGTTATAGAATAATATTCATATGCCTACAAGGAAGGTTGGTTAATATGACTATTATTCAAATTTATGCAACCATCACTAAGTCCAGAAATGAAGATAGGGAAGATTTTACCAGCTCCTGCAACCTGAAATAGATGAAACATGCAATAGGATGTACTGATAATTACTGGTGACTGGAATGCAAAAGTTGGAAACAACAAAGAAGGCTCACTATTTGGAAAATACTGCCTTAGTGACAGAAAGGATGCTGGAGATAGCATAATATAGCATGATTGAATTTTGTCAGGCCACTGACCTTTTCATTACAATACATTTTTTCAATAACATAAACATCTGCTATACATATGAAATTCACCAGAGGGAACATATAGGAACCAAACTGACTACATTTATAAAAAGAGATGAAGGAAAAGCATAATATCAAATGTCAGAACAAGACCAGGTACTGATTGTGGATCAGACCATTAACTGCTCATATGCAAGTTCAAAATGGAACTGAAGAAAATTAGAACAAGTATAGAGAGCCATGTATGACCTTGAGTATATCCCACCTGAGTTCAGAGACCACCTCAAGAACAGGTTTAATGTATTAGACACTAATGGCAGAACACCTGATGAGCTGTGGAATGACATTAAAGACATCATCCAGGAGGAATGCAAAAGATTATTAAAAAGAGAGGAAAAAAAGAAAAGGCCAAATTATATGTGAAAAGGGACTTCAAAACTTGCCCTTGAACAATAGTAAAGTTGCTATGCAAATATCGATTTGGAAAGAAGATGAGACACTCTAATGAGTATCTCTTGGATATGCTGATTTTAGAAATGCCATAATGGCTTCAGTTTTCATTTCTAGGTCTCACTTCTACCTGACTACAGGTTAAGATTCATCAATCCTTATGTCCCCATTCTACCATGTGAGCTCTTGGGCTATAGCTCATCTTTGTTTCTACTCCCTGGAGTAGGACTAGAGTTAGATTATTTTGTCTGTAAAATATAACTATTGTTGGGCCAACGGGCCGTGCCAGAAGATTGTCATTAACTAGTTGACTGTTCTATTTATGGAGCTGGAAATTTGGGTCAGAAAAGCAAAAATGTGTGCAATCAATGTAAGGGACTAGCAACCTCTGGTGTTCCAGGGAAGACAAAGAGAATTTGAGGCTTGAGAACTGTGAAATAGTAACGGTCATGTTGGCAGTGAGTAGAAGCACCCACTTACATTCTAATCCTCACTCTAAGGACAGGACATTTTTTTCTTGCCCTGGTCCTCATTTCTTTCTTTCTTTTTCTTTTTTGGCAGTACTGGGGGTTGAACCTAGGGCCTCTCACCTGCATGCTTTGCAAGTGCTGGACCACTCAGCTGCACCCCCAGCCCATTTTTTTTTACTTTTTGAGACAAGGCCTCACTAAATTACGCAGACAGCCTCTGGTCTCGAACTTGCGATCCTCCTGCCTCAGCCTCCCAAGCTGCTGGGACTACACGCGTGCGCCACCGCACCTGGCTCGCCTGGTCCTCATTTCTGATGCTGCAAGAAGCTGGAGCAAAAATGTGCAATCTCTGGCTTAAGAAACCACACTATTGTCCTGTCAAACGCATGACGAGCCCTTTGTTTTGCCACTTGTATCAAAAAATAAGCAACCAAAAACAAAAAAATTACAGCAGCTCACATATTCTTCTATGGAATTTCTTGACCAAACCCATGAGTGCTGTCTTGTTTCTCATAAAGGCATGCCCTCACTAGATATAGAATTGGGTTATACACTCAAGTCTCTTTGAAGGATATTGAGGGCCCTGAATACTACAATGTTTAAAAGACTCCTGCAGAATTCCCCTCATAGAAAGCATTAAATGGGTATTCATTTCCTTCCTCTCTTCTCCTGTATCTTGCACCTTATTGTGTGTACCTGTTCCTAACATTACTGCCCACCACCTGTGACACGTATGAGAAACAGACAAAGTCTAAAGCCCAACAATGAATGTTCGTGACTGATCTAGATCATCCTGAGTTTCTGTGTTACTGTTGAGCTTTGTGTACCAGACGATCTTGATCCAGCTGCCTTGGAGAATCATCACACCACAGATTGAGCACTAAACTCTATTGTACTATTGTACATCAAGAGTAGGTTTCCAACTTTGGAAATAAACATTTTTTGAGGCTCCTAGTTTTGAAATCTCCTGGATCCTCTTTAAGCAGGTATAATACCCTTTAGCTATAGCCTCATGAGAGACATTAATACACGATTTACTAGCTTATTACGGTTTCCTTTTCCTTTTCTTTCTTTTTTTCTTTTTTTTTTTTTCACAGTTGCTTGGGGGTTGAACTCAGGGCTTCACACACACTTTGCAAGTGCTGTACCACTGGGATGTACTCCCAACACTGCTTCCTTTTAATTGAGTCAGTGTCTTGCTAAATTACACAGGCTGCCTCTGGACTCAAATTTGCTATCCTTCTGCTTTAGCCTCTTGAGTCTCTGGAGTTACAAGTGTATGCCACCACTCCCAGATACTTATTACAGTTTCCAAAACAGATAAGTCTAGGAGTCTATCCACAGCCTGAGATTGGATATCTGTACTCACGTGTATGCTTAATCCTTCTAAGTCTTCACAGAGTGAGTTGCACAAGTTTAGTCTTTGTTTTTCAAATTTTAGGGCTAATAATTATGAAAATGTATTGATGATGAAGCCCAGATTTTTGGAAGCTTGACTCAATAGGGATTATCTTGTCTTAGGTAAATGCTCAATATAATGTACTCAGATAATAATGCTTATATGAATGCCTGAATTTATTTTTCCTCCAGTTTCCTTTATACCCAGCAAACATACCTTACTTTGTGTGCTTATGTATAAAAAGAACAAAATCCAGGAAATGAGGTTATTTGAATTTTAGTTGGAGTCTTATCTTTTTGATCTAATTCATTGTTTCAAAGTGGACTGCTTATTTAGGTTTAATTTTCTTCATCATTATAATGATAATTAAGACTAGTAAACTTCAATGGCATTTTCCAATCCTGAAATTTCATAATTCTGTGAAAACTCCTAACTTTTATTTGAAATGATGCAAAAGCATTTTTGATGTTTAATGTTCCTCATTTTATAGAAATGTATGGAAATGATGCCTAAGAATATGTATATTAATTATTCATTCTATTAGAAGGCATCATTCCTCCTCGTAGATCATCATGTCCTTATATTTGAGTGGATAATGAGTTCAAAACTTGGGATAAGCTAGAAAGCTGTACAACTATCAACTCAGCACAATTATTGGGAAATGTGGTCTAAGTTGAGTGTGAAATTCTACATAAAAAGCTTTTGATGGTTTCTTCCCTCAATGATATTATTGGACACATTCATTATTTTAAGTTTTAAAAACATGCATCTGTATTTTCTTAGTCAAAAATAAAATATTAGAAGTTAACATGAGCAATGCACAATAAAATGCATGTATGGAAATGTCATGAGACTCATTAAGCTATACATTAAAAATTACCAATAAAAAGTTTTAAAAATATAATTAGATAAAATTTGTGATTTTCAAAATATGTAACAAAAAGAATGAACTCCTACCAATCAGAGTAGATGTTAAACTCAAAGAATTCCCACTTTGGACACCAGCCTTAAAAAACTAAAAAAAGACAACTTAAATGTATTTTCCTTGCCCCTACTATTAAAGGAGAGGAATTAGTTTCTAATCTTTTAAAATACGAACATGTTGGTCTCCAGTTTTTTAAAAAAGAAACAATCAAATAAAGAAGCATGTATCAGAACCTTGCCTACCTCCCACTCTATCCCTTCTTCTTGCCACCTCCTTATCCCACCTTATGGGCTACCCACATGGTCCTGCTTCCCATTTCTAAGACACAGTGGCTGGCCCCATTGCAACCTCAGCCCTGAATGCTTTCTGTGCAATTCAGTCACAGGAGAGCCTCACATCACCTCTGTGAATAGGCTCACTCTGGCCATCTCTTTGTCATTAATCCAGCACTTTATTTTGTTTTCCTCCCAGGACTTAGTTAAATTTGAAATTAAAAAAAATTTATACTAGTAATTAGTTTTTGTGTACTGAGGTTATTCATGGATCAGAGAAGTTGGACCATCTTATACATGCCTGGCCAATTATCCATTAACCTTTTGATAATCATATTCATAATGATGACAATCTAAAAATGTTATTATGCCTTCAACCATACCACCCTGATATCTGGTACAGTCTGATCTCAAAGGTTAAGTGGGGTTGAGCTTGGTTAGTCCTTGGATGAGAGACTCCCCTGGGAGTACCAGGTGCTTGGTGTGTAGGCTTGGGAGAAGGACCTGGCAACCCAGTTCTGAAACAACCAGCCATTGAAAACCCTATGAATAGCAAAGAAGCACCAACAATAGTGCCGGGCATGGCACACTGTCCGGGAGTGTTTTGATCTATTATATGTAGGGTCACTATGAATTGGACTCGACTGATGGCATCTTAACAACAACAGTAATGCTATGGTTGCCTACTACATGTCACACTCTACATAGGTAATCTCCCTTAATCTCTAATCAGCTCTACAACGTGAATTTTATTTTAACAGATGAGGAAAAAAAAGGATTCTAACATTTTAGTGAAGATAACCAGCCCAAGATCTCAATGTTCTTGAGCATATAACTATAATTTTCATGTAGCTATCTGATTTCATTCCTTACTCTACTGTCTCCTTATATATTCCATATTCAACAAATCAAGCAAAACATGTCCACTGCCTTTTGATATTATCAGAGAACATTGGGCATATAACTCTTCAGTAATCAATAATTCTTAAAATGTTATCTTCAAATTCTTTATATCTCTCCCCTAATAAGCTACATCTGTAAGAAAATATGTCACCATGGTGACTCTTTTCTTACTATGAATAATAATTTGAAAGTGAATTACTTTTGAACCCTCAGATTACTATACATAATATTTTCTTTAAATAGATATTGGGATAATAGGAAATATCAGTTACAGAAATAAAAAGAAGACTTTAACAAAATGGTGGATTGTATAAAAGTAATTCAGGAGCCAGTATGACAAAAGAAAAATAAGATTAGTGGGATTGGTGGGTAGAAACAAATATAATGTTAATTTTCCACTTTTGAAGTGTTTCCTAAGATTTCTTAATTTTCATATTGGGTCCTGAGACATACTTGAGATAATTCTTAAAAATAGCAACTTCAGGGTCCAACCCTAGATTTACTGAATAAGGATCCTGGAGTGGGAGGGGTAGGAAGAGGTATATTTAAACAAATTTGGGAATCACTCTGCCTAATAAAGCTTATTCTGCTGGGTGTAGTGGTGTATGCTTATAATCCCAGCACTCAGGAGGCTGAAGCTGGAAGATCACGAATTCAAGGCTGACCTGGACTACATGATGAAACCCTGTCTCAAAACAGCAAAACAAAACAAGCAAAAGAATGATTATTCATATAATTTATATAAGAGATGATAATATTAAGCAACTAAGAAAGACTTATAAAACTCTTTACCTGGAGACATCAAGATTAAAATCTATTGTATAATCACTGTTGTATTTCTTTTTAATTGTTTTTGTATACATTTTTAAGATCAGAATGTAACAACTACACTAGATGAAAGTTTTAAAAGTTCAAACATTTAGAAAGCCCTATCACTGAGGTGTTTTGTGGTTAACTTATTGATTCTAAAGGCCTGTTTCTTTTACTTGAATGTGCACACACACACACATGCACACACACACACATGCACACACACACACACACACACACACACACATTCATACCGTTCCATGGCAGCAAAGAAATCCTCACATTCCAAATATGTCTTAGTGGAGCATGATGGTTAAGAATTCTCAATATTTTAACATTACTTAGAGCACCCGTAGGTAGGTTGCCCTGGCCCCATTCCCAGAATTTAACAGTAGGGGCCTTGTGAAATGCTAAACGATGTGTATAACGGTATTTAGGCTCTCCAAGAGCCAATCCGTCAAAACATTTTGCTGCTTTGAAAATGTGTTCTTCAAAAAAATGGGCATATGGAACTTATTACTCTGCTTGGTGGAGTTCAGGCAGCAAGGTCCAAAATAAGCACAAAAACCTTTTGAGGACACAATCCTACTTAAAGGTAACAAGTTCTCTAAAACTGCCCTTCCCTGACCCAAGAGGTATAGAAGTCTCAGGGGAAATAGCAGAAGTCTAAAAATTTTCCTGAGATCTAAGGGTTAGGATAGCACAAAATTTGATAGAAACATCATAAAAGACAAAAAGTAATATTTTAATGAGTGTGTAAAAATGTGTGACCTGTTTTAATAAACAATCCCACAGTTATTCTTTACCTGTCTGTTCCAGCACAGTCCTTGGCTTATAATTGTTGTTTAATAAATATTTGTGAACAAATAAATCAGTGGCATTTTACTGTGATATATTTAGGTGGAATGCACAGCTACATGTTTTGGGAATTTGTTGAATGAAAGAGAAATTAAATTCTTTAAACACTATGAAAAATGTAACATTTTCACAAAGAAAAAACAATGAAAAGGACCATGATTCTCCTAATCTTATTTTTTCTCTTCCTCCTAATGCCTAAGTTACTTGTATTTAAGAGGATACACTTAAAAAAAATTACATATCCTTATTTAATTGAAATATCAAAAGAACCTAATTGATGGAATTTACAAAGGATTAATTTACGTTCCTCTGAACCTGGATAACATTTGCTCTACAAGTTATTAAGTGAACACTATTTTCATTGGAGTAAAGAAATGTTCTTATCAGTCACTGCAGACAAGAACAGAACTTAGTTTTTGAAGCTGAAAAGCCTTAAACTCCTTGCTGTGTTTTATTATGCATAACTGAAATTCTTCACAGTTACGAAAGTGTAAACTTCTCTTGATTGCATCAATATGTATTGGGAACAGGGGGATATGTAGGTCAGTGCTATGAAGAAACTGCAGCTACATTTAAACTTGCTTTGAAGGAATGAATGTATGCAATGGGCTTTTTAACAATTTTTTTATTTGAAAATCCATGCAGGCATTCGATTTCTAACTTCTTTAAGATCATAAGGTGGATTCATTTGCCTTGTTGTAAAAATCTCCCTTGCTTGAAATTTCCTACTAGTTACAAATATTCCTTTCCTAGAATGTTTGATCATGTGAATAGCATTGTATGGACCACTCTGATGGTTTAGATTCTCTCAATGATACTTACTTCTGTTTGTTACCTCATTTTTCATGATTTCATGATTTGTCTATTATATTTCATGACTGCTTCCTTTGGGATTGTTTTTTAACTAGAAAAATGACAAGAATGATCCACATAAGTCCATAAGAGAGGCTGTAAAATAAACATTATACCATGTGTGGGGTAAAAAAAAAAATAACTGCAAATGGCTGTTCTCACTTTCTGGCATTTACACACATGACCATCTGTTTGAGGCCTGTTTTACTTGGCTTTTTTCCAGCATTTATGTAACTGGCCAATTGAAAGGAAATGACATCATCAAGTTTCCTGAAGACATTCACTGGTGCCTTAAAAAAAGTTGGGAAACAAATTGCTTAGCAAAGAGAAAGATGTTTTTCACATGTCTCTTCTTTCCTACTTCTTTCTTTTTTCTAATATTTCTAACATATTTTCCCTTTCTCCCTTTCTTGTTAATACCTCTCAATGTTTCTTACCATCCACCTCAGGGCTTCTCCTGTTTGAATTATGGGGGTGTTAGAAAAAATCTTGGTTTTTGTTAGGTTAATATAACATGGTCAGAACATGTTGAAAAGTAGAGTTTTCGGAATTCCTTAGCTGCAAGAATGGACTTGATTGACATCTTCACTCAAGTGACAGGAGATTTTAAACCTGTAGATCTGGGCTTGAGAAGAATTGAAATAGTTCTGCCAAGATCTATATTGTTGTGCTACCAGGAGGTGGCTGTAACTGTCTTTTACAATTCAGCCCGTGGAGGATGACTGAACGAAGAGGAACATTTGGGAAATATATTTGTTGGCAATACCAACAAGTCAAAACTAGGAAGGGTTGAGGTTTTCATAGCATAGTTTACAGATCCTCTTATCCCCTTATATCTCAGTAATTTGTACTATTGGACCAAGGAGTCCTTTTATCTGATTCCAAAATTAAGTCACCTCTGGGGGAAGCCTAATGGCTGTTTTTAAGGCTCTCAGTTGTATAGAAAAGCATTGGTGTTGGAAGCAATTAAGTATACCTGCTGTTCAAGCTTTTTAGGGAGTTGAGAACAAATAGAAGGTTGATCTAAGCAGGAATCTAAGCTCCTATGTTCAAATCTTTTTGGGATTTTTAAATACCTTTCCATCCACTTGGAATGTCCTACTCTTCTCCAGCGTTGCAGCTTCTTTACCTTGAATCAGTATTCTTTCAAGGTACAATGAGCACATCACTTAAAATATGGGTCTTTTTAAGCCCTCCTCCATCTTATCCTCCTCCACTTCCTGCTCCTCCTCTTTTCTATTACTATGGTAGCAGACACTGTTGGTGCCCCATCAGACTTCCTTTGCCAGCTGGAGATGCACCCACCCCTCGGGTATTTTGAGTTTTTTCTGCAAGCTTTCCTTTTGCTGGTGAGAGTTACCTGCTGGGGATGTTACAGGGTTACCATTTACCCCACCCTCCTGCATGGCCACTGATTGACTGGTTTGTGCGTACAAAAGCAGAGCCACATGCCCTCAAGGTGAAGCAACTCTGTGGTATGATTGGTGCTGTTTTACCAGCCAAGGATGCATTTTACCTGAGACCACTTCCTTCCTCAGCTTTCTTCTATACTGTCCAGCTTAACTGACTTCCTTTTAGGTTTTTCCTGAAGATTTCTCCCTTCATAGATCACATACATCGGAAGACTTTTCTAGGCTTTGTTTTTAGGAACCCTTGTCTAAAAATTCTGTGATTATCAACAATGACCTGAGCAATGAGCCTACAGAAGACTAATATGCTGATGTACAAAGGGTGAACAGAATTCCTATCAGAGTGGACAGCAAGGAGGAGGCAGCAGCTGGATGGTCACGATTCAGCAGTAGTATCTAAGGAAAAAACATTGTGGTGAGAAGTTAAGAAAGAAGGAAATATTGAACCTTGTCAGTTCACTTGAGAGAATTTAATGAGGTTAGTGAGATTGCAGAGGTAGATGAAAAAATGTTGCTTGGCCTTTTTAAATTAACATATGGGAGTGGAGAAAGTTTAGAGAAACACATAAAAGTCCTACTACCCAAACAGAACCTCTTTTGATATATTTCATTCCAATTCCATTTGTCTAATTAGCTATCATCTATTTTTGTATTTTATTCATGTGTATTTGCTTATATATATTTATAAACTGGGAATCGTTACCTACAAAATTTAATGTCCTGCATTTTCTTCCTGAACATATATTTTTATGTCCTGTTTAATCAACTTCTTTTCAGGTTTTCCCTAAAGAATATTCCTCCATAAATCATTTTCCTGAGAGCCTTTCTCAAGGTGATTTTAGGGCTCCTTAGGCCCTAAGATACTGTGATCTTCAACATTCATACCTGAGTGATGAAGCTACACAGAGCTAATATGTAGCACTCCTTGAAAATCTGATTTTCAGTGTCTGCATAGTATTAAATTCTATGGGATTAATATACATTTACACCAATCATCATAATATAAGTTGTTGCCAATTTTTTGCTATTTAGAATACTATTATAAAGAATATAATACTATTTTTTCTTTTCTTTTCCTTTTTTGACAGTATTTTAGGGCTGAACCTAGGGCCTTCCATATACTTTGAGGTATTTGGGGGCTGATCCTAGGGACACCAGAGGGCTGCACCCCAGCTCACTTTTTATCTTTAGATAGGATCTCCCTAAGATTAGTTGGTAGAGCACTGCTCTGCACTCTCAGAGGCTTTGGGTTCGATCCCCAGCACTGCAAAAATGGGAGAGGGACTATGAGTCAGATTTGACTCTTCGGCACCTAACAACAACAACAACAACAACAACAACAACAACAACAACAAGTATTGGGTCAGGTGTAAGAAATTTCAAATAACTTGCCAATTTATATTCCATTTTATTTTACCAACAGAGTGCCAATTAGTTTCCAAAATGGATGTGCTGATATATAATTGCTGTAATAAGAATATCAGTACATAATATCATTACCAACATTCCATATTATTTACTTTAGCAAATTTTATAGTTATATATGTATATATATTTAATTTTTACTTTTGTAAAATGTAGATCGCTTGGGTTTTTTTTTTTTTTTTTGTCTCCTGCTTAAAGATGAACAAGTTTTATTGTTGTTATTGTTAACTTGAAAATAATTAGTTCCTGATTGGCTGTTTCCTTTTAGTAATGCCTTATTTGGGGCCAAAAAAAAATGTCCCAAAGAAACCTTGGGTTTAAAAAACATGAAAACTAAGTGGTTCAGAGAGAATGGAAGAAAAAAACCAGTCAGTCAACTTACTGTTTTGGGGCTGTGAGACAAAACAATCAGTTGAATTCTTCCACTAGCCAGGGCTGCTTCTCCTCCAACTCCTCTTCTTCCTCCTCTTCTTCCTCCTCCTCTTCCTCCTCATTCTCCTCGTCCTCTTCGACCTTGCTCTCCTTGTCCTCCTCTTCCTCCTATCCTTCTTCATCTTCGTCTTCTTCTTCAAATATGGTGCTGCTGTATCTTTAACAAACTTGTACCTTATTCTAATTTTTCAGTACTCATAAATGCTACTTTTTGCCACACAATTTTACCAGACTGTTTTTTTATAAAGGGTAAAATTTGACCTTCTTTCATCTCCACATCAAAACTAATTTGACTGAATTTTATTTTTGAGAAACTGCTAAATCAGTCAAGTAATATTGGTTTTTTTACTAAATTGTATCATTTTAAACTGGTTGCTCTGCTACCATGCAGAACTCTCTTCCCCCCTGTCCATGGTCTTGCCTGGTCTACCTGTGAATTGGAGTATGACTCCCACCAACAATGATTTCCCTGGAACGTCATTGCTGTGTCAGATTGAATCACATTAAGCTTTCATATTTTCTAACTAACAACTTAGAAATTTAGTATTCCTTAAAGGATAGCTTGGAACTAATGTTTAACAAAAATACACCACATTTTACCAATTCTCTAAAATTTGTTTTCTACATTTTGATTTTTTTTTTTTTTAATGTCAGGGGAACCTTTGCATGGTATTTTTTTTTTTTTTTTTTGGTACTAGGAATTAAACCCAGTGCCTCACATATACTTTGCGAATGCTTTACTACTGAGCCATACCCCTAGTCCATTTTTGACTCTTCTATCTTAAGACAGAGTCTTGCTAAGTTTTGCAGGCTGCCTCTGGCCTCAAACGTGTGATGCTCCTCCTTCTGCTTCCTGATTTGCTAAGATTACAAGTGTGTCCCACTGTGCCTGGCTTGATGGGTAATCTTTAAGGCTATTTCTGATTTATACATGAGCTGTTTCAAGTCTTCGGGTGACTAAGTGATTTGGTGTAGACAAATACCAAGGTGTCTGAGAAAGGTACTATGATTCAAAAGTGTTTGATTTTCCACCTCTTCCTCTTTAGGTGCAATAAAGGGCACAACTATGTTAAGTGACTGGTGAAATGAAATAAGAAGGACAGCTA
Organism: Pedetes capensis; assembly: GCA_007922755.1. Lineage (NCBI taxonomy): Eukaryota > Metazoa > Chordata > Mammalia > Rodentia > Pedetidae > Pedetes > Pedetes capensis. Next base: position 54,049 of record VMDO01001573.1, read on the forward strand.
CAGTCATTTTAAACTTTTCTGTGAAAACAGCCTAATGAGTTTCCCAAGGGACAGGCCAACTGAGATCATTTTATATAATATGTAATTGATGTTTAAAAATCCACACCCAACATGAAAGACACACCCCACTGTTAGCTATGTTTGAGTCTATGAATATATGTATGGATGTGTATATATACAGAGATAGGTAGGCCTGGACATGTACCTCAGTGGTACAGTGCTTGCCTTGTTTGCCTAGCATGCATGATGCCCTGGGTTTGATCCTCGACAATGCAAAGATAAAAATAAATAAATAAATAAATAAATAAATAAATAAATAAAAATTAAAATTAAGAAAGAATGTGTGTGCATGTGTGTAGTTTAGATATACACTACTTTAACTATGTGATAATTTTTATGTGTATATGTGTGATTTAGAAACCATTCTTTGGCTAGATATTACTTTTTCCCCTCTGATCATATAATTCTATTTTAAATGTGAAGTAATATGGCTTAAAAATATTAATTATAGAAGCCAAATTTCTCTGAGTCATGTGGTGACCTTCCTTCACCCCATCCCACACTATTGCCTTTCACAGTTATTTTCGTGCATTTGGCATAAGCAGCTTTTTTTTTCATAATGAAATGGGGATTTCCTTTCCAAGATATGAGTGCAAGCTCCAGACTGAAAAATATGAAAATGCTAATGACTAGTGTTTAATTTATCCAAGTTGTTTTTTCCAGGCATATATTGTGTATGTGCTATTATTCACTAGTTGTTGTTAGGTGCCTTTGCATCGTGTCCTATTCATAGCGGCCTTTGCAGAGTTTTCAATGGCTGGTTGTTTCGGAATTTTCTCGGGAGTAGATGGCCACATCCTTCTCCCATTTTTGCGGTGCTAGGAATCAAACCTGGGGCCTCAGAAACTGCAGAGCAGTGCTCTGCCAACTGAGCTAAATCCCAGACCCATTATTCACTAGTAGCTTGAGTCAATTCCCTTGGCAGAATTGTCCATTCCTAAGGGATCACGAATGTCCACTAAGTAATAAAAAATGTATGAAATTATGCTGTGGAGAATTTGTACTCCTTGTTTTTCTTTGGTAGAAGGAGGACCTTTGTCTTGCTAAGGCAAAACTAGCAAGAACTTTATACCTTAGGTTTAACCATTAAACAAACCTATATCCATTTAAAATATTTGTCCAGAGCAAGTAGACAAGAGCATCTGGGTTCAACCCTGGGAAGAGTTGGATGGATTTCCGCTAAGTATGAAGTGTACAGAACGTGCCTGTTTTGCCCTTTCATGACAGAGGGTTTATCTAGAGGTAGTAAGAGGCTTTAACTCTGGATCTAAGGAATTAATGGAGCGGAAAAAAGCAAACAAACCAGGATTATATATCAGATACTGTGTTCCTTATTATTTATGTCATAATTTAAATCATTTGTTCATTGTTGGTCTCAAGACCTAAGTCTCTATTCCCTGCTACAAGTTTATTCTTTGAAAAAACAGGAAACGACACTTTAAGTTCTTACAGATTTACAGTGGCTACCAGGCTGATCCCTGTTTTTTGTTGTTGTCTTCCTGTTTCAGTCTAGAGGAAGTGGCTGAGAGAGTCCAGAGAGGGTCCGGGAGCAGCTCTGTTACAATGACCTGGTTTGCCTGAGCCTGGATTTGCCTTAGTAAAAGAGTGATGAAAACACTTTAAACAGTTGCCAGCAGCTCAGTAGAAAATATTTGACATCTCACCTACATCAACAATCAAGAGTTAAAGGTTAAATCACACAAAACTCAAGTGCTGGGAAAGGGATATGTTTATGTCATCAACTTTCTTTGTTCTAGGACAATCCTATGTCAACAAGGAGACACATTCCCAGTCCCTGGTTGGAATCACCAGGACAATAGGGACTGACCTACACTTTGTGCATGAGTGGTAAATGCTCTTCTAAGCATTTGTAGCTGGCTTCTCATTTCGTAGGCTTCTAAATAGCCAGGTATTCAGGACAATGTGGTTGATGGCCTTCCTATATTTTTTTTTCCAGATTCTTGAGATCTCAAGCACAAAGATTAGTACAGAAGGAGGAAAACCTAGGAAGGGAAAGGTGTTTGCATTTATACATTTCCTGTATTGATTCTAAGCTCAGCAAGTACCCTCCTTAAAATGCTTTGGGTGTTGGTGAAGCCAGGAAGCAGTACTTTACACAACTGGTGCTCATCACAGCTGAAAGAATGATGTTTATTGATAGAAGGAACTTTTTAGAAGGGTATTCAATGCCTTTCCTAAAGACTACGACAGAAGGGTGGGCAGTATTCTTGACCCATTCAAGAACACCTTCAATTGAAATTTGTGAAGAAAGGACAAGATACCTAGAGGAACAGTGTAAAACTGTTGCTATAGAGGTCAAAAGGTGTGCCATAGAATGAAAAATAAAAACAAACAAACAGAACATCCCAGTAGTTCAGCCGAGCATGGTGGCACAGGACTGTAATACCAGCACTTGGGAGGCAGAGCCAGGAAGATCATGAGTTTGTGGCCAGCCTGGGTTTCATAGCAAGACCCTGTCTCAAAACAAACAAACAAACAAGGATGATAAGAACAACAAAATAGAAAAAGTCATAGCAAAGAAAAATGCTAACCCTTTGGTGGGCCAAGAACTCTTTTGAGACTCTGAGGAGAGCTGAGGAGTACCTCCTTTGTCTAAAGTTTGTATCCATGTGTGAGAGGACTGGAGATTCTTTGATGATTATCCCTAGAAGCCTACAGGTGCATGGCCCCACAGAAGTGCTCCTGATGTGGAAGGTCTCTGCAGCACTGGAGTACAATAAGGGCAGCCCCATGCTGCCTCACCGTATTTTGAGAGCTAAATAAAAATCAAGGTGCACAATAGGTAAGATTAGGCATAGTAAGTGTACTTTTATAATGTAGGATTTTCTAAAAACAATTTTCTTCCATGGATAGTGTTAGCTAAGCAAGGCCAACACTTCCCACCTGCACATTTGCTATATTTCCTATAATTTTTTTTGTACATCTACCAATTGCTAGATTCCTTTCAGATAAGAAGACTCCCATTTAAACTCCAACATAATTCGCTTGCTTCTCTTATTTTCAGGCTAGAAAATATTTGCCTAAACTTAAGGATATGTTTCTTTCTGATCCTACTATTAAGAATATGTTTAATTAGGAAATGCAGATATTAAACTGTCATCATCTGATACCTGAGTTATTTGCACTGAGAGAACATCCTTTATCCTGATTTGGGGATTCACCAACCATTGGACCAATTTTCATGTAGAATTATAGTTAGAGTAGATAACTCAGAATAAACTTGCACTCTTCTTTTGCAGTACTAGGGGGTTAAATGCAGGGCCTTGCACATTCTAGGCAAATGCTCCACCACTGGGCAGTACTCCCAGCCCCCTTTCTTTGTTTTGTTTTGAGACAGGATCTCATTAAGCTGTACAGGCTGCCTCTGGCCTCTAACTCATAACTTTCTTGCCTCAGCCTCCCAAGTTTGCTGGCATTACAGGTGTGCCACCAGGGCACCTGGCTTAAACTTTGACCAAAACTATCCTAGTTTCTAGGTCCTATTGTTCAGTGATTTTAAAAGGAAGCTTATTTAAAAGGAAGCTTATTTTTATTGAACCATTTTTGATAATTACCTTTGAAAATCATCATATATATATATAGTTGTTGTTGTTAGGTGCCATCGAGTCAGTATCCGATTCATAGCAACCCTACTTGCAACAGGAGAAACACTATTGTCGGTGCTTCTCTGGTGTTCATAGGGTTTTCAATGGCAGATTGATTTTTGGGAGTGGGTTGCCGGGTCCTTCTCCCAAGCCTATAGCACCTGGTGTTCTTAGGTGGTCCCCATCCAAGTACTAACCAGGCCTGACCCTGCTTAGCTTCTGAGATCTGACAGGATCAGATGCCACAGGGCTATGGCTGCAGGCACACACACACACACATACACACATATACATAAATATATGTATTTGTTTAAGAACCCCTGTCAAAAAAAATGATAGAAGTAATTTTTCCCTGGCACAGTGGCTGCCTTTCAAGGCTAGAGAATTTTCTGGAAATGCTGTAAAGGGACTACCTGCCTTGTATGAATGAGAAATAGACATCTTGTCACGGAACAACAAAACACAGCATTCTACAAACTGGTCAGACCAGAAGCATAGTTGTTTTGGTTGCTAGAATATGCTACCTCTCCCTTAAGCAAAGCATTCCTGCAAGGTACTTCTCAGAGTGCTGGAGGTAGACATGGAGACTTCATGAAATGTGTGAGGTTTTAGGTTTTTTTCTGCCTGATTGCTACTGAACATTGAAAAGAACATAAAAATTTAGATCAAGACCTTATTTTTCATCACATCATACGGGTTTGGCATGATGTGGTTGGTAGAGGGAGAGATTTGTGGTTCTTTTTTACCTCTGATTATAGGCTATATATCCTACCAAAAGAATTTGACTACTTTGAGCAGCCAACTCGTCTTGTACCTTTTTTTTTTTTTTTTTTTTTTTGAGACAGGGTCTTCTTGTACAACTTACGCTGTAAAGCTTTGAACTAGCCTCTTGTCTCAGCCTCCTAAATGCTGAGATTACAGGTATGTGTCACTGCCCCAACTTTACCTAATTACTTTTTCCTAGTCTTAGCATTAAGCATTGGAGTGTTTTCGACAGGCAATTGGTTTGTCTTTGTTTTCAGATTGTAACTTTTGTAACTGATTTCTTTTCTCTTTCTGTTGGCTGTTTGATAGTTAAGAGGTAAATCTGTTGACTACCTGTAGCAACTATATAAAGTTTCACGGCATAATTTTTTGTACTTCGATTTCATTCCTGTGGTGAAAGAGCACTTGGTTTCAGATTTACTAGTTAACTAACCAAGTGACCTTGGATATGTTGGCTTCTCAGTTGCCTTATTAATCCTCATAGAAGCATCCATGATGCGATAAGAGTACACATACAAAGCACTTGAGTAGCACTGAAGTCATAATAAGGTCATAGAAGCTAGATACTAGTCCTGGCTTAATCTTATTTTCCTAGACTACTTTTCTTTGCCTCCTTTTATTCTACTTCTTTTGAAATCTTGCTACTATGTAGAATAAAATTTTTTGTCAGTTTTCTAAGTTTTACTTAGTTCCTGATAGAAGTGTGGTTGAATAGATCTGGAAAGAAGAGATTGGAAGTAGAACATAAGGATAAACCATTTGATAGATGATAACAACTAAAATAGTAGCAGTAGTGATGCACAGGGAGAGAGCTATTTGAAAGCTATTTGTAAGATAAATAGATGGGACCTGGTGACATACTTACATAAAAGGTAAATAATAGGAAATCTAAAGTGATTCCCAAATTACTAGCTGGACAAATGATGGTATCATTAATCAAGATCAGGAAAACAGGAAGTGTCATGGAAATAGTTGGGGGTTAAGATAAAGAATGACTTCAGTTTTGGCCAAGTTGAATTTGAGGGTTTTTGTGGGATAATTTAATGAAGTCTAATAAACCATTGCATCTGGGGCTCAGGAGAGATTGTGCAGCTGAATGCATTGGTTTAGGATTTAGCAAAGTTTATATTTTTACTTCAAGCAATGATTAGAGAAAAAATTTCCCAGTGATAAGCAAAGACCAAAGGAATTTGGGAAACAGGCTTTATGACAAAGGCTGGGACTTACTTATGTTTGTATTTCCAGCACCCAGCCCAGTCTTTGTTATAGGGGAGATACTCAATAAACATTTATTTCATGACTTACAGATAAATGAGTGAAAGAATAAGTAGGAGAAGGTCTTGGAAGACATTCAGAAGCAGCAGTTAGAAAGATAATAGAGAACTAGGAATAGTGACTTCTTAGAGGATTGTTGTTATTAGGTACCATCAAGTTGGAGTCGGCCTCATAGCGATTCTACAGACAACAGGAAAAACAGGATTGTTAGTGCTTCTCTGCTGTTCATAGGGTCTTCAATGGCTGATTGTTTTTTGGGAGTGGACTGCTGGGTCCTTCTCCCAAGCCTGGTGTTTCCAGGTGGTCTCCTATCCAAATACTAACCAGGCCTGACCCTGCTTAGCTTCTGAGATCTGATGAGATTGCATGCCACAGTGGTATGGCCACAGGCTCTTAGAGGATAAGGATGTAGAGTTTTTAAGAATGAGAGTACAGAAAAGGAGGAATGCAGGTACCATGAACATTTTGTGGTATTGTATGACATAAAACTGAGACGGTGGGTTGGTATACTGATGTCAGAACCAGGATGCAGAAAGATCTCAGAAGTATGAAAATTAGAGTTAAACCTTAATGACATTTATTAGAAATGGATGTAAAATCCTAACTTGCATTCAAAAAATCAAATGCACGAGTATTAGAAAGAGATGACTTGGTTTAATCACATTCCTAGAGTTTAATAGTATGCTGACAGTTTGCTATAAATTAATAATGGAGTCTGACTGATAAGGTATATAATTGCATGATGTTAATAAAAAAATCCAGTGTGGTAATATAGATGTAGTAATATTTTAATTTATGACACAGATACAGTTTGGGACAATGAATTTCAAGAGGAAAAAGGATAAAACTATGGCAAATGTAGAGAAGGACAAAATGATGCCTAGAAGTCATGCCATTCATTTGAAAATTGGCTGCAGGAAGGCATATAAGGGAAATGGCATGTTCTCTCTTCATGTCAAAGAGAAATTAATATTATTCTGTGCAGTCTAGCCTAGAACAAAGGGCAAGACTATAGAAATTATAGGCAGCAGGGCGCAGTGGCACACGCCTGTAATCCCAGCGGCTTGGGAAGCAGAGGCAGGAGGATCGCAAGTTCAAGACCAGAGGCAGTCTGTGTAACTTAGTGAGACCCTGTCTCAAAAAGTAAAAAAAAAAATGCGCTGGGGGCACAGCTCAGTGGTCCAACATTTGCAAAGCATGCAGATGCAAGGCCCTGGGTTCAACCCCCAGCACTGGAAAAAAAAAAAAAAAAAGAAGTTATAGGCAAAATCCAGCTCAGTTAAAACAAAAAAGAATTTTCTGCAGTTAAGTCTTGAATTAGCAGTTGGTAGAGAGCATAGTGAACTCTCTCCTTTCTTTATTCATCGAACTAATAATATTTGGGTGGTTTCTGTCAATGTTCTCAAGGCATATATATACAGGCAGCAGTGATATAACAACAAACTAGAGATATATGTCTCCTGCCCTAATGGAACATTTATGTTAGAACTCACTTATTTTTTGAGTGTTTATTGGGATCATGCTGTGTGACAGACCCTATTCTATACCCCCAGGGGTATAGTGACAAAGGTCTCTATTCTCAGTCTGTTTAAAGTCTGGGGTGGGGGTGGAGAATGCATGAAGCAAGTAAATATCTAAATACACATAAAATTGCAGACTACTTGTTAGCTTGTGCTATGTAGCAGGATGGATTCTAAACAGAAGAAAATAATTGGGGAAAGCAATGGAGTTGGTGCGGGGGAAGGTCTCTTTGAGGAGGTGACACATGTAGCAAACTCTGGGGATGAGCAGATATCAAGTAGTTATGGAGGGAACCACATATGCAAGGGCACAGCCAAGGAACTGAAGAAAGGTCAGAGTCACTGGAGCAAGGTAGATGCAAAGGTCAATCCAGGAAAATCCTGAAGGCCTTTGTCAAAACTGGGTTTATTAGCGGGGCAAAGTAGTTCATTGTTGTTAGGTGCTGTTGAGTCAGGTCTGACTCATACAGACCCTATGTACAATAGAATAAAATACTCCCTGACACTGTGCCATCCCCTACACTATGTTAGTGTTTCTCTGCTATTCATAGGGTCTTCAGTGGCTGATTGTTCTGGGATTGTTTCAGGAGTGGGCTACCAAGTCCTTCTTCCATTTTTACAGTGCAGAGGATCAAACCCATGACCTGGGAAAGTGCAGAGTAGTACTCTGTCAACTGAGCCAAGTCGCCGCCCCAGGACACAGTGGTAGATGCTGTAATTCCAGCACCGAGGAGGCTGGAGCAGGAGAATCTCAGCCTGAAGTCAGCCTGAGCTATATAGCAAACCCCTGTCTCAAAAACCAAATGAAACCAAAACAAACAAAGCAATAACAAACACTCTGGCTTTATTTTAAGCACAGTGGAAATCTACTGAACAATTTTAACAAGGGTACTGATAAAATAAAGCAAACAGAAACCTTTGGATTCTCTGTGGAGAATGCATTAGAGACAGGAAAATTAGATGAGGAGACAATCAGGATCCTATTGCTTCATTTGAGCATTTTGGAAGAGGACAGAGGCAATGGAAATGGAGAGGAATGGATGAATTAAAAAATATACTTCAGAGTAGATTTAGTAGGCCTTCTTGTTATTGTTGTCAGGTGCTGTCTAGTCAGGTCTGACTCATAGTGACCCCCATGTTGTTGTTGTTGTTGTTAGGTGCCGTCGAGTTGGTATCCGACTCATAGCAACCCTCATAGGGTTTTCAATGGCTGACTGTTTCGGGATTGCTTTGGGAGTGGATTGCCAGGTCCTTCTCCCATAGTGACCCCCATAGCAACCCTTATATTGTTTTCAATACCTGATTGTTTCAGGATTGCTTCAGGAGTGGATTTCCCATTTTTGTAGTGCTAGGGATCAAACCTGCATGCTCAGGCAGTGTGGGGTAGCACTCTACCAACTGAGCTCAACCCCAGCCCCTGTAGTCCTTGGTGAATTGGTCAGTGTTACATTGATTTTACTCTGGGAATTAGGGTAAGGAGGGTTCCTGGGACAGCTCTTAGGATTCCAGATCCTGTGACTGGATGGACTGTGACATTATTTCTGAGAGAAATCCTTGTAGAAGCACCATATTTTGGGGGTGATGGGGAGACCAATCATGAATGTCAATAGATATGTGAAATGTGGAATGATTATATTCCTCCAAGTGATATTAGTTAGAATTGAATAAAGATCAGTCAATAACATGCTGTGCATGACAGAATGTTCAATTTTGTTCCATCTCCCTTCAGTTCCTTACTTTTATCAGGAATGGAAAGAATTTCGGATGTTGAATACTATGTTCTTGTTTTGTCAACAGGAAACTGTGACACTGACTTTGCTTTTTATTTGACAGTGATTTCTTTTTCAGAGGGAATTTACATAGAATTCTTATTACCTGTGTTGATTCAAATCGTATCTTTAAAAGTGCTGATTTTGAGATTATTTGTGGTTTTATACTTGTGACATTTATATTCCTCAATCTTTCTTTCTTTCTTTTTTTTTTTTTCTTGTGGTACTGGGGGTTGAACCCAGGGCCTCGCACTTGCATGCTCTGCAAGTGCTGGACCACTGAGCTGCACCCTCAGGCCATTTTTTTACTTTTTGAGACAGGGTCTCACTAAATTATGCAGACTGCCTCTGGTCTCAAACTTGTGATCCTTCTGCCTCCGCCTTCCAAGCCACTGGGATTACAGGCATGCACCACCACGCTGGGCTCTTCCTCAATCTTTCTTAGTACAGAAGGTGCGTTCAGTATTTAGCTTCCTATAATTAAGATATTTTCTAGAGTTTGTTTCGAAGCAACCTGAGATACTTTATTGGAATATATGCTGCCGATATTCATCACACAGTATTACACTACATGTGGGTCTCATACTAGAAATTTCTTAAAAGTTGTGAGGAAATAGTGATTTTGATAAGAGAGGATGAATCTGAAGTAGAAGATCTTAAGATTTAGCATGTGCTTTGGTAAGTATGATAAAGTGCCAAAATGCTATTTAAATAAACCATTAAATAAAGAGAGAAGGATTAGCCATTGAGTTCTCCCTTTCTCCCCCTGCTTCCATGCTGGGGACAGAAACCAGGACCTTGAACATGCTAAACATGTACTATATCCCTGAGCTGTACCCCTAGCACCAGATTAGCTGTTGAATGAAATGATATTGAATCTCATCATCCTCTCTCACCCTCAACAAATGATTTTTCTTTATATAATCTCTTGATCCACTACTTCTCCACTTAATCTAATAACATTATCTCCCACCTTATTTCAACCCATAACCTGATATGAGGGCTATTGAAATAGCATCCAATTTTTCTCTTTCCTAACCTTCTGCTTTCTTCTACCTTATCACCAAAGTATATTTTCTAAAATGCATCTTTCATAATACCTCTCTTGGGTTCCAAATCCTTCACTACATCTACATGTTACAATAGATAAAAACAAAAAGTCCTATCTCCTTAGGCTGGAAATTAAGAACCTTTATAAAACCCAACCAACCTGGGATTTCTGCAACTTTCTGCAATCACTGTCCTGCAAAAAATTTATTATCCTGTTTCCACCTCTGCCTTTGGTTATGTACTTCCCAATTCCTGGAATACTGGACTTTGCCCAGAGTTTGCCCTTCTTTCAAGGCTAAAGCTGATCTATACATCACTGATCACTTGCTTCTTTATGTCATCATATATGAGCTATTTTTATATGTCCAGGGTTTTGCATCTGGCTTGTGGGATGACACTGCAATTTTCTTTATGTTTACCCACAACCTTCACTCAGAATGCCTAGATGTATGACCTGAGGGCAGTGGGATCTTTCTGGTCATCTAGATCTAGAGTCAAGGCATTTTTTAGTGAAGAAAGAACAGTGGCCAATTTGAAAGTCCACTTTTGGAAGTAGGAATGAAGAAAGACAACTTTTGCCAAATACTACACAAATATTCTGTGCAATAAAAAGAAAGACGTTTCTCTCTCTCTCTCTCTCTCTCTCTCTCTCTCTCTCTCTCTGTCTTAATTGTCTTTTGGAGACAAGTTCTCACTATATAGCCCGGGCTGACCTGAAACTCATAACCCTCCTGCATCAACCTCCCCAATACTTTGATCACAGGTACTTTGATTACAAGTATGCACCACCATGCCCAGCTCTGTCTCAAGTTTTGACACCATTTTTCCCATCTTTTGTGCTGTATCATATTTTCTAGTTCCTTTCAAAATCTGCTTTTTCCTTCAGCTTTTTAAACTATCTCTCATTATATCCTCAATTATCTGAGACCCCATTATACTCCAAAATCATATGAACAAAACTCCTTGTTTCACTGTCTAACCATTTTCCTTCTTCAGTTGTAACACTTGATTCCCTTCTTATTTATATCTTAAATATAATTTTTATTCATTCATATACTCTTGCTAGATCAAAAAGGACTTCCTCCTTTTCTTCTTCGTCTCCCTAGGTTGTTCAGCACTCAAGCCATTGCCATTTCTATATAGAACACATTCCATACCCAGGATGCTATGGGGATGCAGTCTCTCTGCTGTTTATGTTCCTGAGTCAGTTATAGTACAACTTTTGTACATTTTTTGTGTTGTCTGAGTATTTTTGGGGGTTGGGATTTAGCTCAGTTGGTAGAGCACTGTACTACAGTCTCTGAGGTCCTGAGTTCGGTTCCCAGCACCACAAAAATGGGAGAAGGACCTGGCAATCCACTCCCAAGGCAATCCCGAAACAGTCAGCCATTGAAAACCCTATGAGGGTCGCTGTGAGTCAAATACTGACTCGATGGCACCTAACAACAACAACAACGAGTATTTATTTGAGAATTGAAAATAAGACTTCATAAAAAACTTCTTTAACGTTATCAGGTTTGTAGTCAAATATTCTATATTATATTCTAACTTGATTTCTTAATGATTTTTTAATGGCTTTGAACTTTCAGATGATCAATGTGTGTTTTTTATTTGCTTTTGTCTTTATGGGACTTCAATTCAATCTCTTGTGTCAGTTAGTCCTATCTAAGGGAAACCATTGCTTTGGCTTCTTCAGATATTATGTAGTAAATAGCATTGCCAGTGGCATACAGAGGATAGGGGCTGTTGTCATTTTAAAAGTAAATAGATGCTTACCCAAGCGAGCTGTGTTAGTCAATCAATTCATTCTTAGATGAAGTGGGAATTTCCTTCCTTCTGATTAGAATAAATTCTTGTCTTAACAGTGTTTGTCCTAATCTTTTGGATACTCTTTACTCAGCACTATAACAGGGATGGATAAACTCAGAACAATTGCTTAAATGTGAACTCTCTGTCCTGGGAGAGGAGGAAGTGGGATGGATAAAATTTAGGTGACTATTTTTCATGCCAGCATTTATTTGGATCCTCTCTGTCTTGGCAGCAATTTGTCCCCTAATAGGGATCAGAAAAGTCAAAACCCAGCTAGGTATAGTAGCCCACACCTGTACGTGGGGCTAAGGCAGCATGAATTCAAGGTCAGCATGTGCTGACCCTGTCTTGGGGGGAAAAGTCAAAGCCCTTTTTTCAAGGTTAAAGCTAAGCTCCACATCTGGGAGCACTCCTAGGCAACTGATTCTCATGGATTATATATCATTGATCACTTGCTTCTTTATATCATTCTCACTATACCATCTACTTTTGTATGTCTAGGATTTTACATCTAGCATATGTTGCTGTTAGGTGCTGTCAAGTCTGACTGATAGTGACCCTACGTACAGCTGAATGAAACACTCCCCGATTCTGTGCCAGATACAGGATCTTATTTATGCTTAAGCCCATTGTTGCAGACACTGTGTCAGTCTATCTAGTGGAGGTTTTTTTTTTGTTGTTGTTGTTGTTGACCTGCCACTCTCCAAAACACTGTATCCTTCTCTAGGGATTTGTCCCTCCTAACTACATGTCTAAAATATGTCAGATGTAATCTAGCCCTCCTTGCTTCCAAGGAGCACTTTGGTTGCACTTCTTCCAGAATAGATCTGTTGGCTCTTTTGACAGTCCATGGTATATTCAATATTCATTTTCAGCACCATAATTCAAAAGCATCAAGTCTCCTGTCTCCCTTACTCAATGTCCAGCCTTCACAGCCATATGATGCGACTGAAAATACCATGGCCTGCGTCAGGTGCACCATCGTCTTCAATGTGACATCTTTACTTTTTAATACTTTAAAGAGATCTTTTGCCACAGCTTTCCCCAATGCAATGCATATTTTGATTTCTTGACTGCTACTTCCATTCTTTCCCACAACCCTCTTGAAAGATTCCCAGGCTGCAAATGAAAAATTCACTATTTTTGGCAACACTGCTTTTTTAAAGGTATGGTTTAAAACTGTCTTTATTCTGCCTCCCCCCCCTTCAGTATTCATTCTATTGAAATTTTGAATATGTATTGGTGCAGCTTGTGGGGACTTCGGCTTTGTTTAGGTAAGTAGCTTGGATTGTCATGTGAAATATAAGAGACAAGAGGGCTCCATACATTTTTAACATTCTAGAATTTCCTTATCCTCCTGTGTTTTCAAGAGTTGAGTAGAATGATAAAAATAACAATAATAATAGCAGTTAACTTAGGCAAGGTACTGTCCTAGTTACTTTACCACTTTATGTAAGCAACCTTAACTAATCTTCACAGCAATCCTATGATATATAGTAATTGCTATAATACCCATTTTCATGGCTGTGAATATGGCTCAGTGGTTGGGCACTAGTTCAGCATGCATAAGCCCTTGGGTTTGTTCCTAGCACTGGAAGAAAAAAAAAAAAAAGAAAAGAAAAAAGAAAAAAATTATGTAATATCCATTTTCAGATGATGAAACTGAGATACAAAACCTTTAAGCAATTTGTCTACAGTAGCCCAGATCTATCTAGGGAGCATGATTAAAAATGGACTTTATTTCTGATTATTTTCATCTCCACTTAATAATAAAATCAAAGTGATAGAAAATATAAGATTATTTATATTTAGTGGAAATGATTGGTTAGACAGAAGGTAGTCTTTATCTTGCAAATTTTTTTAGTATGATTTCTGGCATTCCAAAGCTGCTTGCTGAGGTCAGGAAGCAGAATATTTATTGCATTAAAATTGCGTTAAAATTGTATGCCCGATCATATCCAATAACATCAGAGCTCCAATTTATGTATAGTGCAGACACTTCAGAGAAGTATTCTTTTACTTTAGTAAGAGTACAAAACCCCAGAAAGTATCTAGTGGTGGGTATTAGGGAATCAGTGCAAAGTTTTTCTAAGGAGGGGAGTTTTAGAGAAGGCAAAATGAAGTATTTTATATTAAGCCCATATGAAAAGGTTATAGTGATTACAATGTAGTTAGTATCATTATCTAGTTGATGTCATTATTAAAATATGCTGTTGTTAGGTGCCGTCGAGTCGGTATCGGACTCTTAGTGACCCTGCATACAACAGGCAAAACACTATTGTCAGTGTTTCTCTGCTGTTCATAGTATTTTCAATGGCAGATTGATTTTCGGGAGTGGGTTGCCGGGTCTGTCTCCCATATTAAAATATAAATGAAGTCTTATTGCTTACTTGTAGCTTTTGATATTATTTCATACATTTGAAAATACAAACTGGAAATTGAAGCCCTGTATTTAGGTTACATGTTTCTTTTTTAGGATCTTAGCAACAACAACAACAATAGCAACATGTATTTTAATGATAGATGGAATGAACTGCGCAGCAGTGACTGTTAGTGGAGCATGGGTCCAAGGAAAAGGTCATTCTCCTATGTGAATGCAGAAAGGAATAGGAAGAGATATCAAGAGTAGTCATCTGTTTGGCTTTTAATATAAAATAGATTTACTCTAAAATATCCTAGCTTATGCATGAAACAAAAATCATGCCAACTTCACAAGCTAAACAATGAAAATATTTTATTGTTGTGAAACAATATTTAAAAGCAATATTTAAAAACTCTCAAAAAGTCTTGTTTCAATTGTCATAATTACTACATAATTCTGGTATTTTCCCTTAACTCTCTTCTCTTTGTCAGGAACCTGCAGATTATGTGCATTCTCAGAAAGAGCATCAGGTTCAAGGGCTCATTAGTGAAGATTTTAACAGATGCTTCTTCCTACATCCCTCTACATTTACGGTGTCAGTTAAGCTCCACAACAATCCTTTGTTATAATTGTGACACAGAGAAATTGAATAACTAGCGTGAGCCATACAGCTAGTGCAGCGATTGGAATTCAGATGCTCCTACTCTAGAGCATAGACTTTTTTCCCCCTACTACTTGGGGGTTGAATCCAGAGCCTCACACATGCTAGGCAAGTGTAGAGTCTAGAATTTTTAATCTTTATCAATAAACTCCTTTAATTCTGATAACTAGCTCTATAGAAGAGTTCAAAAGATCTTAGCATAAGAGTGACAAGAACAAACTCCCTTCTCTCCAAAGAAGAAAACAAATGAAAATAATTCTCTATCTTGTAATGTGATTTCACTAACAAGATCATTTGCATATTCAAGATAATAAATTGAGTGGCTTATAAGTCAGAAGACATAACTTCCAACTACTTCTCTCTGTGTTATTAACGTAAATCACACATGAATCACTTTTACAAACTGTCCTTAAAGGGAGAGGACACACTGAAAACATGATTGAGCCAAGAAATTTTTCATCAAGCATAGTTGTCTCATTTGGGAGTGAAGAAGGGGGAAATAAAATGTTCTGAGGGCCTCTTAAAAGGATCAGTATATCACTAGCCCCTTGCTTATATCATATTCCATTTAATCTTCCCAAAGAATATTTGAGGTCATTATTATTTGGTAAATGAGAAAATTGAGATTCAAGAAGGCTCACTAACTTTCCTAAGATTGCAAAAGATAGAGAGAGAATACAAGCCTAATTTTCTTGGCCTTTAGAAGCCACATCTATGATTTTGGAGTACCAAAATATTGCCCTGTTGAATGTCCAGTACACTTTTCAGTGTGAAGGATGGATTTGTATTAAGCTACCTGTTGTTATTGCTATTAGGTGCCCACAAAGCTAGTCAGATTCATAGTGACCCTATGTACATCAGAAGGAAACACTCCCCAATTCTGTGCCAGGTACAGGATCTTTTTTATGTTTAAGCCCATCGTTGCAGACACTGTGTCAATCCATCAAGTTGAAGGTCTTCCTTTTTTTCATTGACCTGCCATTCTCCCAAACATGATTTCCTTCTCCAGGGATTGGCCCTTCCTGACTATATGCACAAAATATGTCAGATGCAATCTAGCGTCCCTTGCTTCCAAGGAGCAATCTGGTTGCACTTCTTCTAGGAAAGATCTGTTGGTTCTTTCGGCAACCCATGGTATATTCAATATTCATCTCCAGCACCGTAATTCAAAAGCATCAGTTCTTCTCCTGTCTCAATGTCCAGCTTTCACAACCATATGACACAACTGAAAATATCATGGCATGAGTCAGGTGCACCTTCGTCTTCGATGTGACATCTTTACTTTTTGACACTTTTAAAGAGGACTTTTGCAACAGCTTTCCCAATGCAATGTGTCTTTTGATTTCTTGACTGCTGATTCTATGGATGTTGATTGTAGAACCAAGTAAAGCAAAACCTTGGGCAACTTCAATCTTTTCTCCATTTATCATGAAATTTCTTACTGACCCACTTTTAAGGATTTTTGTTTTGTTGAAGTTGAGGCACAATCCATACTGAAGGCTGTGTTCTTTGCTCTTCATCAGTAAATGTTTCAAATCCTCTTCTCTTTCAGCAAACAGAGCTGTGTCATCAGTATAACACAGGTTGTTATACTCCAATCCTCATGCTATGTTTTTCTTCATAAAGCCCAGCTTCTCAGATTATTTGCTCAGTATAGAGATTGAAGAGATACTGAGAAAGGATACAGTCCTGATGTACACCTTTCTTGCCTTAAACCAGGCAGTGTTTCCTTATTCTGTTTGAATGACTGCCTCCTGGTCAATGTACAGATTCCTTATGATACAATTAAGTGCTCTAGCACCATTCTTTGCAATGTTATCCATAATTTTTTATGATCCATGTGGTCAAATGCCTTTGCATAGTCAATAAAACATAGATATTTCTGGTATTCTCTGCTTTTGGCTAATTTCCATCTGACATCAGCAATAATGTCCCCAGTTCCAAGCCCTCTTCTGAATCTGGTTGATTTTCTAGTTGTTACCTGTCTATATACTGCTGTAGTTGCTTTTGAATGATCGTTAGCAAAATTTTGCTTGCATGTGATGTTAAGAATATCATTGGTTAATTCCACATTTGGTTAGACTCCCTTTCTTGGGAATAGGTACCAATATGGTCCTCTTCCAGTCAGTTGGCCAGGTAATTGTTTTCCATATCTCTTGGCATAAACATTTGAGCACCTCCAATGCTTCATCTGTTTGTTGAAACATTTTTATTGTTATTCCATCAATTCCTGGCACCTGGGTCTTGACAATTCCTTCTGTTTTGTTCTTTAGTACCTTTGGATCCTGATCCTATGCAACCTCTTGAAATAGTTGGTCATCCACCAATTCTTTTTGATATAATGACTCTGTGTATTCCTTCATCTTCTTTTGATGTTTCCTGTGTCATTTAGTATTTTTCCTGTAGAATTCTTCACTATTGCCACTTAAGGCTTAAAATTTTTCTTCAATTCCTTAAGCTTGAGAAAAACAGTGTGTTATTCCCTTTTGGTTTTCTATCTTAAGCTCTTTGCACATGCCATTATATTATTTGATTTTGTCTTCTTGAGCTGCCCTTTGAAATCTTCTGTTTAGTTCTTTCACTTCATCATGTCAAAGGCAAGTTTCAGAGTCTGTTTTGACATGTAATTTGGTCTTTTCTTTTTTCCTGTCTTTTAAATAACCTGTTTTCCTGATAAATGATGTCTTTGATATCATGCTACAACTCACCTGGTCTTCTATCATTTGTATCTAATGTATAAACCTGTTCTTGAGGTGGTCTCTGAACTAAAGTGGGATATACTCAAGGTCCTACCTTGGCTCTTGTACACTACTTCTAATTTTCTTTAGTTTTAGTAGGAATCTGCATATGAGCAGTTGATTGATCCATAATTAGCATTTGATCTTATTCTGGCTTTTGAGAAGGAGCTTTTCCATTGTCTCTTTCCACAAATGTAGTCAATTTGGTTCCTATATGTTCCATCTGGTGAACTCTATGTATGTAGTCATCATTTATGTTGTTGAAAAAATGTATTTGCAATGAAAAGGTCATTAGTCTGATTTAATTCTATTATATGATCTCCAACATCATTTCTGTCATCAAGGCCACATTTTCAAAATACTGAGCCTTCTTCTTTGTTTCCAACTTTTACATTGCATTCACCAGCAATTATCAGTACATCTGATTCCATGTTTAATGTATTTCAGATTGGGGAAGCTGGTAAAAATCTTCCCTTTCTTCCTTTGTGGCCTTTGTGGTGGGGGCATAAATTTGAATAATAGTCATATTAACTGGGCTTCCTTGTAGGCATATGGTTATTGTTCCATTACTGACGGCACTGTACTTCAGGACAGATCTTGAGATGTCGTTTTTGATGTGGAATGCAATCTCATTTCTTTTTAATTTGTCATTCCCGGCAGGGTAAGCCATATGATTATCTGATTCAATTGGCTCATGCCAGTCCATTTTAGATCACTGATGCCTAGAATGTCAATGTTTATGTGCTCCATTTCCCTTCTGTCAATTTCTAATTTTCCTAGATTCATACTATGTACATTCCACATTCTGCTTATTAATGGATGTTTACAGTTGATCTTTCTGTTTTTGAGTCATGCTACATCAGCAAATGGAGGTCCCTGGGGCTTTTCTCCATTTCCTTCATTAAAATAGAATCTACGTTAAAAATAACTCTCTTCCCCAGTCATTTTTTGAGTGCTTTCTAACCAGGGTGCTTATTTTCTAGCACTATCTTTGACAATATTTCTCTTTTATTTATAGGGCTTTCAATGTCTCATTGTTTTGGGAATGGGCTGGCAGATCCTACTCCCTAAACTTAGTCTGGAAGCTCTGCTGAAACCTGTCCACCATGGGTGACTTTGTTGGTATCTGTAATACTAATAGCATAGCTTTCAGCATCACAGCAATATTTAAGCCTCCACAGTATGGCAAACTGACAGATATGTGGGGTAAAGCCATCTACCACCTTCAATTTAATGATGAAGACTGTGGCCTTTGCAAAATCACCTTCCTTTGCAGATCTATGCAAGGAAGTGGCCATAGAAATCAAGTGAGGACTGAGACTTTTGGCTTGATGTCTGGGTAGATGGTGCTTGAATCACTAGGGATATAATTTTCTGGCAAAATTGACAACAATTTGATGAGCACTATTTGGGATGTTTGAAGTGACATTCGAACATATCTGTTGAACTGGCTACAAATACACTCAAAACAGAGCTGAGGAATGAAGTCTGGGCTGAATTTAAGAGTACTCAGTGTATAGACCAAGATTTGAGTCTTTATGTGGTTGAGATTTCTCTGATTGCAGATGTAAGAAGAGTCAAGGGTCAAAGAAAGAATTCTGTGAATTGCCAAAAGGCTAGGGCCTGAGGAGAAAGAGCTGGTGAAGGAGGCTGTGGAGCAATCAATGAGATAGGAAATATTAGGACATCCCAGTGTTTCTGAATACAAAGCAGAAGAAACTTTCAAATAGAAGGGATGTTTCAATCATGTACAATAATAAAGAGAAATTAAAAGGAAAAGTTTGAAGAGACCACATGATAAGAAATATAGTAAGTCTTTGGGGACACTGAAAAGAAAAATAAATGTGTTTTATTAATGGAATTTCTAGACAATATTCTCAAATCACAAATAAACTTAATTTTTCACTATTAATAAAACTATGCAGACAAAGCTACTTTTTTTTTGTATACTCCAAGCAATAAACTTATACTGAAAAGAGAAGCCTTGCTAGTAGGTAATTAGGGACATGTCACATCATCATTTGCGGTGAGCCCAGTCACTTGGCTTGAGGGTTATTAAGTCAGCCTGTGTGGTTGAAGCACAGTAAATGAGATGGGGGATATAGGAGATGGAGTCAGGTATAATTCTGAGGAGAGAGTGAAGGTCCTGAGAGATGATTGTTTAAATAGAATTTCACTTGCAATGAGAGGAAATGTCAGGGGTTTTGACAGAGGTGAGTTAGGGGTTTTGATCTGACATATTTTAATTGGATCACGGAAGATACTGTGCTGTGAATAAGGGATGGGGGAGGGGTGAAGGCAAAACAAGAAGATTAGGTTAGAAGGTTCTGGGATCCAAAAATGAGATGATAGTTGTGGACCAGGGTGGTATTAGTATACATGGAGGCTAAGATATCAGACAGAAGTCATATTTTGATGTCAATGTCCACAGGAAAGAATATTAGAATTGGAATCAGAAACTGTGTATACACATAGATTTTTCCCTAGGACTCTTTTTTTTTCCAGTAAAAAATTAGCTAGGAGTTGTGTGAGGATGAATTGAGACAGGGAGACCTCATACAAAATTATATGATCATCAGGAAACTATAGTAATGTGGTTTAAGTTCAGATAGGACAAAGTATCAGAGTAATGTCCTTGAATAGGCAAAAGAGGAAGGAAGTTATGCCAAGTGGAAAGAACAGCCTGCTCCTTCTTGCAACTAGGTACTAGATCTGGTAGCTCCCTCATGCTTCATGAGTGGATCCCTTTTAATGTTAACAATTTGCAAAAACTCCTTATGTTAGCACTTGTGCTTTGAGTATCCATTGATTACAAAAATCTCCTCACAGAATGATGGCTCTATTATTGATTACAACAGTAGGTTATGTTACATTTAAGAAAAATTAATCATAAGAGAGGCATTTTGTTGTTATTCAACCTATTCACAATGTTTGCTGCATCTATAGACTAGCACAAGCTGTGAAACCCAAAAGCTCCATGCCTACAGCCCACAGTTTGGAAAATCTGCTTCGTTGCTTGTTTTCTGAATATACCTGGGAGATTTTACACATTTTGTTTCTTCTTTTGTTTTACACATCCTTTAGAGCAGAGTACAATTCCTTTTCTACTGAGTCTTCTAAATCCCAGTTAGACTTCATATCTTCTTTTGTATCCCAACAACCATTTTTCCTGTCCTTTGAACTCATGCTTTGTTTAAACAGTAATTGAATATACAACTTCTATCTCTGGACAGCCAAATACTTTAAATGTATCCTACGCATATCTTATCTCCTCCATTGCCTAAGGTTATTTTAGCCTGAAATTGTGTCTTTTACATCTGTCTTTCCAAATAGTGGAAAGGTTAATCTGGGGTGGATTGACAGGGTTTGAGAAACTGGATTTATCATGTAGTGTTTCAGAGAAAAGAATTAAGATTACTGGGTAAATTTAAGAATAAGATAGATTTGGGCTTAATAAAAGGAAAAAAACTTATACCATTTTGAGACTTAAAAAATGAGATAGATTATTATTTAAATAATGAGTTCTAGGTAACTAAAAACAGCCCAGTCATTTTTCTCTCAAACACCATCTAAGCTTTGGTGACATAATCAGTATGTAACATAGAGTATCATATTTAGACTTTATAATGGTGCCCCCAAAAGGCATTTTAGTAATCCTCATTTTACTTGGCATGGTTAAGAACCTTGCCTGAATATATAGCTTGTAAGTGACAGTATAGGGATTGGAACTCAAGTCTGTGTGATGCCTAAGTCTAAATATTTAAATTGGATGACTCACTGTGCAGAAAGGATTCCCATATTAGGTAGATAAATCTCTGATGTGATTAAAGAAATATCAAATACTTGTTGTTGTTGTTGTTGTTAGGTGCCATCAAGTTGGGGCTGACAGATAGCGACCATATGTACAACAGAACAAAACACTCCTCAATTCTGTTCCAGGCATACACTCTTTTTTAAGCCCATTGTTGCAGACACTATGTTAATCTATCTAGTTGAGGAGCTTCCTTTTTTTTTTTTTTTTTTTTTTTTTTTTTTGGTGACCCGCTAGTATCCCAAACATGATGTTTTTCTCTAGGATTGGTCCCTCCTGGCAACATGTCCAAAATATATATGATGCAGTTTAGCCATCCTTGGTTCCAAGGAGCACTCTAGTTGCACTTCTTCTAGGATGGATCTGTTGGTTCTTTCGGCAGTCCATGGTGCACCATAACTCAAAACCATCAGTTCTTTGCCTGTCTCTCTTATTCAATATCCAATTCTCACAGGCATATGATATGACTGAAAATGCCATGGCATGAGTCAGGTGCACCTTCATCTTCAATGTGACATTTTCACTTTTTAATACTTTAAAGAGATCTTTTGCTACAGCTTTTCCCTGTGCAAAATATCTTTTGATTTCTTGCCTGATGCTTCTGTGGGTGTTGATTGTAAAACTAAGTAAAGCAAAATCTTGGACAACCTCAGTCTTTTCTCCATTTATCATGGAGTTGCTTACTGACTCAGTTGTAAGGATTTTTGTTTTCTTGATGTTGAGACACAATCCCTACTGAAGGCTGTGTTCTTTGATCTTCATCATCAAATGTTTCAAATGACCTAGGGAACATTCTCTGCTTTAATTACAGTTTATCAGGGCTTCTGTCCAAAAGAAAGACAAAAGATGGGAACTTGAAAAAAGGAGGAAATAGTCTATAGTAAGGCATCCAAGATAAATATGTTTCATTTTGTCCATCTCCTTTTTTCAAGATCAAAGATAATTGAACAGGACTAAGATAGTTGGATATGTATATTTTGAGGACACTTTAGCTCTTTGAGCATTGGGCACAACTCACAGACTATGTCATTGATGTTACCACAATCCTTGGCTTGTGCCTGAGATATAGCTGTTGTTAGGTGCTGCCAAGTCAGTGTCAAATTCATAGACACCCTACGTACAACAGTCAAAACATTATTGTTAGTGCTTCTTTGCTATTCATAGGGTTTTCAATAGCTAATTGATTTTTTGTTCATTTTGTTTGTTTGTTTTTTAGGAGTGGGTTGCTGAGTCTTTCTCCCAAGCCTATAGCACCTGGTGTTCCCAGGCAGTCTTCCACCAAGCACTAACCGGGTCCAGTCCTGCTTAGCTTCCCAGATCTGATGGGATCCGATGCCACAATGGTTTAGCTGCAGGATACAATAGGTGCTTAATTAATTTTATATCCTTTCTTCATACTTTTTGACTCCATAGGTATTCTGAATGGCTTCTTAATTAGAATTAACAAATAAAAGAATCATTTTAAGCAGAGGGTGGTGGTGCTCATCTGTAATCTTGTTCAATTGTCTTTCTAAGAGAGTTTCCCAGCTGCAAGAGGCCATGGAGAGGGTGGCTTGTATTGAGAGTTGTGGGACTTGAGCAAGTTGACCTAAATTTCCCAAGTCATTTGGGCTCACAAAACTCCTATCTCTGTTCTCCAGAGAAAGCCAAAATTTGGAGGCCTGCCCTCCAGAGGACATCAATAGCCAGGCAGTGTTGAACAAATAAACTCAACAGGCTGAGGCAGGAGGGTCTCAAGTCCAAGGCCAGCCTGATGGTGAGTTGGAGGCCAGTCTGTAGAACTTGATGAGGCCTTGTCTCAAAATAAAATAAAAATGAGCTAGGAATGTTAGCTCAGGGGTAGAGCCTTTGCGTAGTCTGTGCAAGACCTCGGGTTCAATCCCTTGGGCTGGAAAAAGAAAAAGAAAAAAGAAACAGAAAAAGAAAAGGAAAGAAACAAAAGCCTCACACATATATTTGATAATCTGTTATCTGTGAATATAAGAAATAATATTGCATGTTTATATGGTGAGTCATTGATCTAATTATTCACAAAAGGAGAATGCCATACTTATGAAAATCATTTATTCTTGATTTTTTTCAAGAAAATATGCATTTAAGTGCATACATGAGTCTAGGATGTTGAACATCAAAAAATCCTATATAAACTTTCTTATATGTCAAGATGTTTGCTCTGTTAGCAAATAATCTGACTGACATTTGTAACCTTGGGGCACCAAGAGGAATTACCATCTCCTCCAATTGTTTTCACTGGTTCTTGTGACAGTCCTTTCAGCATAACTGAAGAGAGCCTTATTCTAGTGAACAGCAACCTCACTTTCCACTGAACTGTGACCTTAAAAAGCCAATCTCTTAACTTCCTTTGGGGAGACATGTGACTCACTGCCTTGTCAGCAAGCTACTTTTCCTCATTCTCAGTTATTTCCTTTCCTGCAGAGAAAAATTGCTGTTATCACTTCCAACTCCCTTAGTAATGACCCTATTCATGTACCATATATGCTTTTTTAAAAAAGTGGACGTCTCTTCTTTTTTGCTTATTTGAGCAAAGATTATTTATTCTAAAGAAAAGTGTAAGGATATAAGCACATTTCATGTTCTCTTGAAAAAGCAACATTTGTGAAGATTTCTGAGACAAGAGATAGCTAAAAGTTCTCTTTAAAAAGTCTATTTTAAAACATGCATTTCTAATATCTAAATATAAGAGAAACATGGTATAGTTAAACCCACCATCATGTAAATACTTCCCAATTTCTTTATCTTATGATCCTTTTCCAGTTTTGATTCTACATATTTTTCTCTAACATTTAACCCTAGAACTATTTCTGCCTTGCTTGATATTCTTTCTTGGGTTTTGATTTTTTTCCCTCCCTTTGGCTACCCTTTTTTCAGTCTTCTTGGCTAGCTTTCCTACCTGTTTCAGTTCTTTAAGTGCTCCATCCTTAGCTCCCTGACTTCCTTTTACATATTTAACTCTACATTCTCACAGGGACTCATCAAGCTTTAAGCCTCCTCCATTCAGAGATTGTTCACATCTAGCCTGGTCTGTTTTCCTGAACTCTAAGCCCAAATGCCTTATGGAAAGCTCTTCCTAAATGTTTCACATTACTTTAAGCTTAATGTGCCCCTCACTGAATTCTCTATCTTCTCTGCCAGCTCTTCCTGTGTTTTCTATCTCAGCAATGGTATCTTCTTATCTTCCTATACCCAGATATTCAAGATTAAAATTGCTGAGTCACTCACAACCTAATTCTCCCATAAAGATTTCTCATCTGTCTTTCTCTTCTTTCCCCATTTTTATAAACTTAGTCCTGCTCTGACCCACTCTATTCTAGATTTTATCAGTGTTGTCTCCTAACTCCCTGGTTTCTTATCTATCCTGTATCTATGCCAGAGGCTTATTGTTAAAATAGTATTCCATATACATATACTGTTCTTTTATTTAAAACCACTGATGAGTCCCCATTTCATATACAGAAAATCCCAAACTCCTTCACATATTCTGTTAAGTCCATTTACCATCTAGACTCAGTTGACCGTGTGGCCTAGCTCACTATGCTCTTATCTGGAGAACTAAAAGGCACATGAGTTAATTTTGCCATAAGTGCTCTATAGACTTTTGTCCATCTTTATGGCCATTATTATCTCTACTTGAAATGCTTTACTCTATTTTATATAAGCTTTCCTCTGTTTTCTTTTTCCTACCTAATGATTGATACCTTTCATTTTTTCCAGAGGAAGCTTAAATACTATCTCTTCTTTGAAATCCACCTGACTTCTCAGAGTATTTGTTTTCTCTCTTCTTCTCTCCTCTCCTCTCCTCTCTTCTCCTCTCCCTCTGTCTCTCTCTCTGTCTCTCTCTCTGTCTCTCTCTCTGTCTCTCTCTCTCTCTCTCTCTCTCTCTCTCTCACACACACACACACACACACACACACACAGTCCTTCCCCCTCCTTTGTACCAGCATTCAGGGTCTTGAATAAATACTATACAATGGAAAAGGAGATTTAGAGAACAGCAGATATATTTTGCTCTTCCCATTACAGGAGTCTGTCATCATATCTGACTTGTGATAGGCATTTAGTTCTTATTTGCTTAACAAATTAATGGGTGATGATGAAAAGTCTTCACAATGGATCAATTGACTTCAAATACCTATCCCAAATGTTTATTTGTTTATACTATACTTTCTTTCTTCCAAAGAACTTCCTTTACTTTCAACCTGTAACAGGCTGTCAGTGGGACTTCTGAATTAGCAATTAAGACCCAAGTCAATAGCAGAGAAGTATTCGATATCTGGAATGAAACCACTGGAATCAGAGGCAAAGATTCCTAAGAGTGACCAATGTGTCTGGCAACTATCAGCTTCTCTCCTCTATGTAACAAGATTGGATGCAAGATACAGGGGGGTGGCAGATCCAAGAGTCATTAGAATGAAGTTGGCATGCAATGAGAGTCAATTCCCTTTTCTTCCCATGGGGAAGGGAAATAGAGGTGCCTGGTCTTTCTCTCTAATCCATTTGGTGGGATTCTGAATCACTCACAGAGACTAGTGTGCAGTTTAGTTACTTAAGTGGGTATTTGTTGAGGAAAAGGACCTATGGATTTGTCTGGACATCAGAGGAGCAGCGGAAAACTGTCTTGGAAAGAGAAAGGACACAGGAGGCAGTGTGAACTTGTCCAGTTTAAGGGCCAAGATAGGAGACTACTGTGTCTCAAGAGGGGGTTACTTAAAATATAGTTTGGCTTGTTCAATTGTCTTTCTAAGAGAGTTTCCCAGCTGCAAGAGGCCATGGAAAGGATGGCTTGTGTCGAGAGTTGTGGGACTTGAGGAAGTTGACCTAAATTTCCCAAGTCATTTGGGCTCACAAAACTCCTATCTCTGTTCTCCAGAGAAAGCCAAAATTTGGAGGCTTGCCTTCCAGAGAACATCAATAGCCAGGCAGTGTTGAACAAATAAACAGCAAGAACTAAAAGACAGAGATTTTGATAGCAGATTATCAACATGACACCCTTTCCTTTTTCTGTCCTGCCTCTCAGCTCAATACCCAGAAAGAGTAATTCTATAAAGGGAAGGGGAGGTAGTGGTATATCTGAGGCAGACCTTCAGTGAGGGAGAATCCCCATTCATGCTTGCTTGGGGTAAAGTGGAGGATGGGAGGATAAACTCATGTTTGGTGTTTTAAACTAGACCAAGCTTAATATGTAAAAGTAATTGGAAATTATTGATGTTTTAAACTAGATTAAAGCTTAATATCTGAAAACAATTGGAAATTATGAAGCTGCCTTAGATGCCACTGAGAGATTTACTACTCACTGGAGAATTAGTACTTGCTACGGTACAATTAGGAAGGATCATTTATAAATATAAAAGCTTTACATTTCTTATTGAATTAATATTACTTAATAAATTACTTACAAAAACCATTTGAATTCATGGAATCTCTGTGAAGAAAGAACAAATTTCAACCCAAACCACTATCAAAGCAAACCTTCCATTATTGATTTTTCTCTAGACCAAATAGGCATCATCTCATTCTCTGCACCCAGCATGAACTCTTTGGAGAACAGAGGATGGTTAGATGTCCTGTAGAGGACATGCAGGAATGCACAGTCTTGTAACACAAAGGGGTTCATAATGTAACAATGGAGCAAGGATTTATGTTAACCTTTGCCTAGGACACAGTTTACAATGAGTATCCAACCAGTTACAGGACTCTTTGAACCCTTTCAGAACCAGTGATAACCCAGGTGACCAGTCTACCAGGTTCTATGTATATAATTATAAGCCAGTCATATTTGAAAATGGCTGATATGTTAAATTTTTTGTGGTTGTTATTAAAGGAAGAAATGCAATGTATTTCATGGCTATAGAATATTAGCTGTCATTTCTCCCAAAATTCTTCTGAATAAAAATATGTGTGTCTATGTGTGTGTGTAAAATGTGAGAAATGAATACACATTTTAAATATCAAAAATGTTATGCTACTATATACCAATAACAAAAGATGAATAAAAGTCATGTTTGACTTCTGTAATTAATTATAAGAACTATTCAAGGTGGTTATCATCACAATTTAATTCAACTTCAGAAAGTAATACATAGATAACATCTCTTAAAATGAGTATACTTTTTTTGGCACTCTGGTATGTTTGTGCATATGGATGCAGTGCCATATCTTTTGTTTGTTGATTCTGTTTCTGCCTTCTCCCTATTAATTTCAGTCTCTTTTGTGGCCAATTTCTTGCTTTCTCAGATCCTTTCTCCATAATCTTTCTGAAACCTGAAGTGCTATGCTATTGTGTAATTCCTTGGCTCATAAAATGCTAGCCTGTAAGGTGATTATTTGGCCCATATAATTGGTAGAGGGGTTTTTCAAGTTTCTTCTTGAAAATTGCCTCTTCTCTTGAATCCTCTGTGTTCCAATTCACCATACATTCTTTCTTCTCTGAAACTCAGTTTCCCTAAATTCCAGTATTCCCTTTGATCAACTCTCCCTGAGAGCTCACACATACATAGAAGTCTTCTGAGGGTTTTCTTGAGAAAAGACATTTATTATTGTTGAATTTTATATCTAGAATGTTCTATACATAAGTACTCTGTTGATGCTAGAAGAAACTGAATAATCAGGGTAGACAAGTATGAAGATTGTTTAAAATGTTAATAATCACTTAATCCTTAACTTAGTGGGGAGTTATATTGTATGGATGTAATGTAGGACTTCAAAAAGAACCCAATAAAGAGTAAAGACTGGTTATAATGATAAGCAGTGCATTTGGCTTTTCTAACTTCCTCCCCCTCAATTTTAAAATGAGCCCA
Source organism: Pedetes capensis (assembly GCA_007922755.1). NCBI lineage: Eukaryota > Metazoa > Chordata > Mammalia > Rodentia > Pedetidae > Pedetes > Pedetes capensis. Next base: position 82,289 of record VMDO01001573.1, read on the forward strand.
AGCAATTTGAAAACCAGAATGTACTGATCAGATAAGTAATTTTGGCAACATTGATATACCTTATGTGGTAAGGGTAGGCACATTTTGGTGAGATTGTTAATACAGCTCTTTTGCATGCCCTGGAAGTACTGCATTAAACACCCATTGGAGACGTTGGAATTGCAATATATAGCATGAGACACACTTCATTACATGGCAATCTAAGAAGTCATGAAATACTGTTATGCTTTACAAGTTCCTGGCAATTTATTTAAATAGTTCAGTTTCTTTTTTCCCCCTCTAGATTTAAAGTACAGCATGAAAACTTTGCATTAAAATAAGAAGGATAAAGCCTTCTACTATATGTAAATATTTCATTCTTTAAGTACTCCCAGAAATGAAATGTAGAGAATGTTGACTGGATTTCAGAAAACACCCTGGTGTAAGAAACAATAGAGCTTCTTTGTCATAACAGCGCTCCCTGCTGCTTAACAGCGAGGACTGCATGATTGTTTGCCCATTTTTCAATTTTTCAGGGACTCTGGAATCATGGCTGGAAAACATTATCCTCAACTGAACCATAGCCAGGAAAGTCTCAGGAGGGAATTCTTTCCTGACATAAAATTAAACCTGGCTTCAGCATATCTTAGGGGAAAAAAGAAGGAAAACTTACTGTTGATGTTTCTTGGCTTGGCTTTCTTTCTGTTCTTAAAGCAACATTATTTTAAAAATCTGTGAAAAAACCTGCTGTCTGCCAAGTCAGTCCATCTCTCCACCTCGTTCAGCTTAGATTTCTCTGTCTTGTTTTGCTCTGTCCCTTTATTCCACTTATTTATTTTCTTTTCTTTTTTTTAAATGAACATATGCTTTTAACTTACCTGCAGTAGAAGCAAGTGGGGGTGTCTATTTCTTGTGGAGGGAACCTGATGCTAAAAGTCCCATGAAAGTTCCAGGCACTGTGGCACCAATGTGGTGGTGGAGCTTCCAAGCCAGGGACTAACTAGGTCTCCAGGTGAGTTAGTCAGTAGAAATGCAATGGCTTCAGAAGTCTTTCAGGAACAATTCACTCCAAGCAATATATACTCTGGGCCAACTGGAGGTGCTACCAAGTTAGATTGGAAAGTCTGGAAAGCGGGGCTGGCGAAGGCCTTTGCCTCACTGTGCCTGAGCTAGATGGTGCAGGGAAGATTATGTGACCCGGTGCTACTGGTAGAACAGTGGCAGGTTATTTATTTACTCAAGTGCTTGTGTGGTTAGAATCACTGAGCTAAAAAAAAAAAAAAAAAAAAAAAAGAAAAGAAAAAAAGAATCAGCTCCACCAGGGCATCAGTGCCCTGCTGGTTGAAAGATTTCTTGCATTTCCGACATACTTGCCAAGTCAGTGCTGGTTTAAAGTCACTCCTTTCTCTGGCATGACCTTATTTTCTGTTTCCATTAAAAAGAATAACTTGGAAACATAATTTATTAATGTAGGTGGAAGAATTACAGCAAGAAAACTTACCCCTCTGCTCTAAAGAGCTTATAGGATTCAGATATGGTCATAATAGGTCCTCAGGCTTTGCTGTCTGGCTCTAAACCTACGACTCTCATTAAAATGCATTTATATAATTATAGAATGCTTTGATTGGTATCAAATAGTCAGTCTGTACCCTGTGCAAACTGTCACTTACTCTACATACCCTGCTAGGGAGTGGCTAAGCTGAGACCCTAACATACTGAACCACAAGCATATGTGATCTGGTGTAAGATCTGCTCCTAGTAAGTTTCCAGGGAACTTATCTCCCCCAATTGGCTTACATAGGAAACCACCTTAGGGAGGTTAAAGTGTTGTATATCTAAGACATTAATTTAACATGTGAACATTCCAGAAAAAGAGCATAGATAACATTTAACAATAAATTGCATTTTTAGAAGGAATAGCTTGACAGGCCCTGGGGACAGGAATCGCATTTTGATGTGGGAATGTGGTGTTTTGAGGAAAATGCGTTGAAGAGAAGGGTCAGGCAGTAAGTATTACCTGAGAGGGCCAAAGGAAAGTCACAGGAGGGGAGATCTGGACAACCTGGAGACAAAATGAGAGCACTATAGGTTGGGGCTTGGTCAATAATGCTGAAAATTATAAGAAATTGTGAGAGACAGGTATGAGAAAGATAGCGAGCTCCAAAGATAAATTCAATTTCTCTTTCACAGATTTCTGAGACCAGACCTAAGAGCTGGCCCCATCTTTCCCCATATCCAGTTATTTATAAAGTGATTCAATGTCCCTAGTCCTAACATTTGGTTTTCTTCTCCATCTGCTTGTAAGATCTCAGACTAAAGACTAGAAAGTAGGGTTTGGAGATGGAGGGTACCAGTAAGTTTCTGTTGCCATTGTTTTAACCAGGCCTGTCATCATCCCCTGCCTGGACCATGTGATCTTCTTCATCCTACTCCTCCACCTCCGATGTTCTTCCACACCAAAAGAGAAGCCCGGTGGTGATACTGACTTATTAAAAAGATTAAATATTTGTGTTTGGTCAACTTCTTATTGGTGGTAGATTGATTTATTGTTAGCAGCTCAAGAGCGCCTTCTTGTGGGGGGAGCATGCAGGTCTGTTGGATGTGCCTTCTGTGTCCGGAGGGGCACTCTCTGCCCTATTCATGTGGGGATTGACCATATGATTTACTTTGGCCAATGGACTGAGCAGACATGGCACATGGCTGGTCTATTGTGGACGTTTAAAAAACCAGTCATTTCCCATGGGAAACCATGTTTTCCTAATTGGGGACTGTTCCCTCAGCCTGTGTCACAGAATAATTAGAAAATAGAGCCATAGCAGCTGATCCATAGCCACCAGGATGTAACCCAAATGAGAAACAAATGTGTGTTCTTATAAAGTCATTGAGATTTGCTTCTTATAACAGCAAAATGGACTAATGTAAGTCCTTGTTCACAGTGTAGCCACCACCTGCTTTATTAACCTTATATGGAACTACGATAGCGTGTGTACCTTACACACCAGCCAATCTCGAAACATCTCCACTCCCCACTCTCTGTTTCTGTTCTTACTATTCTCTTAGTTCAAACTACCTGTCTCCAATCTTCAATAAACCTTACTTTAGAGATCTTTCCAGCTAGCTCTTGAAGTCCATTTCACACATGAAATCTTTTTGAATACTGTGGCTGGAAATGATTTTTCCTTCCTCTGAAGTTCCAGAAGCACCTCTGCTTATGTTACCTATCACTTCACTTGTTAATAAAAATAAACAATGCTCTTTATTGAGCACATTTTACATAGCAGCTGTTGGGTTTTACCTACTGTGTTAGTTTGGATATCCCAAGATAGGCTAAAATGAAAAAGATTTATTAGGGATGGGGGAAAGACTGTGAAGAATGAAAGAAGTGGGAGTAGCAGAAAGTGTCAGGAGTCTTCATACTACAAGTAGGGGCTGACACCTGGGGAAGGAAAGGAGGTGGGGAAGCAGGGAAGGGAACTAGGAAGGAAAATTGCCTGATTGCAGTGCAATTCCAAGAAATGTTTGGTGAAGCCAAGGGGAGTCTTTGATCCCAAGTCATATTTTAGGGGGATTCAGTATGTCATAGGAATGGACTGCCTCTGTTCTCCCATCACGCTTTGTCATTGCCTGTGAGCGGCACTGTGGGAACATGATGGTGAAAAGCACATTAGCTGTAGTCCTTGACCAATTACCCTCCTGCAGCATGGAATTTGAGTGGACCTTTTACATAGCCATCACAAAAATCCTATTAGATCAAGATTGTTATCATTCCTGTTTTAAAGAAAGGAACTGAGACCCAAAGAGACTTAAGATATTGCTACTGTTGCTCATTTAGTAATGAGATGGAGCCAAAACCTGTCTTTGAACCCATCAAGTGACTTTAGTATTTGTTAAGTGTGTGAATAAGCGCACAGTGGTGTTGCCTATGAGAAGGTGAAAATCTGAAATCTTAAGTCAATGTATCTTTTTTTTTTTTTTTTGGCAGTACTGGTGGTTGAACCCAGGTCTTCACGCTTGCATGCTTTGCAAGTGCTGGACCACTGAGCTGCATCCCCAGTCCATGTTTTTTTACTTTTTTTTTTTTGAGACAGGATTTCCTCAAATTATACAGACTGTCTCTGGTCTCTGGAACTTGCAATCCTCCTGCCTCTGCCTCCCAAACTGCTGGGATTATAGGCGTGGGCCACTGCGCCCAGCTCGTAACTTGGTTTTTATTGACCTAGAAATACACAATCTAGCCTCTAGTTTTGGGGTTGGGCCCCTGTTTTACAGGAATGGCCTATATTGCACACAAGCCTTTCCCTCATCAATGGGCCAGGGAATAGAATTAGATTATTTTTAGATGACTATTATTTACTCTTTTGATAAAATGTTTTGAAATATTTTATGACTAAAGCAGTCCTAAGATGCCAAGGAAACAAAGCTCTGATTCATTTGCTCCTATAATCCTTGACCATGTTCCAGTTCTGTTTCCTACTGAGTCTAGGAGATGGCTTGTTGTTAATCTTACAGCCTGTTATATGATCATTCTTTTGATTCTACGAATGTACACATTTTTTCTCTCTCCTAGGAAATTCATCTTTTTTTCTTACTTGTGACTATATTTCCCATTAGTGATAAGTTGTGAAAGTACTTGCTGAGAGAAGCAACAAAGGATAGACTTAAATAGATGATATTTTGGAAGGAAACTTAAAACCACCTCCCATCCTCCAAAACAAAGAAAAGAAAGAGAAGGAAGTTTAGGGTTAGGGTAAACAAAATATCTCCTCTTATTTCCATATAAAATCTATGTTGTTGTTAGGTGCTGTCGAGTCAGGTCTGACTCATAGCAACTTTATGTATAACAGAACGAAACACTCCTCAACACTGTGCCATGCTCGGCACCATGTCAGTGCTTCTCTGCTATTCATAGGGTTTTCAATGGCTGATTAGTTTTGGGGAAGTGGTGTGCCAAGTCCTTCTCCCAAGCCTACGGCACCTGGCGTTCCCAAGGCAATCTCCCATCCAAGTACTAACTAGGCCCAAACTTGCTTTGCTTCTGCGATCTGATGGGATTTGATACCAGGGTGGTACAGCTACAGGCAAAATTTATATGAGTTTATGTAAATCAAGCACCTTTTACTTTGTTGTTGTTGTTTTTGGGTACTGTGGAGTCGTGTCTGACTCATAGCAACCCTCAATGAGGGTTTTCAATGGCTGACTATTTTGGGATTGCCTCAGGAATGGATTGCCATGTCCTTCTCCGGTTTTTGTGGCACTGGGAATCAAACTTGGGACCTCAGAGACTGCAGAGTGGTGCTCTACCAACAGAGCTAAATCCCAGCCCACCTTTTACTTTAGGCCCACCAAAATGTGTGTGTGTGTGTGTGTGTGTGTGTGTGTGTGTGTGTGTGTGTATACACACACACATATATATATGCCTATATATAGTTGTTGTTGTTGTTAGGTGCCATGGAGTTGGTGTCTGTCTCATAGTGACCCTACATACAACAGCCAAAACACTATTTGTCAGAGCTTCTTTGGTCTTCATAGAATTTTCAATGGCAGATTGATTTTTAGGAGTGGGTTGTTAGGTCCTTCTCCCAAGCCTAGAGCACCTGGTGTTCCCAGGTGATCTCCTGTCCAAGTATTAACCAGGCCCAACCCTGATTAGCTTCTGAGAGCTGACTGGATCAGAAGCCACAGTGCTATGACTACAAGCATGTATATATTAGTATGTATATATTAGTATTATTATAGGTATATACATATTAGTATGAAAAATCAAGATAGATTTCTTTCTACTGCTGTGGGTATAAGTAGAATGATGACAGGTCTTGATATCAAAGGACTTTTCAGACTGAATACCACCTGAAAGAATCTTCTGCAATGGAAAATAAAAAGACATGAAGAAGCCACCATACACAGCCACTACACGGTTTCTCCCACTGATCACTGTCTCCCTGATCAGAGCGAACGGGATTTTACTTTTTGGCTGAAGGTCAACACTTGCCCTGGACAATGTGGTGGGGCTGGGGATCAACTGTCTAATCTGTAAGCACTCTTAATTGATTCAATAAATAAAACTAGTTAATGAGGCTATAATTAAAAAGGCATTTTGTTCTACTGTCACTTTAGGGATTTATTCACAAGGGAAGTTTTGTTGCTGTTGTTCTGCCTTAGGAAAAAACCTCTATCAAGCATCATGACTTTTCTGGTTATTGTTGTGTTATGAAAAGAGACCTCAAATTGCTTAAAGGGCAAAATACAGTCTTATTTCAGAAGTTAGAAGGTTCAGTCATAGTACATTCATTACCAGGGAAAATGGCTTGCCATTGCCAGAACTGACATGGGACATGTCTGTCTTTGGTGGAGGGGGAATGGTGGGCCTCTGGCTTCCTTGCTCAGCTTTCTTGACACTCAATGCTTTTCTCATTCAGTAGAAGGGAGAGGGAAGACAGACACAAGAGAAAGGGAAAGCTGCTTAATTTTCACACCTGTAACTGGCTTCTGGCTCTCAGAACCTCGTAGAAGTTCTAGGCCTGCCAATCTGCCAGCCTTTCAGACAGTGTCAGGAAGCTCTCTCCTTGATGCCTGGAGCTCTCTTTATTGCTCTCATCATCCCTCAGCTTTTCTCTCTCCTTTTTTAAAAAAAATGTTTTAAATTTTTGTCTTTCATTTTCCATGTACTCTATTCAGATGAATCCCCGTGCCATCTGGCAAAAGTTCTCTTCTCTTGTTTTCTTTTTTTATCTTGTCTTTTCTTTTTCTTTTGTTTTTCATATTAGTTAAATATATTTCAACTGATACAGAAAAAACATTAAAATTGAACCTTGTGCATCCTCTTTAGGATCCCATATAAAAGGACCCCAGGCCAGCCTTCCTTCCCAAGAGTCTCCAATTGGCCTCAGGCACCACAGATCTTGCAGTCAAAGGAGATGAAATTATTTCCTTCTGACAGTGCTCTCTGCTCCCACAGGACCCTAGAGTGTGTCTTACTTTGTATGTGTCCAAGGAACTTGATGAACTCTTGGCAACAAAAGCAAGTTCTCAGAATGGTCTTCGTGGAAACCTCTGTCACTAGCATCGGGATGAGGAACCACGTGTCACCACCCCCACCCACACCTTGCAGTGAAGATACAACTAAAGCTTTCTCACAAATATTCCTTCTCATTTCCAGTGAGGGGAATATGTATACCCTTGGAATGGGTGAGAGATCCAAAGTCATGCACTCTGCTCTGAATGATTACCTTGGAAATTTGTATCTTGATTTTAGGCATCTCTGCTGGATCCCTGATGATTTTTATATGACATCAGTTGAATCTTTCATTTGACATGTATCATCTCCTACCAACATTCTCCATTCCTTTTAGTATCTTCTGTGCAAATGTCCTTGTTTTTATACTTTGTGTGCTACCACTTACTATACCTAAAATATGTTACCTCCTCAGGGCTTAGGCTTCCTTCACCTTCCTAATCCCCTTTTGACTTATAACCTGTCCTAGGCTTTCCCCACTCCCTCCTTCTCCATCATATTTTGGATTTAGGGGTTCCATTCCTCAGAGATCTGCTATTTGCTAAAGAGCTCTATTGACTCTTTCAAATGCAATGCTATTGTTTTTATTTCACATAGTGCTGGGGCATTTTACTACTCTGCTGATTGAAAGGTCACCTTGACTCAGTAAAGTGAGTGGGTGATGTCATCATTGGTTTTCTTCATTTCTTTTTTATTTTTTTCAGTACTTGTGTGTTGAGACCAAGGTCTCCTGCATGGTAGGTAAGCATTCTACAACTAAGCTGCACCTCCAGCCCCTATCTTCTTTTTTATTTTGAGAAGGGTCTCCCTAAGGTGTGCTTGCCGTTTCTGGTCTTGAACCTGCAAATTTCCTGCTTCAGCCTCGCAAGCCCCGAGATCACATGTTGGAGCCACTGCACCTGGCCTTCTTCATCTTCTTGTTTTTAATCTTTACCAAAATTACTTTTGGCAAACCATTTTAATCCATTTCTAGTAAATATTTCAAACAATACAAATGAATAAATGGGGATAAAATTGGAGTGGGATCCTGGAGACCACCCATCCGGCTTCTTTTTCAGCCCCTTAGGCACTGATAAAGAGTCCTACAGGTTCAGGAACACACTTTGAAAAACCCTGCTTTAAAAGAAAATGGGAGCTAAGCATGGGGAGTAATGTTAGAAAAGGACATGTGCCCTGTAGTCCTTAAGATGTCAGAAGTCACTGTACCTGGGCCCCTGCTTCCACCTCTATGCGACATCCAGTGAATGCTAATGGCCACAGCCTTGATTCCCTTCATGGGCTTCTAAATGGCTGCCTCTTGGTAAAATCTCAGGGTGTCTTGGAATTTGTTTTACTTATTTCTCTAAAGTATAAGCTTCTAAAATGGAATCCCCATGAAGAAGCTCATAACAGTATGACCTTCTTTTATTTAGAACTATAAAGCAAAAACAGAGTTCTAAGAACTTTACCCTGTGGATATGGTGTTTAAGGCATTTCAATGCCATTCCTTAACTCTTCAAAACCAGATGCACAGCTGAGGGTTTAACACCCATGCTCCATGCCCTTTTGATCCTTGACTATCAGCCAGTTCATTGTTGCTTTGAGTTATCAAAAGGATAGCCAAAATCTCCCACCTGTGCATGTCATTTTTTCCCTTTAAGAGTGCTCACACTGTGATGGCCACATCACCTGATCAGTATAGAGGAATGGGCTGACCTTACACTGGAACCACTACACTCTGATAGAATGGGCATTGCAACATTCTCTTACTTAGATTTCTTGGCCAGACATATGGAGTAAATAAACTGGTAGCTACTTTGGGAGGAATTGACTGGCAGGATGACTCTACTCTCTACTGTTTTTTGGGTGAGCAAAAGGATTCTTTTTTTTTTTTTTTTTTTTTTTTTTGCGGTACTGGGGGTTGAACCCAGGGCCTGACGCCTGCATGCTTTGCAAGTGCTGGACCACTGAGCTGTGCTCCCAGCCTTTTTTTTTCTTTTTTTAACTTTTTTTGAGACAGGGTCTCGCTAAGTTACACAGACAGCCTCTGGTCTTGAATTTGCCATCCTCCTGCCTCCGACTCCCCAGCCGCTGGGATTACAGGCGGGCACCACCACGCCCGGTAGCAAAAGGATTCTTGAAGAAAAGAATGGAAAAGATTTTCAGGTAACACAAGGAAACAAATAGGTTCTTTTTCTCCTCTCCCATCTTTCCTACTTGGTGACCCTGCAAAAATGCATATTTGCATGTAGGGGGTCTCAGGACTATGCTACAGTGAAAAGAACATCCTAGGGTGATTCTGATAAATCACACATGAGGCACGAGGCATGATTAGAGTCTGAAAATCTTGGACACACAGAATTTGGACTGATTATTTATGTTACTTGAACTTTTTCCCCAAGAGAAACTGAATCTACATCTGAGTGGGAGGCAGGGAATAGGCTTGTGGGGAAGATGATGTGCTTTTAATATTGTTTGTGGCTGCTTGTTTATTGGACAATCTAAAGAGAGCCAGGACTTTAAGCTTTACTGCATAAAGGACAAAAGATCAATGCAAGCTACAGACAAAGCTCTCAGGAGGAACCTATTCCCATGGATCTCCTTTGGACATTTGGAGTGTCAAGAACTCTACATACAAATTAGAAAAAATTGTTTAAAATAACCACTACCTTTAGAAAGTAGCCATTTTAATTTAAAAAATTGAAGAATTAATATCTAGTGATTAATATTTAATGATATCTATGTATACACATACATACATACATGTATATGTATATATGTGTATATATATGTATATATATATATATATATATATATATATATATATATATATATATATATATATATATATATATATATATATATATATATATGTGTATATATATATATATATATATATATATATATATATATATATATATATATATATATACATTGCCAAGACTACCACAGTATTGGGGACTGTTTTGTTCTGTTATACATAGGGTTGCCCTACTGAAGAACACCTAAACAAATATATATATATATATATATATATATATATATGTGTGTGTGTGTGTGTGTGTGTGTCTACATATATATATATATATATATGACACATATCTTTTCTTTTCTTTTTTTGATACAGAGTCTTATCACATAGCCTAAATTGGCCTAGAACTAATGTTCCTTATATCTCAGCTTCACAAGTGTTGGGATTGCAAGTGTGTACCACCACACACCTGGCTTCCTATTGAGGATATTGACTATAGAGGCAAGCTAGAATGCAGTGTGCACAGATACTTAGGAAGCCATTATCAGTTCAGTTGGATTCCTGGTAATAAGTATAATCTGTTTAAAATGCTTAAATCTAACATATGTATTAAACAGGACTATTATTTCTCCTTCTTTGTTAATGAGGAAAAAACATTTTTTTGTGACTATTCACATTGCAATATAGCATAAAAATTTTTAACATTGGGGCATTTAAATCCCAGCTCTGTTGTTGATTAATTGTGACTTCCAAAAATCCTTAAACTCTAAGTGTCACTTTTTAAAAGTTTCTGAAATAGTTATAATAATAGGATTAGAGCATGCATCAAATGAGATAATGGTTATCAAATGCTTGGCATAAGCGAAGCAATAATTTTAGTGCATTGGAAGTCAATTTATTTATAATTTATGACTGCAAGTAGCTTTATAATTATAATGGATTCTAATTGATTTTGTTTTGCAGTGTAATGAAATAGTAAAGGGTCAGATTAACCTGGTTTTAAATCCTGATCACCCCTTTCTGTGTGAATTTAGGTAAGTCACCTCCTTTCTTATTTGGAAAATGAGGCTTACACCTATGTCTTACTGTCGTTGTACAAGGGAGATAGCTAATGAGACAAAAATCTAAAGCTGTGATACACAGGATTCCTGGCAGAACAAAAAGGGTGATACACTCAAACTGAGTAGTTTGAGGAGACTTTAAGAAACCACCATACAAAATTGTCAGCAGGTGGTAAAGGAAGCCACATGATGGCTAGTGCTGTCTTCTTGGGCTTGTAGTAAAGAGGCCACTCCCCCCAAACCCACTCCTGGAGCTTGGAAGGGATGAGCAGAGAAGGTGATGCCTGAAGTATGGAAAAAGAGAGCTGTATGGAGTAGGGGATAAAAGAGTCACTTGATGTAGCCATTAGCCATGCTTATCAGTATCTCTGGGCACAGAATGGGGAGTAGGAGCAGGATGAAAAGTGGATACAGAGAGACACTGGAAAGGACCCAACACAGCAATGATTAGCAAAGTAGTATAAAAGCACTCAATGAATGATTGCAGCTCTTAAATAAAATGATACATAATGATTATTACCTTGAAAGTGTAACCTGTTTTTATTTTATCTGAATTCAAAAAGACCAAAAATTATCAGGTTTTATATGCCTAGTAGAATCAATGTGATTGAAATGTTGGTACTTGTCAATTCGGAACGGTTCATTTGAGTCTCTTCGTATATGCCTATGTTCAAGGAGCAGTGATGGAGTTTCCTGATTGACATGTTCTCTCACCCAGGGGAATAAATATACCATGTGATGAAGAACTTCTTTGGCTGTAATAAATTGCCCTGGCCTGCTCACTTTGTAGCCATGTTACCTAAATGTTCCTTGTCAAGAATAAAATGGCCATTGTGTAAAAACGGGCTTTCTGGACACTGGTGTACCCCACGACTTTGTCTTCTGCCCTTTGCTCCTCTCTGTGTAAACTAATTCTTGAGTGATCTCATCTAATATCATGAATTTAAGATGGTTATTCTTATTCTTATTATTGTTATTATTTATTTTTTGAGACAAGGTCTCTGGGCTCCAACTCATGTGCATCCTACCTCTGTCTCTGAAGAGCTAGAATTACAAGCATGTGCCACCATATAAGTATCATTTATAAGTAGAAGACACCAAGACCATGTTCATACCACAGAAGCATATCCCACTGCCTACTGACAATCACCGTTTGGGTGTTATGAGCATCTGAACATTAATTTGGACCAAGCCACAATCTTGATTCTCCCTTCTCTACCAACTGCTACCCTTAAATGCTTGCTCCTACCCAGTCATTCCACCTCATCCAATGTCATCTGAGCAAGTTTCTATGTGCTTAGGTTTAAACCTCATACATGTTCTTTACTCCTCTTTCTCTTACTTCATTTGCTTTGGAGTCAGAGAAAACTGCGTCCACCAGCTAATCTTGTCAACTCTATCTTTGACACACATTTACACTTAAAAAAAAAAAAAGAGCTAGGAGTTGAATCCAGGGCCTCTCCCATATTTGGCAAATGCACTACTACTTAGCTACAACCCATCCATTTTAAAAAATATTTATTTATTCATTCATTCATTCATTCATTCATTCACTTATTTATTTTGAGACAGTGTCTCACTAAGTTGCCCATGCTACCTCTGGCCTCAGACTTGTGATCTTTCTGCCTTAGCCCCTAGAGTCACTGGGATTACAAACACACACCACAGCACATTCACGCTTTATTTTATTCCCTGTGGTACTTGGCGGTTGAATCCAGGGCCTCATCCATACTTGGTAAGTGTGCAACTACTGAACTGCATCCCTCATTTAAAAAAAATTATTTATTTATTTATTTACTCATTCATTCATTTATTTTGAGACAGGGTCTCACTAAGTTGTACATGCTGCCTCTCACCTTGAATTTGTGATCCTTCAGCTTTAGCCTCCAGAGTCACTGGGATTGTAAGCACACATCACAGCACATTCACACTTTTCTTTCTCTTTCTTTCTTTCGTTCATTTGTTCATTTCATTCGTTTGTTCTTTCTTTCTTTCCTTCTTTCTTTCTTTCTTTCTTCTTTCTTTTTCTTTCTTTCTTTTACTTGAGAGTTGAATCCAGGGCCTACACACATACTTTATGACTGTGCTACCATTGGGCTGCACCCCAAGCCCATTTTTATTTTTTATTTTGAATCAGAATCTGGCTAAGTTATACAGGCTGTCTCTGGCCTCAAACCCAGGATCCTCATTTCTCCAACTCCCAGGTTGTTGGGATTATGGGCATGCAATACCATGTCTGGCCCACATTCACAGTTTTCATCACCTCACCAACTATAGCCTTGGTCAGAGCCATCATCATCTCTCAGTTGGAGTGATTTGGATGAACAGTTTCTAAAAGATCACTTCTACACTTCCACAATTTTATCCTCTCCCAGAGTAGTAATCTTCTCATAGAAGATGTTTGTCAACATGTCAGATCACTCAGATCATACTGCTTTTCTGCTCAAAACCTTAAATTTCTCACTCCAAGTAAAAGGCAAAGTCTTACCATATCCTCAGAAGTTGCTGCATGATCTGGGCTCTCAGTCCCACTCTGTCACATCTCATCTTTTATTTCTCTATCCTTAATTACTGTGTTCCAGCCACACTGGGCTTCCTTGCTGTTCCATGAATGTTCTAAGTATTCTCCCATCTGGGAGGCTGATTTTCGTTTGCTATTTCCACAGCCTGGTATTCTCTTCTCTTCCCCAGGTAGCCTGACTACTACATTTTCATCAATCTTCTTCAATATCCCTTACTCAATGAGTACTTCCCTGATCATACATATGTTAATAATACACTCACTTTTCCTTTTTATTCAGCTTCATAAATTAACTTTTCTCCATGATAGGATCATCTAACATACATGGTATTTATGCTCAGTTTTTTGTACTTGGTTTCCTTCCTCTAGAATGCAAGCTCCAGGAGGTCAGAGACTCTGTCAGTTATATTTGCTGCTGTATTCTTATAGCTGCCTGCAGCTGTACCACTGTGGCATCCAATCCTGTCAGATCTCAGAAGCTAAGTAGGGTCCGGCCTGGTTAGTACTTGGATGGGAGACCACCTGGGAACACCAGGTGCAGTAGGCTTGGGTGAAGGACCCAGCAACTCACTCCCAAGAAATAATCTGCCATTGAAAAGCCTATGAATATCAGAGAAACACTGACAATAGTGTTTTGCCTGTTGTATGTAAGATTGCTATGAGTCAGATACCAACTTGATGATACCTAACAACAATACACAACAATACTCCCATACCTAGCACAGTAGATGAACTAACTCATCACTCAGAATTGTTAGGATAATTAACACTTGATGGTTCTCTGAGACTTTCTGGCTTTTCCAATAGAAAATAGACATAATCTTGGACTCTAGACTAAACTGTTGAACATTTACTTAGTTTAGTTCTATCTCCAAAAAGTGTTAATAAATAATTCAACTTTAAGTTATTTTTGTTAGTAAAGAAAATACATTTTCATGTATAAATATATTTTCACAAATAAGTTTTAAGATACAAACATTAAGACCATGAAGATTTCAATGAAATGAGATGATGTTTATGAAATTGTCTGTCCTGGGGCTCAGAACAGAGAGGAGTCCATCAGTTGTTTCCTTCCTGTCATCCTTCTGGAGGCAGAAAAATTTATGTTTTGCCTATACTAGAGGGGAGAATGTGCTTTTTATAAAACCTGTTTTCCATTTACACAGCTCTTCCATGTCCCTTAAGCAGAAGCCACATGAGTAAAACACAAGTATAGGAATGTTGCCATGATGACATATGGATAATTTTTTTAAGATTTCCGAAGTTTTTTCTGTTGTTTTGCTATGTAAATAATTCTTAAGTGCATACCCCCAAGAGTCAGATATCCTATAATGACATAACATAGTGTTCCCTAAGCTGTACTCCAAAGGAATATGCACACTTACAAGATACAAATTGGAGTTCCTCAAAGGAAATATTCCATGATTAAATAAATTTGGAGAAGACTAAGTGAAACAAGCCTAAATAGATTTCAAATTACAAGTGTTATTTGTCCTTTTCTATAATGATCTGTGTTGTGAGTCTTCTGTAGAGGTCATACGTATTGGATTTTCTAAACCTATTTTGCTATAGAATCTGGTTTTATAGACTTCAAGTTCAGCTGAACACATTTTGGAATGATAAGTATAGTTTAGAAGTTCTGATTTAATTTTCATATGATCCTTCAAGCTGGCAGGAGCAATAGTATTATCCTCATTTGACAGATAAGACAAAAGAAGCTCTAATATTATGACCAGTTTTCTGCATGGGTCATAAAAGAGTAGGGTGACCTAAAACTAAGGTCTTTGGTCTAGAGTTTTAATTTTCATTCTATTGAGTGATATGCTATCTATATTTGTTATATTTGTTATATGTTATATTCTCTTCTGTGCTGCTATAAAAGAAAATACCAGATGTGGTTGTTTATAAAGAAAAGACATTTTTCTCTCACTGTTCTATTGTTGGCATTAGGTGCCATCAAGTTGGGTCTGACTCATAGTGATCCTATGTACAACGGAATGAAACACTACCCAATATTGTGCTATATGTGGCACTATGTCAATGCTTCTTTGCTATTCATAGAGTTTTTAATGGCTGATTATTTCAAGAATGGGCTGCTGGGTCCTTTTCCCAAGCCTATAGAACCCAATATTCCCAGGCTGTCCCCCATCAAAGTACAAAGCAGACCCAACCATGGTTAGCTTCTGAGATCTGAGGAGATCAGATCCCAGGGTGGTATGGCTATAGACCTCACAGTTCTGGAGGGCAGGAAGTCCAATAATAAGATTCTAGCCTCTGGTAAGGACCTTCTTGCTGTCTCATACATGAGGAAGGACATCATATGGTGAGAGAGCAAGTAGGTGGGAGGAAGAGAACACATTCTAAAGGCAGCTTACTTTTATGCCAGAGCCACTCCTGCTGCTCTGACCCACTTCCCTAATAACAGCATCAATCCATTTATGAGGGTAGAACTCTCATAAAGGTCCTGCCTCCAAGTACTATCACAGTGGCAATTAATCTTTAGCATGAATTTTAGAGGGGACATTCAAATCATAGCACCATAACAAATGACCACAAATTGGGTTGCTTATCTCCCAGTGTCCTATTTATAGTACAACAATGAATTTGCCAATAATTATTTCTTAGAATTTATATCAGACTCACACACATACACATGTTATCACACTATATCTCAACCTTATCTCCTGACAGCTGCTTATGTTTAGTCTAACGAAAACTATCGTGTCATGAACATTTCCATATTTATGCCTCATGACTATCATATATTTCTGGGTTTAGTGTGATAAAGCAAGACAAGGTATGTAAACACTAAGTACTATGTATAATTCTCCTCTGAAGTACATGGCACAAATTACTCATTACTTCCTTTTGTTGCAATAATTTACTTACTGACAAACTTGGTGTCCTATAAGTAGGGCGCTGGGCATTGAGAGTATTAGACTATATGAATATATGACCAAGAGATTTTATTTTTCAGTTTCTCCAGCAATTATGAAAATAAATGTGCTCAAAAACTTGGAAGATGTTTTTTGTTTTTGTTTCTTTTTTCAATTTTTTCTTTTTTTTGGGTGTGGCAGAGCCTGACCCCAGGGCCTCAAGCAATGAGCAAGCTAAGCATGTTCTCTGTCACTGAGCTATACCTCTAGCCCTATAGCACTCTAAATTCTACCTCTGTCTTTATATGGCTTATTTACCTCCGTGTATGTCAACCTATAATGGTCATGTTGCAAGAGATAAACACTATTTTATGTGATAATGCTTTCAGATTATTTCTTACAGCTGCATAATAAGCTTACTCTTACCATTACTACCATGGATTTTAATAGGATTTCATGCTGAAAATTACTTTATAGCAAGATTTATGCAAAAGGCTTTTGGATAGACAAGCTGAAATGATTTCTAGAACTGACTTTTCTGAAGCATTTAAATTAATCAGTAGGGTCTGTAAAATGACCTGAATAAGTTTTCTTTCACCCCTCACTATTATCATCCAATTTGGGAAAATACTTTTGAATTCATTTGATGAAGTCATTAATGTGCCATTTCACAATATTTGAAATACTTAAACTAAATTATTTAGGTATAAACATAATTTAGTTGCTCAACTCCAAAAAGATTTTCTGTATTGGTTGAAGAATATTTAAATGAAATTAGAGAATTCCTTTTTTTCCTTGTTTCTCTTGTGCAAAGTAGAAATTTGCCAGCAATTTACAAGTGTTCATAACTCAGGGCTCACCTATCCTGATAATCAGGTTTGGCAATCAGAAGTAGTTTGTATTTAAACTTATTAAATCATAAAGCAAATACTGAATGCCCACGATGTCTTGGGCACATAGGATTGCTGTTTGTACATCCTCTAAGCTAGAGAAGCTCCATGTGTTTAAGCAAGTGATTTAAGCAAGTGGTACCTCCCCAAAGGTGTCTGGACAAAGGAGCAATGAAGCTGAGGTCCAGCCTAAGTCTCCTTGATGCACCCTATCTCTGGAATAGGGCTGTGCACATGCTTACTTCTCACAAAAACACTACCCATTTGGCAGGCCGTGTTCCCAAAGGACTGAGATGCCACAGAGGGAATACATTTTTTTCTCATTTATTCTCCTACAACTAGGTTAGCTGTATGGAAGCCCGAAATCCTAATTTTTGTAGTCTGGAGTCTAATAACTGTCTTTGTTTGGACCCTTGTCAGCCTATTTCCTTTTCCTTATTTGAATTTACCAAAATTCCATGGAGTGTTCTAGGCACATGATACCCATTGATACAAAGATGTGGTGATTATAATTTTCTAACAATTTTCAGAGTTTCAATAGTTTTTCATCTTGCCAACCTTTTGAGTCATCCTTGATGAAGCCATTGGCAAGATGTTCTCTTCTATTTTGAGGCTTCTGTGCTGGTAAAGTTTAATTCCAGAGCTGCTAGCAGCTGTCCTTATCACTCCTGAGGAGAAAGGTCCTTGAGCATCAGGCCAGCATAGAGGATCGAAGAGAAAAGAAGGAAGAAAGGAAACAGGTGCAGAGAGAGGAAGGAGAAAAGAGCTATTAGATTTATTCCATTTTAGATCCTGTATCCAGCCATTTCTGAACTTCATTGTCACAAGAGCCAAAAAAGTTCATTCTCAGTTTAAGACAGTGAGAAGTAGAATTCTATATTTTTCTGATGTTTTTCATACAAATACAGTAGGAAATTCTGTATGAGGAAAGTGGAGCCATGAGAAAGGGTCTTGGTTAGGCTGTTATATGCTATATCATTTAAACCTATAACAATCTTATCAAGTAGGTATTGCTAACCAATACAAAATTCAAAATATTAGGAAAATAGGTTCTTTTAACTTGTTAGAACAAAATTTAAAAAATGATATGGATCCATATATGTATATCTGTCCATGTGTTTTCATACACAAATGTATATAGGTAATATACATACACAGTCTGCTGTCAGTATCTGTAGGTTGTGCATCCCTGAATTCAACTAACTGCAGATTAAAAATATTAAAAAAGAATTGCATCTGTGTGGAACATGTATGGACTTTGTATCCCTTGTCATTATTATTTAAATAATAACTTAACAATTATTTACATAGTATTCATTTATTTGCCTGCAGCCTTACCATTGTGATGTCAGATCCTGTCAGGTCTCTGAAACTAAGCAGGGTCAGGCCTGGGTAGTACTTGATGAGAGACCGTCTGGGAACACCAGGCACTGTAGGTTTGGGAGAAGTACCTGGCAACCCACTCCCAAAAAACAATCAGCCATTGAAAACCCTATGAAGAGCATAGAAGCATTAACATTACTATTTCTTCTGTTGTATATAGGGTCAGTACGAGTCGGACTTCGACTTCACAGCACCTAACAACAACAATATTTATTTATTTATTTATTTATTTATTTATTTATTTAATGTGCTGGGAATCAAACCCAGGGCTTAGCACATATTAGCCAAGTGGTCTACCACTGAGCTACATCCCCAGCCCAACATACTATTTATATTTTATTAGGTATTATAAGTAATCTAGGGATGATTTTAAGTATATGGGTGAGTGTACATAGGTTATATGCAAATACTGTATCACTTTATATAAAGGCCTTGCACATTGATATCTGTGGAATTCCCTAGAAATAGTCCCTTAATAGACTTTAGGGGGTGACAGTATATACATACCTATGATACATATGGGGCTGGGCTTTAGCTCAGTTGGTAGAGTGCCACTCTACAGTCTCTGAGGTCCCGGGTTCAATTCCTGGCACTGCAAAAACGGGAGAAGGACATGGCAATCCACTCCTGAGGCAATCTTGAAATAGTTAGCCTTTGAAAACCCTATGAGGCTTGCTATGAGTCGGACCCAACTTGACAGCACCTAACATCAACAATGACAAATGATGTCTATATGTATGTGTAGGTATATATGTTGTTGCTGTTGTTAGGTGCTGTTGAGTTGGTGTCCAACTCATAGTGACTCTACTACAACAGGAGAAACAGTATTGTTAGTGCTTCTCTGCTATTCATATGGTTTTCAAAGGATAATTGATTTTTGGGAGTGGACTGCTGGGTCCTTCTCCCAAGCCTATAGCACCTGGTTTTCCTAGGTGGTCTCCCAGCCAAGTACTAACCAGGCCTGACCCTGCTTATCTTCTGAGAGCTGACTGGATGGGAAGCCACAGTGATATGGCTGCAGGCTGTAGGTATATATAGTACATAGATATTTAGTACTGTGAAGTAAACCAAACTGATCTGTTAGTGGCCATGAGAGCTCAGCTCAGATCCCTGTTTTGAATAAGTGCAAAATTTTCCATAGTCATCAATTTACTCCAGGCAAGTGAACTCTTTTATTTTTCTTTTTAAGACAACGTCTCTCTCTATTTCCCTGGTTAATCTGGATTGTCAACTTGATTGGATTGAGAGATGGCTAGAACATTAGTAAAGCACATCAATGGTGGGTCTGTGATGGCATTTCCAAAGAGGATTAACTAAGGGGGGGACACCCACTCTGAATGTGGGTGGCCTTATCCCATAGGCTGGTGTCTCAGATGGAATACCAGGGGAAGAAGGAGGAAGCCCGTCAGCACAGGCATATTCTCTCTGCTTACTGGCTGACAGGAGGTGAGCAGCCTCTGCTACATGCTCTTGGCTCTGTGATGTTCTGCCTTCCTTCAGGCCAAAAGCAATGGATCCAGTTGACTTTGGACTGAAACTGTGAACCAAAATAAATCTTTCTTCTTTTAAATTGCTTCTCTCAGATATTTGTCACTGAAAATTAAGTGGATGGAGGAATGCAGCAGTAGGAGATAAAGTATAAAGCATCTTTCTCAATGTTTGGTATCTTGGAGGGAAATATGTGGCCTTAAAAAAACACAAGTTGCTCATTACACTTAACCCCCCTGGCTTCATGAGTTCCTCTGAGATGGCCCTAACTGCTTTATGTTAAAATTATGTGGTGTGACCCTACTATGGTAAATAATATGGCAGATATATATTTTTAGTTTATTACCTCTGCTATGACAACCTGGTCATAATCACCACCACCATACAAATAGCAAGCCTAGAGCGTTTTATTGACTGCACATCATCCATAGAATAAGATCTACGAACTCCAGGCTTCTGAGAATATGTTCTACTAAAAGCACCATCTAATCAGATCAGAAAGCCAGGCACAGTGGTTCACTCCTATAATATAAGCACTTGGGAGGCTAAGACAGGAGGATGGAGAGTTTGAGGCCAGCCTGAGCTACATCATACATTGTGAGACTCTGTCTGAGAAAAATTAAACAAAGAAAAAGCAAAGCAAAGTAACAAACAAAAAGATAAGACAGAGCTGATATATGTCCCTCCCTGGGCAGCCTCATTTTCTCATGTATGGCTTGCATTCCAGCTAAGCCAATCTGCTGCCAGCTACATGAGCACATCATGCTATTCAGTGCTGCCCAGCCTTTGGGCATGCTACCCTTTCTGCCTGAACCACTTTTCCCAGTGCATTTGCCTGATAAGCCTCTCATTCATTTTCTTAATCTCCTGCAGGAACCAGGTGAATTGACACACTCATGTAATCACATTTACTCAGGAGCCTGAGACATAAGGATTGCAAATTTCAGGCCAGAGGCAGCTTGCATAACTTAGGAGATCATAACAAACAAAAAAGTGCCTAAAGGTGCAGCTCAGTGGTAGAGTACTTGCAAAGTACAGATAAGGCCCTAAATTCAACCCCCAAGTATCACACAAAAGCCAATGAAACAAAACAGAAACAAAAATAAAAACACAAAATAATTTCTGTAGGGTATCTTCCTGACAAAGTACTGAAATCACCTTGAACAGAGTTAATCACCTTGTCCTCTGTGCCTCTTACACCTTTGCTTCTGTAATATGTAGCTTTGTTCTGATTTTTATTACTCTAATTTAGTCAAGATAAGTCTTCCATCAGCGCCCATTAATATAAATGGGGGATTTTGCTTTGAGAAATAATTATAGTGGCTACAGTCATAGACTTTGAGGACAAACTTCTTGGGCTAAATCCCAATTCTACTTCTTATTATCTATAGGAACAGTGACACTTATCTTCTCTGGGCTTCAGTTTTCTTATTGATGAAATGGGGGCAAATAATAGTGATACTTAATAGGATTACTGTGAAGATAAATTCAGTAGTCTATGTCAAATGACTGGTACATGTATGTTCTCAACAAAGCATATTATTTTGCCTATCAATTGGGAAAGAAGGACACTCATTGTCTGATTGATTAAAGTTATACCCTGAGCATAATTAGGGCATTTTATTGACACCCCTTGACATCTGCTTTATTTTCTTCTGTTGGTTGGCACACTAGCTGCTCACAAAGGTGACTGGGAGAAAGAACTACCTTCTTTGCCAATTACATAAGAAGACACTTCAAGTTTTTCTTTTCCAAGACTCAGGCAGTTCAGATCAAATTGCTAAATCATTCTGTTCTGGGGGACACAGACAGAATCTTGAAAGTTTGGACTTTTTTGTTTGCTTTCTTTTGTTTTGTTTTGTTGAAACAGGGACTCTATATACCCCAGGCTGGCCTTGAATTTGCGATACTCCTGCTTCAGCATCCTAAGTACTGGGATTACATCATGCCTGGCTCAAATTTGGGCTTTTAAAAGCCTCTGTTTTGTAGGTTTAGCTACTTTTAACCATGATGCAAGAATATTCTTTGGGATGAATTAATGCAACACATTGCTGGTAGATTATAGCAATTCTAGAATCTAAAGATCTCTAACAGAACTACCAGGCTCTTTACTATCACTTAATTCACAAAAAAAGTACACTAATAGGTAATCACATAATGGGAACTGTGGAGGTAGAAATGGCTCTTCTAAGCGCCCCTCCCCAAATGCTCATTTAAACCATCTACTACCTAATAATTGTCTTCATTAGTGAATATGAGCCCACATGTTGGGCAAGGCCAGGTTGCAGCCATGGTGGAAAAAGATCCATGGCCAGCCTGTGCTCATGAATCCTGATGAGCCAGAGAAACTACACCAGGTAGATATCACTCCTGCCTGTAGGTCAGTGAGTCTCTCACAGATGCTTTTTAAAAAATCAAATGCAATTTACTTGGTTAGATAATGCTTAGCATATGTACACTTGATCTGAGTTACTTTGTCTTTTTTCTCCAAAATGAAAGGTGTACCTAAGTTCTTTGAGTTCCTCTCCAGTGTTGGATGAAGGCAACTTTTAAGAGTGTGATTAAGAAGAATTCCTGTTGAGCTAGGTGTGGTGGCTCATGTCTGGAATCCCTGTATTCAAGAGGCTGAGGCAGGAGAATGGTGAGTTTGAGGCCAGCCTGGGCTATATAGCAGGACCTTGTCTCAATAAATAGAGAGATAACTAACTAACTAACTAACTAACTAACTAACTAAGAATTCCTCTTGGATTTATCCTTCTGCCTTCCTTCAAGAGTCATATTAAACATGAATCAGCATCATGCTGAATTGAATAAGGCACCAGATTATACTTTAATCAACCAATGTGAACTTTGACATTTGATTCCTAAAGAGTGGTCATAGGGAACAGATTTATCTCATTCAACAGCATCTATAAAAAGAGTTTCAGGTATTTACTTTATGAAAAAATAACCCAATCATTTCAGGGAACAAGATAGCCAGAATCAATGAAACATCGCAGGTAAGTTTTTTAGTCCTTTCTAGAGGTGACATGGAGGCTGACTTTTTAAAAAATGGCACTTAAGAAAAGCATTGTAATAAAATTTAAAGTCAAAAGCCCAGAGGATAAACTCTTAGAGGAAAAATCTTTTTTTGTTTTTAAACAAGGACACCTCTTACCACCCTCTCCTACCCTAAAATCTGTTCTTTTTACTTTCTGAAATAAACGTTTTGCTTTGCTAATGCTATGAGGTAAGAGGCTGGTAAGTAACTCATTCTCTCCCTTATTCCTGAAAACAAATTCTTGAGGCCTTATATCAGATTTTTGCTCACATCTTTCAAATGAGGAAGATCATTTCCAAACTTGACAAACACTCAAAATTCAGCTTTGGAAGTTTCAGAGTCACAGAATGCATCCTTACTTGCTTCCTAAGGCAAAGGAAAGAGAACATGTGCCCCATCTAGAAACAGTGCCTTGCAATTGTCTGTCAAAGTGATCAGATGTGAATTCTGGGAACAGGAGAAATTTATTGAATTTTGACTGAACACCATGATAAGGAACGAGTGGAGATAAGAGACAATTAAAAGAAGAAATATATATTCTCAAGGAACTTACAGTGTCAGGGGAAAGAGGTAAAACTGTATAACAGACATAAATCAAATAGTTTTACCTCTGAAGAGGTAGTAGAGCTTAACCATTTTCCTTCTATCTAGGGTCCCAACTGGACAGAGGAATTGATTTGTACTGGGGATGGAGGGAAATGTTTCTCAGAAGGGAGAGGGGTCCCACCTGCCAACCAAAGCCCGAAGTGGTCCTGAGATAGTCGAGTAACCACCCAGACATTTTCCTTGTAAGGCTCTGGAATAGGGGAGCTGAAAAACTCGAGACCTGACAATAGACCAGGCCATCTGGTGGAACCTGGGGCAAAATCTATACATACTGCAGGTGCTTGAGAAGGTCAGCAGGCGGCTCAGGCTGGTAACCTCAGTGACCCTAGGAGGGCTGCCCCAGTCCACAGTTGTGCAGAAGAGGCCTGGCTTGCTGAACAAAACATCCCCAAACGTCCCCCTCAGGTAATAATTTTCTTTTGTCTGGTGATCTCAGAGAAGCCCAGGAATCTGGTATCTTCTCTCGGCACCCATTAATTCCAGGTTGCAGCTGGTTGGCTTGTTTTCAACAGCCTTCTGGGAGACTGAAGTACATTTTCTTTCTCCATCTTAACAATTGCTTAGGGAATAGAACTGCTAATGCTAAGGAGTCTCCCTCCTAGTAACATTGTGGGTCTGCAAGGGTGCTGATAAAATTGAAGAGAATATGCAACATACTGTACTTTTATTTTTTAAGAATATACAAATACATTGTACTTAAAAATATTAAAACTCTGAGAGAGAGAGAGAGAGAGAGAGAGAGAGAGAGAGAGGTACCTAACGTTTAGGAAAGGCAGAAGCATAGCAGAGCATATTCTCCACATGGGATAGGCACTTGAGGGGGTGGTTTGTGTCTCCTGGATCTTGTTCTGGCAAATTTTGTTTGCTGATAACACAAATTTAAACTGATGGTATTGTTCTTCCTTCTCTGTTTTCTGACCTGCTGATGATAGAATATTGATTGCAGTTACCTCTTATACTGGGCTAAACCACAGCATCATGTAAAATTCTCGTTCTCTTCATCATTAAGTTCTTTAGGCCCTTTATGCAATCCTTTTCTCTGGGACATTCTTCCTGTTATTTTGCCTTTTCTTGCAGTTTTCCTTGAACTTGAACTTTTCCTATACACAAGACCTCATTTACAAGTTGTTTCCTTGTCTCCTATTCAAGTCTTATTTCCTTGTCCTCAACCAACTTCTTTTCATTCTCTTCCTCTGTTATTTTGTCTAATTCTTTCTGCTGAGCTTTTCTTCTTCACCTTGATGTGCTGCATCTTCATGATGTATCTTCTGTTTTCTTCCCATATCTTTTCTTGGTTGCTTCTTTTTTTCAGCCTCTTCTTCTAAGTTTTGATGGGCCCCTCAAAAAACTTCATGTTCAACTCCTGCTCCTTTTTGCATTCCTACTGAGCACATTCTAACTTCTTGTGGAGGGTTTTTTGAAAAGAGGTGCTCATTTACTGCTTTATCTTGTTCCATTAGCTTGTCCTGTTCATTCTCAAGGGTAACCTAGGCATCATCTTTTTTCTTAGGTGTGTCTCCTCTTCCTTCAGCTGCTATATCACCTTCTTTACACGTGGATGCTGGAAGTCCAGGCATTCATCCCCAGGTACACAGTCTCCACTACCCCTTATTTAGTCTTTTTGTCTCTTAGCCTTCTCATTTCTCCTTGGCTAATCAGTATTCCTCACAGAGTACTGAGACTATCTTCTCTGTCATCAGTTTCTACTCCTTTAGTTCCTCCATAAACTCTATCTGTCCTTTATGTTTCTCATATAACTTTAGGTGGAGCCAAGGAAATTGCACTGACAGCTCCCCACAGCATCCTCTGTATTACTGTCTAGCTTCTCAGCCACAAGATTTCTTTTCTTTTAATTTCTACTCTTTTAGTAATCTGGTTTTGCTCTCTTAATCCCAATACTTTTTCTTTGTTATTTCTTCTTTTAATTGCATTTCAGTAAAACACTTTCTCTGAACTAAAAGTTCATGTCATTTAACTTTTTTCAGTGTTGAAGGAATACTAAACTTTTAAAAGGTTAGGTAGGCTGAAAGAGAGTCATCTTTCTAAACAATCAAGCTGGAATCTAGATTGAATGACAGATGGGAAAAAAAACCTCTGATTTTTAAAAGTAAGTTTAAAGCAATAAAGGCATAATTAAAAACTGAAGATTGGGGTAAACAGCCCAGAAAATGTTGAATGTCAAGTAAGCAGTGACCTAAAATGTTAGCTTCAAGAATCATATCAAACATGGGCGGGAGGAGAAAGAAATAAAAAGACAGGTGGGATCCACTCATTTTATCACTTACTCCAACAACAAGATGTTCACAGGGAATGGAAAAGAAGAAAACCAGAGTCAATTAATAGAAAAAGTTCCCACAAGTTGGATGATGACTTGAATTTTTAGTTGATGAAGACTATCTGAGTGCCAAAAGCATTTAATGAAAAAAGAAACACATTAACATACCCGTGGGCTTAATATTCCTTATTAAGCTTCCAGACAGAGAAAACAAGTTACAAAGAAAAGACTGGTAACACCATTCGCCTTTTTATTTGCAATACTGTAAGACAGAAGACAGTGGAATGACATTGTGAACTTTTGAGTGAAAAGAGCAGTGATTTTCAAGATAGTATTTATGAATTGGGGTGTGGGAATGGAACTTTCAGACATACTTGGGGGTAAGTAATAAACTACTCATATATTCTCTTTAAAAATGATCATATATAGGTGCCCCGTTACCCTCTTGTATGCTTCCCCCCATCTAATTCTTCTCTATCATTTACTTGTAATATTTTTCTATATGTACTTGAGTTCCAGTTCTGTTTAAAATAGAAATTTTTCCTGTAGCGAACTTTGTTATTATCTTGTCAGAACAATCGCATGCATTTTCTAGACCATGTACATCAAAATGCATATATATGTAAAGGCCACAATGAAAAGCATGTCAGAATGAATCACATTAAGGTGTACATTAAAAATGTCCAAAAAAAAAAAGGTCATATAAAGATTTCACCAGGAAGATTTCAACAGGATTTTACCAAGTAGAAAGATGAGTGAAGATTATGAATATATAATTGATATTAAAATTGTCAGAAATCTGATGGGTGCACTAAGAAAATACTCATTCTCCTATCTTTAAGTGAAATCTAGGACAAGTATCATAATGATCATTCTCAGATAGTAACAATATTTTTATTCAAGTTTTGTTCAGCAAGTAAAATATCAATCCTACATAAAGTCAAATTTCTGAGTTCAATTCTAAGTTGAAGTATCTTTCTTTTCATTCTTTCTCCTTTCTTCTTTCTTCTTTTGGAATCATCTGACAAAAACTTTAAAGCAGTTATTTAAAACTTCTACTTGATCAAAATATTACACTATACTTCATGATTATATACAACTATTATGTGTCAATTTAAAAAATTAAACAAGTTTATGAATAAGCAATTTAGATACTAATAAATATTAACATAGGAAAATATCAAGCAAGAAATAGAAAGCATAAAAGCATATGGACATTTTAGAATTGCAAAATACAGCCTGAGCAAATGAATCAGTAGGAATGATCTCATCTGGAAAACAGAAAATGTTTAAGAAACAAAGAATAGTCTTAGGAACCTTTATCACAGTATAAAAGCTCTAATATTTACATTATTGGGTTTATAAGAAGAGAGGAGAAAGAGTATAAAAATTATTTATAAAAATAATGGATAAAATTATCCCAAGTATAATGAAAGATATAAATGTAGAGATTTAAGAGGCTGAGTAAATCCCCAACAAAATAAACCCAAAGAAATCCAGCCCTAAATAAGTACATAATAATTAAATTACTGAAAATTCAATGCAAAGAAGGGATCTTGAGGGCAGGCAAAAAAAAAAAAAAAAAAAAAAAAAAAAAAAAAAAAAAAAAAAAAAAAAAAAAAAAAAAAAAAAAAAAAAGAAAGAAAAAAAAAAGTCAAAGAAGGCATACTACCCACAGGGAAGCAGTGATTCAAATGATTGTGGAGTTTTCATCAAAGTCTATAGAGGCCAAGTGTTAGTTGCACATTTTTAATGTGCTTTAAAATAGGTAATTGCAAATTCTGAATTCTATGTTCACTGAAGATATACTTCAGAGAGGAAGGGAAAATAAACAATAATATGTCCCATGAACAGAGAGATAAAATTTCTCAACAAAATTGTAGCAAACTGAATCCAGCAAAAAAGTAAAAACCATGTATCATGACCAGGTGAGGTTCATGAAAATAACACAGCGTTAGTTTAACATTTGAAAATGAATCAGTGTAATTCCCTATATTGACTTATTAAACATATAAAATAATACGTACAATAGATATAGAAGAAACATTTAACAGAATTCAACTTACTTGATAATTATAAACACTTATCAGGGTTGCTGGGCACATGGCATATGCTTGTAATTCCAATACTTAGGAGGTGGAGGCAGGAGGATCATGAGTTTGATGTTGATCCAGCCTAGACATATAGCAAGACCCTGTCTCAAATAAAACAAACCAAAAAAAGAAACAGAACAAAACAAACAACAACAACAACAACAACAAAAAAAACCCAAAGAGCGAAAGAAAAGGAAAAAAAAAAAAAAAAACTCCCAACAACTTAGGAGTAGAGTGGAATATCATCAAATTGTTAAAAGTTTATATATGATAACTGAATGTTAACACACTCCATGCTCAATGACTCAGCTAATATTTCTAACTAAGACTGAAAAAAAGGCAAGAAAAACCATCTTACCATTTTCATTCAGTGTTGCAATAATGTAGTTATCCAGCATGATAAAGCAAGGAAAAAAGAAAAGGTAAAGACATGCATAATGGAAAGAAGAAAGAAAGAAAGAAAGAAAGAAAGAAAGAAAGAAAGAAAGAGAAAGAAAGGAAACTATATTTGAAAACAGTATTATCATATTAAAGAAAACACCAGGTAATCTACAAAAGCTAATGTTGAACTAATAAGTGAGCTACAAGGTCAATATACAAAAATTATATAGCAGTAAACACTTATATTAGCAGTAAACAATTGAAAACAGAAGTAAAATACATCACTCATTATAGCATCAAAGAACAAGAAATAGTAGGGAGTAAATTTGACAAAGGGCATACCAGAAATGGAAAACAACCTATAAAACATTACTGAGAGAAATGAAAGAAAACATTAAAAAATGTCAAGATGTCACTTAATAAATCAGAAGATGGAATATTGATAACTTTTCAAATCTCCCAAAACTTATATATAGATTTAGTACATCAATCAAAATCCCATCAGTCTTTTCTTTTTGGTAGAAATTGATATAGTATATCTCAAATTTACTTGGACATCAAATCTTGAAAGAACAAAAATACCCATAACAACAAAGTTGGAGATTGTACAGGGGCTAGTACTCTAGTACTA
Source organism: Pedetes capensis (assembly GCA_007922755.1). Lineage (NCBI taxonomy): Eukaryota > Metazoa > Chordata > Mammalia > Rodentia > Pedetidae > Pedetes > Pedetes capensis. Next base: position 111,256 of record VMDO01001573.1, read on the forward strand.
ACACTGTGGAACTGTAGTAATCTAATCCATTTAAGAGGAGACTTACAGATCTATGGCACTAGAGTTTAGAATAAAAACCTCAGTTACATACATACATTGTCAAATGATTTTTTGATAAAAGAGTCAAAATAATACCATAGGGAAATGGAGAGTTATTTTAATAAGTGGAAGAAATAATTGGACATATATATATATATATATATATATATGCAAAAATAAATTTCCACCCTTACACCAGATATCCAAATTAATTCAGGAAAGATCATGGTTCTAAACATAAAGCCTAGGATGAAAAAATTTCTCCAAGAATTTTTTCAGCCTTCCAGAAATATTTATGACCTTTGGCTATACAAAGTTTTCCAAAAGAGGATGCAAAAAGGAAATAAAATAGGACTTCATGAAAATTAAAAATGTTACTCTCCAAAGAAGTGATTAGGAAAATGAAAGGGCAAGCCAGTGTTGCAAGAAAACTTGGAAAACATGTGTCTGGTAAAGGACTAGTATCCAACAACTCAGTAGAAGAAGATAACTTAATTACAAAATAGACAAAAATATATGAATGGCAGGGAAGATACATGAATAACAAATATGTAAGTAAAAATCTTCACCTTTGTTAGTCATTTGTTTTTGTTGTTGGGTGGCCTTGGGTCAGATCTGACTCATAGCAACCCCTATGTACAACAGAAGGAAACACTACCCCAGACTATGCCATGCACACGATCTTTATATGTTTGAGCCCAAAATTGCAGCCACTATGTTTCTTCCCATTTTGAGTCATGCCACATCATCAAAAGGAGGTCCCAGGGGTTTACCCCATTCCCATCATTAAGGTCAACTCTATTTTGAGGAGGCAACTTTTCCTCAGTTGTTTCTTGAATGCCTTCCAGCCTGGGGGCCTCATTTTCCAGTACTATATTTGACAGTGTATCTCTGCTCTTCACAGGGTTTTCAATGGCTAATTGTTTTGGGAGTGTGCTGCCAGGTCCTTCTCCTTGGTTTGTCTTAGTCTGGAAACTCAGCCGAAACCTGTCCTTCATCGGGGTGGCCCTACTGTATCTGAAATACTGGTGGCATAGCTTTTGGCATCACAGCAACACTCAAGCCCCACAGCACAGGGTGATAGCCAGGTTGGGATTGCTAGTCATTAGAATAGCGAAAATCAATGAAATTGAATATACTAAGTATTTGTAATGGGAGAAGGACGTGGCAACCCACTCCCAAGGCAATCCCGAAACAGTCAGCCATTGAAAACCCTATGAGGATCTCTACGAGTCGGACACGACTTGACGGGCACCTAACAACAACAACAACAAGTATTTGTAAGGATGTGGGGCAATCAGAATTCATCTTTGTTGGTAGGAACACAAAATGATACAGACTTGTTGATATTTTGAAATGGTAAACATCCACTTAATCAAGACAACAATTTCCTTTTTACATATTTATTCCAAGGAAAAGAAAACTTGTGTCTTCACAAAAGCCTTGTGTGCAAATATTCACAGCAACTTTATTCACAGTAGCTAAAACCTAGAAATAGTCCAAGTATCCATGAAACACTAAAATGCAATAAAAGGGATGAACCACTGCCATACAGAACAATATAATTGATCTAAAAATAATTATGCTAAGCAACAGAATCTAAACACAGAATACTGCATAATGGCATAATTCCATTTATAAAAAATTCTGAAAGAAAAGCTATACTGATAAAAAGTCAGTCAGTGGTAGGTAGGGCTTGGAGGTCTCTTGGAGTTGGGAGTGGGGACAAGGGATATATGAAAATGGTCACAGGACATATCAAGATAATGAAAGTGTTCTTTACCCTGATTTTGGTTATGATTATCCAACAGTATGAAACTGTCAAAACTCACAAAATTGTATCTTTGTGTTTTTGTTTTGTTTTGTGTTGAGACTGGGTTTTGCTGCGTAGCCCAGTCTGACTTTGAAGTCATGGTCCTCCTGCTTCTGTCTCCTAAGTGCTCAGATTACAAGTGTGCACCACCACGTCCACCATAAAATTGTGTTTTTACAATCAATGGGTTTTGCTGTATATAAATTATACTTCAGAAAATGTAATTGACTCAAAAGTGGCTAATATAAGTATTTCATTTAATGTTACTGTTCTCGGCATGTGTGGAACTCACTGCCACTTGCTGATTTTCTGAAAGTCATCTGGTATTATACAAGGCACTTCACTTATTCATAACACTAGTCATTGCATTATTGTGTTCACTGACGTGCTCTCAGTAACAAAAGGTGAAGCACAATCTCTCATAAGCAAGAGCCAATTAGCAATTTGTTAATTATAATATTGTGTGCTTTTGAATAAAAGATAATGCCTGCATGAAATGCCAACATCTGCAATTAGACAGTATTAATAACTGCATTTAGATTTTTTGAAAATTGAGACCAAACCTTGGGGGGGTGGGGGGAAATCACTTCAGATGCAGTTCTCCAATTTTATCAGCAGATGGCAATACAATCACTGTTGAAAAGTTTTGTCATCAAACTTAAGCCAAAAACAGAAAAACAAAACAAAACAAAACATAACACAAAACCCTTCAACTTATCTTTGTCTTGTTTTGATTTTGCTTTTTGTTGTTATTCTCTGTGATGAACCCTTTTAGGTTGCTAAAAAAATTCCATCATTGATGTTTTTATGTTAATTATGAAGGTCCTTGAATGTTAAACTAGATGCTGGATTTCTTTTCTTTTCTTTTCTCCTTTTCCTTTCCTTTCCTTTCCTTTCCTTTCCTTTCCTTTCCTTTCCTTTCCTTTCCTTTTTCCCCCAGTACTGGAGAGTTGAACGTAGGGCCTTATGCATGCTTTTTGGAAGCATTCTACCACTGAACCACACCACCAGTTCATTTCTTACTTCTTATTTGGAGACAAAGTCTCCCTAAGTCATGCAGGCTCCCTCTGGCCTCAAACTTTTGATCCTCTTCTGCCTCTAACTACTAAGTGACTGGGATTGCGCCACACTGTTTTTTTGTTTTGTTTTGTTTTTTTGTTTTTTGTTTTTTTTTGGTAAGAACATTTAACTTGGTTAAAATTGTCTAGAAAGGAGAATATAGGAACTTGGTCTTGAGCAAAGCAGTGAAAACTATGGCTTAGATGAGGAAATACTACAGACAGAGAAGTGACAGAGTTGAGCAATTGATTGGCTGTTAGCCAGTGCTTCAAAGGAAGCATCAACCAAAGATAACAGTAGCTTTCTAATCTGGTTTTGAGGGACACTAACTACAGGTGTGTCAGAAGAAGAAATATTTGGACTAGGAATTTTTTGAGTTGACATGCTTTATCTATGCCCTGATTTAACTTAGCTGTTCACAGTGGGGTCTGCTGTTAAGATGAGAAATATAATTTAAGAGATAGATGCAGGTATGAGCACATGAAATAGGTATTTATTTTTAGCCATGTGAGTAGAAGAGGCAACCTGAGGGAGAAAAAGGCTAACATCCTAGAAACCTTATACATAATACTTGCGTTTAGGACAACTCATGAGATAAATTCAGCAGAATTTCCATGTGAGTATGATGTCTTAGGAGCCTATGAAGAAGAATGAGTAGAATAAGAGTAACAAATGGTCCAAAAAGTTTTAGATCAGCTGAAAAGAAACCATTGGCCTGTAAGAAATAGTTAAATGAGCTGAAGGGGACAGAAAGAAAATTATTGTGAGAAAATAGTGGAGAGAATATGAAAAAGTGTAAAATATGTTCTTAGAAGTTTGGCGGTACAGGGGAAGGGAGAAATGGTTCTGTAGGTGAACTAGACACAGGAACAAAAAGAAATCTGGGTTGCACAGAGAGACTTGAGCTTGTTTGTGTCTGCAATAAAGGAGCCATTTGAAATTATACTAAAATTGTTTTCCTTTATTTCTTAAATGACATCTAGATAATTTAATGAAACTGTGTAACTTCATTTACTAGCAGTTTTGTGGATGCAAGAAAAATTAGACATAATTTTAAAGCAAATTTTGCAACATGTTTCTCATTATTTATTATTTACCCTGTGTCTGGTTGGCTCCTCTTTCTTACTAATGTCTGAAGTTTGGTACTCAGAGAGTTAGTCATGCTAATCTAATCTGTTCGTTGAGTCCAAGGTCTTCTGGCATTGCAGCAAGTGATAGGTCTGAGGGGACTGATGTAGCATCCACCAAGCATTTAAAATCTTCAAAGGCTTTATAGTCCACTGCTCCATTATGATCTGTGAGTGTTTTGTTGTCAGGCTTTTAGAAAGCTTTCCATTTATTCTTTCTTCCTTAAGGAAAAGAAAAATCAATTGGCAGTGCTTTATCTTGCTGGCGGGCTTGCTGAGGTGTAGAATTTGCTTCTTGCCACTGGAGCTTTGGTTTCCTGGTGTCATTATTGTGCAAAAGAATCTAAGAAGGCTGCCAGTTAAATCTGTCTAAGGGAAAAATAACCTTGAGGAACAAACAACCAAGTCTACCACTGAGTATGATAAATATACTATTCTCATTAAAAACTAAGAACAGACTGAATTTTAAAACCCAAAGGCAATGGACAGTGGAGAAGAGACAGGAAGAAGGTAGTGGAGGGGGGATCCCCAAGGAAAGATCGTCTGTTCTTTAGAGCACGGTTAAATCATTTGCTTATAAATTTCTAAATTCTTGGTTTTGTCTTTAATTCTTTGAAACTCTGTGCCATATTTGTCAGTAGTCATCAAGTGAAGGATGAGATTACCTCCTGTGGTTAGGTCTTCCCACTGACATGTTAGGTCTGTAAATGCTGTGGATCTGGTAGGTGATGTGGCCCCACTGAGAATTGCACCATAGAGTTTGCATGCAAATCAAAACTTGAATATAAAGAAAGTGAAAAAAAATTTTTTTCCTTAGGTTTGTGACAGTTAGGAGTGTAATTTCATAAAATGGAATTTATTCCCAATGGGGAAGTCATACCACTTATTTGGTCCCTCTTATATTTTTGCAGAGCCAAGTAAGTGGCAGGGCTGGGGTTTCACACAGTTGGTAGAGTGCCACTCTGCACTGTCTGAGGCCCTGGATTTGATTCCCAGAACTGCAAAAATGGGAAAAGGATGTGGCAATCCATTCCTGAAGCAATCTCGAAACAATCGGCTATGGAAAACCTTAGGAATAGTAGAGAAGCACTGACATAGTACTGGGCATGGCACAGTGTTGAGGAGTGTTTCATTCTGTTGTTCATAGGGTCTCTAAATTGGACCTGACTTGATGGCACCCTAACAACAACAGCAAGTGGCAAGCACCTTATAGAGTAAATCTATTATCCTAATCATTGCTTTGATATTATAGGAATCCAAATTCACAGGGAAATGTTATTAGAATAAATCTTGTTCCCATCACTAGAGCTTGTTTGTTTGTGGTTTTCTCAAGTTAGATTTGAAGATCCTTAAGGATGGGAACTTGTACTTACTCATTTTTTAAAAGAAAGAAAAGAAGAAAGGAAAGAATGAAAGAAGAAAGAAAGGAAGGAAGGAAGGGAGGAAGGAAGAAAAGGAATAAAGGAAGAAAGGAAGAAAAAAGAAAGAAAGAAAGAAAGATCCTAAAGCTTTTTCACACAATATACTTAAAATATACTCCTCTTAATACTTTTAAATTTTGGTGATCACTTTGGTTTCCTAGAGAACAGCCATTCCTCAGTTCTTGGCAACAGGACCTTGACTCTGTTCATCTGTCTGGTGGAGTTATACCTAGTTCATGGGATGAATGATTTTAACCAATTTGGGTAATACTACTTCCTTGCCAATGATGGACTTAGCCAGTTCTGACCGGGGAGATCCAAGGGGAGGTCTGTTGTGATTTTTGAGAGAATTTTCTCTCCCTGATATCCGATATACACAGGGAGACATAGGAAAAGCTCTCTCCACTTCCTACATTTTCTTTTGGTAGTACTGGTGGTTGAATCCAGGGCTGCCAGTATGATTGGCAAGAATTCTACCACTGAGTGGCACCCTTAGCCCCTTGGTCCTCTTTGAAAACAAAAGTTTTGAGACAGGGTCTTGCTAAATTGCGTTGCCTCTGGCCTCTAACTTGTGATCCTCCTGCTTCAGCTTCTGAAGTATCTGGACTTACAGGCACGTACCAGGGCACCTGGCCCTTCCTACATGGCGTTTGCAGCCAAGACAAACTCTTGGGGAATGCTATACAACTGTAGGATGTTGAACCATGTTTTTGATGCTGTGAGTGGCTGAATTCACCAACGCTGGAAATTACTTCTGTTAATGAGAGATAATACATGCTTTCATAATGCTAGCCATATTTAATTGGACATTTTCTACATTCTAGCCTGAAGTATTCAACTGAGGCAGTACCTTAAAATGATCTCTTACATTACCTCCCTGGATATGCTAACATCTTGTGAAGTGGGTGTCCTTTGAAGGCACAGAAGACACTGGGACCCAAAATAACAAAAACCACGAAACCAGTGAACAAGGATCCTAACATGGAAATGATATTTGGTTGACTACTTACATACGCTTTTTAACCCACTTCATTACTTAACATGGGCACAGTAAGGACCAGGAAAGGCTTGCGGAAAGAAATGATACTGCAATCAGGCAGAAATTTCCTTTATTCCTGAGTCTCTGGAAATTTCTTGTCTCTAAATCCTGGACTCTCACTATCACTTTGGCACAATCCTTGTTAGAGTGCCCAGACATAAGGACTTATAAGGAAATTCTTTATCACATTTGTCCTTTTTTCTTCTTGTCTTCTACTGATTTGAACTAAAACGCGTCTTTTTTTCTAATGAAATGCCCTTGTCCAGAGGACCTCTCTGTAATTTGAGAGCTTAAACAGAGAACGATATCCCAGGAGAGCACCTGTTCTTTCTACTTCTGATCTAATTAGATGGCAGGGGAAAGTGTGATTCACATTTTCTCTAATATTTCTATAGAAGTTCAGCTTCAGTACTTCACACTGGCTCTACTTAAACTTAGTGACCAGCCCTGGATCCTACCAGGCCCATTTCCATGAGGTTTAGATTTCACGTACACCTAGCATTAAACTCTGCTTCCCACTTCCTAAGCTAGTTTTGAGCAGGAATGATTATCATTTCTCTGTATTAGCATGAATTCCTCAGGAAAAACAAAAAAACAAAAAACCTAAGATGAAAACATACAAGGTTGGATGGGCATATAGGGGGAGGGGTGCAGCTTCCAGGAAATCCAAAGTGAAAGACAGCAAGCACATTATGGAGCTGACCATACCTCTGTGGGACAACTGGTTGCTCTTCTGGTCGGATACCATTAGGAAAGTTATAAAGAACTACTGTGTATCAGCACTGTACTGTCCAGTTGCCTTTTCTTCTGCCTCTAGATTGTGTTCTGCTTGCTAGGTGGCCTTGGGGAGAACCAGAGACTCCATAGATGCTGTAAGACCAGAGTGCAGGCTTAACATTCTCATACTGGCAGGTGCTGTCAACTGCTGACACACAGCAGGTTCACAGTGTGAGTTCTACTTCTCTGCTTCTTTATTCTCTGCCCAATACACCTTCCCCTGGCATTCCTACTGGCCAGGTACCTTGCAGACTCTGTCTATTGGTTTACATGACAGTTATTCTGATTTCTTATATGAATGCCTTCTACTACCCAGGTTAGGAAACTATCTGTTCCTTTTCCCAGCCTCCTTTACATTTGTTGTAGAGAAGACATTTATGGCCAATAGAACAACAACAAAAAATTCCTGTGGGAGTTTTCAGGGAAAGTTTTTGCTTCACTAATAAATAGAGAGAAACAGCTATGGACACTAGTGTTTCGTCCTGTGTTGAATACCCAGGTCTGCATTAAACTAAAGCAGCCACAGAAAATTACCATAGTATGGTTACTTATCAAAACAGTTTATGATTTTCTTTTAAGTGGAGGTAATAATGATAAGTGATACTTATTTGAATGTCTCCTATGGACCAGGTAAGCCTGCTAGCCACTCTGTGTAGAAGGTACCCAAAAGTGTATACACATCTTAGGATGAAAGCTTTCCACTTTACTTTTTAAAGAATGAATTGTATGCTTGTTCTGCTAACTCTTGTCTCATGTACACATTGTTTGGTACACTTTTGTGGTAATCATGTAACTATCCCAACACCATAGCAGAAGCATGACTTCTTGTTATGTGAGACGTCCCAGATCTTCCCTGTGCACATCACACACAGTACCATGCATCTCAAACTTATCATCAATATATGCAATTGTTAGACATGTTGGAGGTTCTGTTGCATACTCACATCTCCATTGTGGTTGTACTTCTACAATGTTCTTGAATTTCAAATACTATTGCAAAATGGTCTTTTGCTTTTGGAAGGACAACTGCACTTCTGTCATTTTCTTTGACTTTCCTGCCTGCATGATGGTGCTAGCATTCATTTGATCAGCACCATCTTTTGAGCAAATGTGATACTACACATTGCTACTATAATTCAATTCGACTTTGAAAGGTAATACATAGATGATATCTCTTGAAATGTTTATACTTTTTTGTGTCTACATTTTTGGCACCTCTGAAATATATATGTATATATTCATATAACACGTGTGTATATACATTTATATAGATAGATGTAGATATATTTGTTGTTGTTAGGTGCTGTTGAGTCAGGTATTACTCATAGTAACCCTCATAGGGTTTTCAAAGGCTGATTGTTTGGGCATTGCTTCAGGAGTGGACTGCCACATTCTTTACCCATTTTTGCAGTGCTGGGGATCAAACCTGTGTCCTCAGAGAGTGGGGAGCAGCACTGCACCAGAGCTAATCCTCAGCCCATATGTGTGTGTGTGTGTGTGTGTGTGTGTGTGTGTGTGTGTATGTATGTATGTATGTATGTATGTATGTATGTATATATAATCTCCACATTTTGCCTCTGAAAACAAAACAGGTGACATTTTTCTTCCTTCTCCCCATTACTTTTTCTTATTTCTCCCTCCCAGAACACATAGTCTGAGTGACTGTAATCACTCTAGATTTCTTAAAACAACATGCTAAATGAACTCACTACCAAAATTTCAGTGCTATTTAATATTCATCCTGTGTCTTATTTCCCACCTCTTTTTATGGATTGATACTACTCTGTCTTTTGGATCAAGTTTTCACTGTTTAGTTGAAGATTATCAAAGAAAGAATATGTTTTTCTTTCTGAAGTATGCAGCCAGAAAGAACAACAATATTTTCAGGTTAAAGTGTCATTGCAACCTAACTGAAAAATTCAGGCCAAATGCTCAGAATGCTGTGGTTGACCATTCTAAAATAAAAATTCAAAACAGATTCTTGTTGGCTTTAAAAGGTAATCTGGCTAATAATCATGATAGATAATGAACAGATACATAAAGGAGAGCAAAAGAAATACCCCAAAGTGAGTAGAAAGAGGAAATAGGTTAAATAAGTAAGTTCTAGCAAATCCATTCATTTGGCTAAGCATTAAATAGATATTCCTTGTTGTTGTTGTTGTTAGGTGCCGTCAAGTCAGTATCCAACTCATAGTGACCCTTATAGGGTTTTCAATGGCTGACTGTTTCGGGATTGCCTTGGGAGTGGATTGCCAGGTCCTTCTCCCATTTTTGCAGTGCTGGGAATTGAACTTGGGATCTCAGAGACTGCAGCACAGTGCTCTACCAACTGAGCTAAATCCCAGCCCAGATGTTCCTTAGTGTGGGTAATATAGAATACTTTGATTTTCCCAAGTTAACATTGAAGGCATGTTTGGAGAGAACTCTGGAATCTCTGGATTTTGACAAGTTCTAAACAAAGATTAACACAAACCGAATGCATATCTGCTGTGAGCCTGAATGATCTCAGGAATGATGCACATCTTCTCTTATTCTTTGAGGAACAGAAAACAAATGCTATGTGTATTGAAACCAACAGGTTGCTTAAAACTTGCCAAGTTGATACCTTCAATAAAATCTGTGCTGCTCAGCCACCATTAATAGAACATATGTTTTGTAGCTAGGCACTGTGGCACACCCCTGTAATCTCAGGAATTTAGGAGGCTAAGGCAAGAGGATCATGTTCAAGACCAAGGCAGCCTGTGCAACTTTGTGAAATCCCATCTCAAAATAAAAAATAAATAAATGGCTGAGAGTGTTGCTCAGTGGTGGAACATTTGTTTAGCATGCACACAGCTGTGGGTTCAACTTCTAGGTGCTGAAAACAAACAGAGAACAACAAAAATCACACAGATTTTAAGTTATTTTCTCAGTTTGGAGGATGAATTTAGGTCACATCTCTCAGTACTTTTTCTTTTGTCCACTGGAAAAGATCATATATCTCTATCTCTATCTATCTATCTATCTATCTATCTATCTATCTATCTATCTATCTATCTATATCTTACATATATTTTCTATAACTTCTAATTTTATATGCAAAATATGTATTATACATAACATTAATGTATACACACATGTGATCTTTAGTAAAATTTTGCTTGTGTGTGATATTGATGATATTGTCTGATAAGTTTCCACATTCAGTTGGATCCCCTTTTTTGGGAATAGACACAAATATGGATCTCTTCCAGTCAGTTGAGCAGGTAACCATTTTCCAAATCTCTTGGCATAAACTTGTTAACACCTCCAGTGCTGCATCTGTTTATTGAAACATCTCTATTGGTATTCCATCAATTCCTTGAGCCTTGTGTTTCACCAGTCCTTTCAAAGCACTTCATCCTTCAATACCATTGGTTCCTCTTCATATGCAACCTCTTGAAATGGTTGATCACCTTCCAGTTCTTTTTTGTATAACAACTCTGTGTGTTCCTTCCATCTTCTTTTGATGTTTCCTGCATTGCTTAATATTTTCCCTGTAGAATCTTTCACTATTGCCATTCAAGGCTTGATTTTTTTCACTTTCTTAAGCTTGAGAAACACAGAGCATGTTCTTCCCTTTTGGTTTCCAGACTCTAGCTCTTTGCACATGTCATTTTAATATTTGTTTTTGTCTTCTCCACCTGCCTTTTGAAATCTTCTGTTTAGTTCCTTAACTTTATCATGTCTTCCTTTTACTTCAGCTGCTTGACATTCAAGGGCAAGTTCCAGTTTCTCTTTTGACATATAATTTGTCTTTTCTCTTTTTCTTGTCTTTTTAATAACCTTTTGCTTTCTTCTTGAATGATATATTTATGTCATGCCACAACTCCTCTGGTCTCCTATCATTTGTGTCTAATGCATTAAACCTATTCTTGAGGTGGTCTCTGAACTCTGGTTGGATATACTCAAGGTAAGACCTTGGCTCTTGTACACTTGTGCTAATTTTCTTCAGCTTCAGTTTAAACTTGCATAGGAGAAGTTGATGGTCTGATCCACAGTCAGCACCTGGTCTTGTTCTGACATTTGATATAGAGCTTTTCCACCATTTCTTTCCACATATGTAGTTAATTTGGTTCCTCTGTGTTCCATCTGGTGAAGTCCTTGTGTACAGTTGCTTCATGTATATTGGTGAAAAAAAGTATTTGCAATGAAAATGTCATTGGTCTGACAAAATTCTATCATGCAATCTCCAGCATCGTTTCTTTCACCAAGGCCATATTTTCCAAGTACTGAGCCTTCTTCTTTGTTTCCAATCTTTGCATTCCAGTCACCAGAAATTATCAGTACATCCTGATTGCATGTTTGATTTATTTCAGATTGCAGAAGCTGGTAGATTGCAGAAGCTGGTAGACAGGGAATTGCCAGAAAATCAAGCTGGTTTCAAAAGAGGGTGGGGAATCAGGGACATCATTGCTGATGTCAGGTGGACATTAGATGAAAGCAGAGAACATCAGAAAGATGTCTATCTATGTTTTATTGGCTATGCAAAGGCATTTGATCATGTGGATCTTAACAAGTTATGGATAACACTATGGAAAATGGGAATACCAGAGCACTTAATTGTACTCATGAAGAATCTGTATGTGAACCAGCAGGCAGTTGTTTGAGTAGAACAAGGAAACACTGCCTGGTTTAAAGTTGAGAAAGTTGTGCATCAGGGCTGTATATTTTCACCATGTTTCTTCAATTTATATGGTGAGCAAATAATCCAAGAAGCTGGACCTTATGAGGAAGAACATGGCATCAGGATTGGAGGAAGACTCATTAACAACCTGTGTTATGCAGATGACAAAACTCTGCTTGCTGAAAGTAAAGAGGGTTTAAAACATTTATTGATGAAAATCAAAGATCACAGCCTTCAGTATGGGTTGTGACTAAACAAAAATCCTTACAACTGGGTCAGTATGCAACAAGCGTGTGTGTGTGTGTGTGTGTGTGTGTGTATGGCTTGAAGTCAGAAATAGTGATATGAAATATGGAATTCTGGCTCTATCACTTTCTAGCCTTATTACCTTGGTTCCTCCATGTGTTTGTCAGCATGTCCTGCTGTGGGGCATTGTGGGGGATTGCTCTGCTGCTGAATGCTATGCCACAGGCATTTCAGATACCAGCTGGGCCACCCATGGTGAATAGGTTTCAACTGAGCTTCCAGACTAAGACAGCCTAGAGAGAAGGACAAGTAGCCTTCTCCTGAGATAATTAGACACTGAAAATCCTATGATGAACAGAGAAGAACTGTCAAATATAGTGCTAGAAAATGAGTCCCCCAGGTTGGAAGGTATTTAAGACATGACTGGAAAAATGAGGAAGAGTTGTCTCCTCAAAGTAGAGTCTACCTTAACAATGGGAATGGATTTAAGGCCCTGGGGCCTCCTGTTGCTGCTGTGGCATGACTGAAAATGAGAAGAAACATAATGGCTGCAACAATGAGCTCAAACATAAAATGATCCTGGGCATGGCACAATGGTGGGTAGTGTTTTGTTGTGTTGTACATAGGGTCATTATTAGTTGGATCCAATTCGCTGGCACCTAACAACAACAACCCTGATTAGATTATCTAATTTCTCAACTGGATGCCATGGTGCACACTTGTAATCACAAAGATTGAGCAGGCTGAGGCAGAATTGCAAGTTTGAGGCCAGAGGCATCTTGTGCAACTTAGTGAGACCATGTGTTAAAATAAACAATAACAAAGAGGCTAGAGGTGTAGATCAGTGGTAGAGCACTTGCCTACAATGCACAGTGCACTGAGTTCAATATCCCAGTACTGCAAATAAATAAATAAATAAATAAATAATTTCTGTAAACATGAAATAGCATTTGTAAGATGAGTATAATAATTTTTACCAGCTAGTTGTATCCATGGGAGAAGGACATGGCAACCCACTCCTAAGGCAATCCTGAGACAATCTGCCATTGAAAATCCTATGAAGGTCACTATGAGTCAGACACGACTCGACTCGATGGCACCTAACAACGGTTGTATCCAACTCATAGTGACCCTATGTACGACACAATGAAACACTACTCAACATTGTGTCATGCTTAGCACAATGCTCAGGACCATTTTATGTTTGATGTTAAGATTATCAAGAGAATTAAATGAGAATGTATCAAAGCTCTTAGCATATCAGTAACATGTAAGTATTCTATATGTGCCAGCCACTGTGATAAAATATTTATGTACATGCTTATCTAATAAAATGCAAGAAATTATTTTATATCTATGATACATGTAAATTAGGAGAAGGACATAGCAGCTGGCTTCCCACAAAACACGTAGTCATTGAAAACCCTATGAATAGCAGAGAAACACTGATATATTGCTGGGCATTGCACTGTATTGGGCAATGTTTCCTTCTGTTGTACATAGGGTCACTATGAGTCAGACCCAACTCGATGGTATCTAGCAACAAAAAATACACACAAAAAACTTACATGCATTCTCATTTAATATAATGTTTGATATTCACATACACATACTATATATATATGAACAAAAGGAGGAAGGAACAAAGAAAGAAAAGAAGAAAAAAAAGTAGGTAAGTGGAGAGCAAGGAAAAGAAGAGAGAGGAGAGGAGAAAGGCGGGGGGGAGGGGGGAGACTGGAGAGACAACTGGTCCTCAGGTTTCTAAATAGGGAAAAACTGGAAATGAACAGGCTTCTATTATCCAGCAGTCAAAATTATGTATTAATTCAGAAAACTAAAGTAGATAGTCTTTACCATGCAGATTATGCATGGCCACAACTATCTTTCACTTTCCCTACAAGAAGAACTTGTTGTCGTGGACACTTCTTCGAGCATTAAGTATCTTGCTAGGGCATTTTCCTCCTTTTCACATGAGCACAGTGTCCTGGAAAATGGGGAGCCAATGAATAGAGTGTTACACTCTAAAGATGATTCTCGACAGTAAAAATCATTCTCCCTCAATTAAGGAAATCAATTCTCTGCCTCAGATACAATAGTTCACCACTCCCCCTTCTCACCAGAGAGAGAGAGGGAGAAAGAGAGAGAGAAAGAGAGAGAGGAGAAGAGAAGAGGGAGAAGGAGAAGGAGGAGAAGGAGGAGGAGAAGAAGAAGAAGGAGGAGGAAGAGCAGAAGGAGAAGGAGAAGAAGAAAGGAGAGGAGAGAAGAGAGGAGACGAAGAAGAGAAAAGAGGAGGGGAGGGGAGAAATAAAGAGGGGAAGAGAAGAAAAAGAGAGAATAGTAGAGAAAAGGAAAGGAGTGGAGAAAGGAGAGGAGACAGGAAAGACAAGTGCTGCTCAGGTGAGATGCCCTATAGAACCCAAACACCGCCTTATATTTTCCATTAGTTGTGTGAACATAATGTTCTAAACTAATGAAGTAGGACCTGGGACCAGTTACATATGAAACATAGTACACAGTCTTGCATGTACAGGGTAGAAGGAAATGTTTGATCCTGATTTGCAGGTTTGTGTTTGGGAGCAGCTGCCAGCCATAGCAGCCATAGATACTGGGCAATAATGGAAAGCAATAGGAAACAGATCTTTCATTACATGACAAGTAGACACAAGTAAATGATATTTGCCCACAGACCACTCTTGACCCAGGTGAAACAGACCACCTACATTCTCCAGCAAAAATCAGAGGACCCAGGACTGGCAATTGCCATCCATGGAAAACAGGACCTGCTTCATACTTGGTGTGACTTTGAGTGTGTTGCATGGGGTTTGGATCATAGAAAGATCTCAGGAAGTTCTGAGAAAATTGAGCTAGTTTGTACTCACAAGTGTTTTTATTTCTGAAAACATTTCAAAATCATAAAAATAATAGTGTACATAGGTGTGTCCGTAGGTAAAATCTTCATTTCATATATTTTGATGTTCATAGCATTCTCACAATGTTGAAGGATAATATTTACTGCTGGTGTCTTATTATTCAAATTGAATATGGGTTCCATATAGTGAGTGAGTTTTGGAACACCAAAACAGAACTTCTTCCTGAGGTTGTAGTAACTGTGTGTGTTTACTTTCTTTCACTGTGACAAAATACCTGAGGAAAACAAGTTAAAGGAAGGAAGCCTGGTCTGGCTCATGTTTTAGCCCATCAGCTGGCTCCATTGCATTTGGGCACAGGGGGAGGTAGATGTCATGGTGGGAGCAGTGTATGGCAGAGGAGGCTGCTCACCTTGTGGCAGCCAGGAAGCAAAGAGACAGGGGGGAGGGGAATTAAGTGCTCTGGACTAGATATATCTTCAGAGGCACACCCCCAGTGACCTACTTCCTCCAACCAGGCCCCAATTTCTAAGAGTCCATTCACCTATGAATGCATCAATATATGAAACCATTGATGAAGTCAACACCCTCATGATCCAATCACTTCCCCAAAGGCCATCACCTGGCAACCCAGCCTTTGGCACATGTCCTTCGAGGGACATTTTAGATCCAAACCATAACAGTATGTGTAGTATTTTCATGAATTCTATTACTTTAATCCCATGGAGTAAACATTACTGATATCCTTGTTTATCAGATAAGGGAACTGAGCCTCTGAGAATGATACAGCTAATCAGTGCAAAGCCAGGAGTCCAAGGTCTGTGGGGCTTATGTATTCTAATTTTAAATCATGCATCTGTCTTGCTTCTCTAGTGCTTGGTCAAAGAGTTCTTAGAAATGGACCAAATACAAATAAACAACAATGCAAAAATTTCAATAAACATCAATTACCTAGTTTTATCCTTACATAGCTTTTTTTTTTTTTTTTTTTTTTTTTGTGGTACTGGGGTTGAACCCAGGGCCTCGTGCTTGCATGCTTTGCAAGTGCTGGACCACTGAGCTGCACCCTCAGCCCTTTATTTTTTATTTAAAAAAAGTTTTTTTGAGACAGGGTCTCACTAAGTTACGCAGACTGCCTCTGGTCTCAAACTTGTGATCCTCCTGCCTCTGCCTCCCAAGCCGCTGGGATTACAGGGTGCACCACCGCGCCCAGCCTGGTGGCACATTTTTATTTATAAGGTAAAGTACAAGCAGAAACTGAAAGATTAATTTGGAAATGAAATATTTTTTTAAAAATGTATTCACATGCTTATTTACATATATATTCATAGCTGTATGAATTAAGGGTAAAGAAAAACTACTCACACAAGATAACTTCTCTTAACTCTCCTATACTTGTTACAATATAACTGATAAGGTTTATAAAATATTTCTTATTGAATGTATGTATTAGAACAGCTGAGTGTTTGTTAAAAATGAAAATATTGATTTGTGCTTTATCTCAAACTAAAGAATCAGAATGTCTGGAGATATAGATGCAAAAAGTAAATACTTTCTTAACACCAGGGCATTTTTTAAAATACATGTTGCTGTTGTTAGGTGCCGGAGTCGGTATCCGACTCATAGTGACCCTACGTACAATAGGCAAAACGCTATTGTCAGTGCTTCTCAGATGTTCATAGGGTTTTTTAAATGACGGATTGATTTTTGGGAGTGGGTTGCCAGGTCCGTCTCCCAAGTCTACTGCACCTGGTGTTCTCAGGCAGTCTCCTATTCAATACTAACCAGGCCTGACCCTGCTTAGCTTCCGAGATCTGACAGGATCCGAAGCCACAGGGCTATGGCTGTAGGCTTTTTATCTATAGCAAGGTTTAAATATTGTTATGATTTTGGTCTGCAATGTTCCCCAAAGTTTCATGTGCTCAAGACTTCATCCCCAGTGTAGCAGTGTTCACAGGCAACTGCATCCTGAGGGCTTTATCTTTATCAATGGGTTAATTGATTAATGGGCTCATAATTGAAAAGCCTATTGGGAGGTGGTAGAAAATGTAGGGGATGAAGCCTAGTTGGAGGAAATAGGTCACTGAGGAGTACGCCTTGGAAGGTATATCTTCTCCCTGATCTCTTTTTTCTCTGTCTTCTTCCTGGCCAACATGAAGTGAGAAGCTTTGCTCTACCACATGCTCCTGCTGCCATGATAGTTTGCCTTGTTTCAGGCTCAAAGGCAATGGATTTGTTTATATAGTCAAATGGCCTTATTATAGCAAATAACATTTCAGGGGCACTTTATATTTCGTATTTGGTTTATAGTGGTTAATTAGGGATGTGTTGGTTTCTTAAGAAACACCTTTGT
This sequence comes from Pedetes capensis, assembly GCA_007922755.1. Classification (NCBI taxonomy): domain Eukaryota; kingdom Metazoa; phylum Chordata; class Mammalia; order Rodentia; family Pedetidae; genus Pedetes; species Pedetes capensis. The sequence goes on from VMDO01001573.1 coordinate 128,642, forward strand.
AGTCAAGTGCCAAGTCACAGTTCTATAAACCTAGTGACTTGGGAGCCGGAAGCTGGAAGATCTTGGGTTTAAAGCCAGAAGCAGCTTGTGCAACTTAGTGAAATCCTGATTTAAAATAAAGCAATAAAAGAGACTGGGGGTGTAACACTGGTAGAGCACTTGGCTGGCATGCATGAGATCCTCGGATCAAATCTCCAGGACTGAAAAAATCAAAGCAAAACAAAGCATCAATAATCCAAAAACTAGATTTCTGTTTTGGTAATCAAGGTAAGGCTGTGGCTAGGTCATTATAGATGCTCCTCTGACTCATAGTTGGCACTCAGTGCACATACACTACTGGGTAAAGATCCAGCATATTGTCTATATTTCTAATTAGTATCATCTTACAAATAAAAGACAACTTTCTCAAAACTTCTAGTTGAATTTCTCCTAAAACTTTTGGATATAATTTTTACCAAATAATAACAAAAATAATAATATAGTTGAAAGAAGAAAATAGTTAGCTACAAAGATCAGTTACAGCGCAAGAACCTGAATACACTGAACACTATGTATTTAGTCATTACCAAGAAACCTATGAATACTTCCAGTGACCATATTCCTGTATCTTATTATAGATACAACTTTTGACATATATGTGGAAAATCTTTTTTGATCCACTACATTTTTTACCTTAGTCCATTTTAATTTTTTTTACCCCAAATCATTTTCATGCAAATTTAATAATCTTTTCACTTCCTTTTAGTTTCCTTTTTTTTTTTTTTGTCATCACTCTTGCTTGGTGGTGTGGGGAAAAAGATGATCACTTCCTGTGTCAAGGTAACTTATATTGCCATCTATATTTCCTCAATGTTTTATTATAAAACATTTTAAACTGAAAAAACTTTGAGGATATTTTACATAAAACATATCTTCCTACTACTTAAATTCTATATTAACATCATAATGTACTTGTCCATCTTTCCATCCCTCTATCTAGCCTATCAATCTGGTTTTTATGTAGTTTATTGCTTCTCCCAAATGCTTTGGTGTTCATAATAGGCACACACACACACACACACACACACGCACACAAACTCACACACACTTTTTTTCTTTTCCTTTTTACATATGGTTTCAGTTTCTTGTGGCTTCTTAAATTACCACAAACTGGGTGGCTTAAAATAACATAAATTTATTCTCTTACAGTTTTGAAGGCCAGAAGTATGAAATCAGTTTCACTGGGCTAAAGGCATTGGCAGGGCTGATTCTTCTGCGGGCTCTGGGGCGGTTCCCTTTCCATGCCTCTCCAAGCTTCTGAGGACTGCCTACTTCCCTGGCACATGATCTCTTTCTCATATCACTTCAATTTGTCTTTTCCATTGTCACATCTCCTTTCCTTCAGCAGTCAAAGCTCCCTCTATCTCCTTCTTGTAAAGACATTTGTGATTACACATAGGGTGTTTCCAGATATTCTAGGGTAATCTTCTAACTTCAAACTCTGTCTCTTAATCACATTTGCAAAATCTCTTTTGAAAAATAAAGTAACACTCAGGTCTCACAGATTGGGACTTAGGTGTCTTTGATGTCATTCGTTATTCAGCCTACTACACAAACATTTATTTCCTCTCTTTTTGTTATTTAAACAGGATAAAGTAGAAGCTGATTTATCTTACCAAGTAATTGCCCAAATTATAAAAGTATAAATTATTTTAAACTTAAGAATTTTGAAATGTAATTGAGGTGATATTTATATCATGTACTAAGTTCCTCTTATTTTTCTCATATATTGAACTTTCCTAAAGTTACTAATGACAAAATATTGGAATGATTTGAGTAACTGGATCTGATTCTGGATGTTTTGTTCAGCAAAATTTCTTTAAACTGAATAAAAAAGATGTTGCAGGAAAATGAATACTAAAATCCTGAATACTAGTTTATTCTCTACCAGTATATTTATATCATAGAATTATTTTATATGCAAGTTATTGTTGTTGTTGTTGTTAGGTGCTGTCCAGTAGGTGTCTAACTCATAGCGACCCTATGTACAACAGGCGAAACACTATTGTCAGTGCTTCTCTGCTACTCATAGGGTTTTCAATGGCGGATTGGTTTTTGGGAGTGGGTTGCTGGGTCCTTCTCCCAATTCTACAGCACCTGGTATTCCCAGGAGGTCTCCCATCCAGGTACTAACCAGGCCCAACCCTGCTTAGCTTCCGAGATCTGATGGGATCGGAAGCCACAGTGCTATAGCTGCAGGCATATATGCAAGTAGGCTGTTTAAATTCATATGTGGAAAATAAGAATTAACATGAAAAGAAGGAAGGAAAGAAGAAAAATAGTATCTATTTAACTTGGACTGCAAAAAGAACTAACAGATCTGTCGTAGAAGAAGTGCAAACAGTGCTCCTTGGAAGCAAGGATGGCTAGACTGTGTCTGAAGTATTTTGGACATGTTGTCAGGAGGGACTAAACCCTTGAGAAGGACATCATGTTTGGGAGAGTGAAACGTCAACAACAAAAAAAGAGGAAAACCCTCAATTACATGGATTGACACAGTGTCTGCAACAATGGGCTTAAACATAAGTAAGATCATGTGCCTGGCATAGAATTGGGTAGCGTTTTGTTCTGTTGTGCATTGGGTCACTATGAATTGGACCCAACTTGATGGCATCTAACAACAAATTTAATTCTATCAGATATTAAGTGATAAGGAGCTAAGACAAATGACATGCAGGATCAGAAAACAAGCCAGAAGAGATTTTTTAAAAATGTACATCAAAATATCTATTCTAATAAATGTATGTTGTATAATTTGAGATTTATTTTTGAGAGTTCTCTTCCTTCCAGAGAGGGCAACATTTGAACTTATGCTTATTTGCCTTTGTCATGTGTCTTGTGGAGAAGTTATGGAATTGTCAACATTTAACCATTTTAATTGAAACAAAACTTTGGGCATGGAATATAGTTGTTAACCTTTGGTGAATAAACAGAGGACTTTGCCAAGAGAACACAGGACTGGATAAATAATTTTATCCATGTTGAATTTATGAGGCCTATTTCTAGAGATTGTATTGCCAATTAAGTGGTTGTGTAAAACATGTTTTTTAGGAAAAAAAAGAAGATGAAATTTATTCCTATGGCTGCATTCAAAATAAATATCCATATTAAGGTTTCTTTGTAAGTGCTATTCTAAACTAATGAATTATTTCTTCTTGTGTCTGTAAATTGTGAATAAATTCTATGTATGTACATTTTTAAAGTAGACTAAATTTTTACAGTTGTTTTAGGTTCACAGAAAGATTGAGCAGGAAATACAGGGAGTTCTCATACACCCCTTATCCTTTTCCCCAACTTCTCAGAGACAGCCTTCTCCACTATCAACATCCTGTATGAGTGCCGGGGTGCAGCTCAGTGGTAGAGCACTTGCCTAGTATGTTCCAGGCCCTGGGTTCCATCCTCAGTATTGCAAACAAAACAAAAATGAAATTCTATACAAGAGTGGTATATTTGTTACATTCTATGAATGTACATTGTCACATCATCATCACTCACTCAAAGCCCATAGTTATTAGAGTACCATCTTGATAGTGTATATTCCTTGAAATTTGGTAAATGTCCAATAACATGTATCCACCATTATAGTATCATAGAGGATAGTTTCACTGCCCTAAAATATTCTGCTGTATAGGTTTATTACTCTCGTCCCTTAACTCTTAAAAACCACTGTTTTTTAATTGTCTCCACAGTTTTATCTTTTGCAGAGTCTCATATATTTGAAATCATACAGTCTGTAGCCTTTTCAGATTGGTTTCTTTTACTCAGTAATAAGAATTTAAGGCTTCTCTGTGTCTTTTTATTGTGTGATAGCTCATTTCTTCTTTAGCACTGAGTAATATTCTGGATATACTATAGTACATTCATTTACCTACTGAAGGATGTCTTGGTTGCTTCCATGTTTTGGCAATTATGAATAAAGCTGTCATATAACTCTGTGTGCAGATGTGTGTGGAAATGTTTTTACCTCACTCAGGTAAATTTCAAGGAGTGTGATTCTGCATCATATAGTGAGTGTATGCTTACTTTAGGGTGCGTCAAACTGTCTTCCAAAGTAGCTTTACTGTTTTGCATTCTTACCAGCAACAAATGAGAACTTCTGTTGGTTTACATCCTCATCAGTATTTGGTGTCAGTGTTCTGAATTTTTGCTATTCTATGGGTAAAGTGCTGCTCTGCATTCTCTGAGGATCTGTGTTTGATCCTCAGCACTGCAAAAACAGGAGGAGGACAACAACAACAACAACAACAACAACAACTCCTTCCATTATAACGATTATTTAATTCAGGTTGACTTTTAGAGGCAATTGAAAGAACTTCCTGAGTTCAAATGCTGTCTACTATAATGGCAATATAAAATTTTCACTATAACCTGTGCAAGTGACAGCAGTCAAATACAAAAGAGTCACACTGTAGTGGATGCTGGGTGGTCTGATAAGTTTTACAATGAGCATGTGACTCATTGGGACAAACCAGTCTCAAAGCAAATTCAAATGGTTGCTTCATAAGATAACAAAGTACTTTATGTGATGGACCTTCTGCGCTGCTTAGGAACAGCTGAAACACGGAATGTTAAAGACACAAATGGTGAGAAAACATCGTATCTTAAACATTGCAACATAAAAAGATTTAATCTCATTTGTCAATGTCTGATTTTCTTTTCAATGGTTTATAACCTGGAATTCTTGGAGGTTTCAAGATGCATAGATACATTAGCCATACTTCTAAAGCTATTCATTTGGAAACACTAATGTATTTTCAGGTTGTCATAGATTACCTCATACACGCCTTCATTTTATTAATGTGATTACATATACATCAGTAAATGGCATTTGGCAGTGGAACATTTGCACTTTGCAAACTATTTTATTGGCTGTTTTTTATTGTCTATTGGTACTGGCAAAGAGCTATTGAAATTAGTTCTCATATCTCAACGGACAAGAATGATTCCTAAGTTGGTAGACACAAAGTCAATTTTAAACCTCCAGACAGAAAGTAGATTATATTTATCAAAGGAGATAGTAATAGCAATTAGAAAAATCTGAACCCAAGACCATAGTATTTATGTGACGAGCTAGTGTTTTACTTGATTTGTATAAATGACTTGAGCCACTATGATGTAAAGTCAATATCCTTCACCCAATATCTGGATTTAGAATCCCTTCAGTTTAAAAGAAACTGGTTAACTCTGAGACAGGATAGATCAGTCACTTCGCAAATACTTTCTGTAAACTTTCTTTGTACTTTTCTCTAATATTATACTTGCATTTATTTATCAGAGTAAACATGCACTGGGAAAAGGACAATCATTGGAACTTTGGATTTAATTGGGTACAGATTCTGAATCAATTCTAGTTCTCGAGACCCAGAACATCCCAGCCAATCAGAAGGAGTAGAGCCTTGTGAAGTGAGCTGATAAATGTAATTTAAATCTGATTCAATCTCACGTAGGCTTAGTAAATACTAAGTTCATCACCAAGTCTGCTTCAAATATACATTTTTAATAAGAAGAATCCAAGCCTCAGCTGTTGGCACTGTGGAAAACCATGCTGATCTGTACAGGATATCTCCAGGCACTTGATTATGGGAGAGTAACGAGTTACTAACTTGTTTAAGCCACTATTATTTTTTTTCTCCCTTTATAGTCAAAACAAGTCTTAAGTAATGTATTACTTAGTGTTCTTCCAATTCTTTTTCTGTGTAAATGAAGTCAGATTTTGCTGTTCAATCAAGGAACTTAAATAGGACACATCCACATGGTCTCACTTAAGTCTCTAAAACACTTAAGAGTTTGGTATTATTATTTCTATTTTATATCTCAAGAAACTGTGGCTCAGAAAGGTTAAGGATATTACAAAACATCGCAGGGGAATAAGTAGCATATCTGGAGTTGGAAACTCTGGCTGTTTAATGTCAAAGCCCATTCTCTCAATGCTCATAAAACATTACCTCTTAAGCTCTGGGTTCCCCACCTTATGAGGTTTATTTATTTTTCTTTTTTTTGTGTGTGAAAAGGAAATTATGTAATTTCTTGAGGACGGTGGGGATGATACTAGACTATTGAAGAGTGCTCATGGATATAGTCATGTGCCAAAGAATGATGTTTCAGTCAATAACAGGCTATATATATGACAGTGGTACCATAGGGTTATAATGGAACCGAAAAAAATCTTAGCTGTCCTAATGTCCTACTGCAATGCATTACTCACATGCTTACGGTGATGCTGATATAAACAAACCTAATGTACTGCAAATGGTATAAAAGTACAACACATAAAATTATGTGTAATACATGGTATTTGGACTATGTTACTGGTTTATGCACTTACTGCATTTACTTTTATCAGTGTTTTAGAGTGTACTCCTTCTAATTATATATATAAAAAAGTTACTATAAAAGAATATACAGTATTTTGCCTGCAGTAGCCTCATACATCTTGTGTTTATGTGTTTCTTGATTGCACCAAGAGGCTACTCCCAGCTACTGGGAAGGCAGAAGCAGAAGGATCACAGGTTTGAGGCCAGAGGCAGGCTGTGTAATTGAGACCTCATCCAAGATAAAAAATTTAAAAATGGGCTGAGAGTGGAACGCACTGGTAGAACACTTGCAAAGCATGAGTTCAACCTCCAACAGAGAGAGAGAGAGAGAGAGAGAGAGAGAGAGAGAGAGAGAGAGAGAGAGGCCATGCTCAGTGATTGATCCACACTGTCTAGGTTAGTGTCAGTGTGCTCTACTATATTTGCACAAGGATGAAATCACCTAAGGGCACATTTCTCGACATATCTCTGTTAAGTAACACTTGACTGTATCTGAAATAGAAGTGGCAAGCGCCTTGTGATTCAAAGTGTGGTTATGTAGTTACCAGTCTAGTAGCTCATCCCTTTGTAGACGTTTGATAGGAATGCAGATCTCCCCTTACCCCTAGACCTTCTGAATCCCATCTGCATTTAAAATATCTCCAGATGATTTGGATGTACACTGACATTTGGGTAACACTGGGCCAAGTAGAGTTACTGTCAGGCAGCATTGAAGTGCCACGTGAGATGGAGATTACGCATTATAAACATCATATTGTTGTTGTTGTTGTTGTTGTTGTTGTTGTTAGGTTGATTTTTTGGGAGGGGGTTTCCAGGTCCCTCTCCCAAGCCTACAGCTTCTGGTGTTTCCAGGTGGTCTCCCATCCAGGTACTAACCAGGCCCAACCCTGCTTAGCTTCCGAGATCTGATGGGATCAGATGCCACAGGGCTATGGCTGCAGGCTAAACATCATATTAGTGCTTAGTAAATCCTGATTGTGGTCAACCCAGACGGTACTCCGTATATGTTGACAAAGCCCTGCTCCTGCTGTAATGTCGGATCCTTGTTTTCTCAGCCACCCTTGCATTTGTAGCAGAGACTTATGACTGAAATCTGGCCAATGACATCTTGGGGCAAATGCATTGAGAGTATTTGGAGAGAGGCATTTGCTTTCTTGAAAAGGATCAATAGGAGTACAATTGTTACTGAATATCCATGGTTCTGCCTTGGTGGATTCAACTATTGTGGATTTAAAGTTTTTATTTTAAATTCCAGAAATTTTCCAAAAGCAAAACTTGAATTTGTCATGCACTAAGCACCATGCTGACTCCATATTAATAAAGTAATGTGTAGACATACCCTGCCACAGCCTCCCATTGCTTCACAGATCCCCAGTCTCTCTCTAGAACTCATTGTTTGAACACAATTCACCTTCAATCTCATTCATGTATTATATAGTAAGGCCTATGATGGTTGCATCTGAACTGTACATGTACAGACTTTTTCTATTTTCATTATTCCCTAAACAATACAGTATAATAATTATTTACGTAGCACTTAAATTGTATAAGATATTATTAGTAATCTAGAAGTGATTAAAAGTAGATCAGGAGGATCTATGTAGGTTATATCCAAATCTAATACCATTTTATATGTGGAGTGCTGCACCCAATCTTTCTTGGATACATAGAGAAAATTGTAAACTCCTGCCTGCTTGATCTGGATATTGTCATGTCTGCTTGAGATCTATGGATTAGAAGCGGTCATTTTGTAATATGGAAGACATGAGCTCAAGGTCAAGCCGAACTAATATTCTGGTGAAACAATCCTAGAAGCACCATCCCTTTATATTTCTTGTTATATGAGATGATAAAGATTCTTAGTGTTTAAATCATTTTCATTTGTTTTTTTCCACTAATTGTATCCTAAGTGAAAGAAAGTTTTATTGTTTTTCGCCTGAAATACACAGAACATTAGATTAAGATAAAATGAGGCAAATTGCAGAATTAGTGGTTGAAATTTTATAGGGTGAATGTGTCCAAATAAAAATATTTGATGGTTTAGGCAAGTGTCTCCCTATAGATAGGCACGGTGGAGTTGCAACTAGAGGAGGGCAAGACAATAGCCACGATGTTGTTGATAAAATGATCCGAAACAGAATGTTGATATTTGATGAAGCTACAACATTGCCACACTGGTGTTGAGAGTGAGAAGAGGAAATTGTACTGGGAAAGATGAAATTAGAATTTAAGATTTCAGAGGCAATGTGATTACTGTTGCTGTCCTTGATGTAAGCAGATAGAGAGGAATAATTGATAAAAACAATTGGAGTTGAGAAAAGTCAAAGAAATGTATGAATAATTTTTTGGATGAATCAATAACGTGGGCATTGGAGACACTGGAAATATGATAGGTCTTGAGGTAGAGGTGGAATTTGATGACTGGGGATGTGATTAGTACCCTGGAGAACAACCAAATTATAAAACAACTTCATAAAAGAGGTGAGTTTGGCTTGGACTTCATGATGGAATAAGACTTCTCTGTGGAGAGAAATGTAATGGTAAGCATGCTTGTGTAACACTCATAGAAAATGAAAATGATACAGGGAATGGTGAATTGTGCCATGTGCTAAAGCTGTGAGAGGAAATAGAAATTTGAACCAGCTTGTGAAGGATTTTCCATGTTATAACAAAGACTTTGGACAAAATAAGGGTTACTGGAACACAAGTACTGTGATACGGAAATAGTTGATTTGGTAATCAAGAAGGTTACTAAGCACCTAATGGGCACATGACAAATACAGTGTGGATACTCTGGAAAATGGGATGATTCATATCCTGGGTTGGGCAGAGTGAGATGGCTTGAGATTTCAGCACACAAATCTGAGTGGTCTTGTTATTTAAAACCAATGCACTGCTTATTCCTGAAATTTTCTATTTATGTAGTATTTTTGGACTTCAGATGACTGAGGATAATTGAAAGAGCAGATAAGAGGGTGCTGTAAATCTTCTGCCACACAGAATTATTTACCCAAGGACCTGAGACCCATCTCTTCGAAATGCTAACAAATGGAGAGATAATTCTCCCTTACTTTCTAACCCTGCAAGAGAAAAAAGGCTCAAACCTGTTGAGTGCCTTGTTTTAACTTGCTTTACTGTCTGCTGTCATAAAGATACAGAAATTTACTTTTCCTCCAGATTGGTGTTAATTAACAAACCCAGATCGCCCAGTCACATTCAACAATGCCTATTCCCCATTTGTAACTTTCCACTTCCATGCCTCTGTCCAACCTCCTGTCATTAGCCCTCACCTTTCTTTCATTTTCCCTTTAAAATGCTCTCTCATCTCTGCACAAATCAAAATTGATACAAATTGACGCTTATCTCTCACTCTGTACAGAAATCAACCCAAAATGCAAGCTTTGAAACTCTGAAACTACTTGAAGAAACATACAGGAAATATTTCAAGACATTGAGATAAGCAATAATTTTCTGGGTAGAACTCTCAAATCATGAGAAGCAAAAGCAAAAATTGACAAATGGGATTACATCATACTAAAATGCTTCTATACAGCAAAGGAAACAATCAACAGAGTTAAGAAACAACATACAGAATGGGAAGAATATTTGCCAGCTTTTCATCTGACACAGGGTTGTTGTTGTTGTTGTTAGGTGCCGTCCAGTCAGTATCCGACTCATAGTGACCCTCATAGGGTTTTCAATGGCTGACCGTTTTGGGATTGCCTTGGGAGTGGGTTGCCATGTCCTTCTCCCATTTTCTGGTGCTGGGGATTGAACTCGGGACCTCAGAGACTGCAGCGCAGCACTCTACCAACTGAGCTAAATCCCAGCCCAACATAGGGTTAAGGTACAGAATATACAAGGAATTTAAAAAATAGCTTAATAAAAAATAATTAATTGAGTTTAAAAATGGGCAAATGAGCTGAACAGACACTTCTCCAAATAAGAAATGCAAATGACCAAAAGTATATGAAAAATGCTTAATATCATTAGCCATCGGGGAAATGCAAATCAAAACTACAATGAGAAACCATTTTGGCCCAGTTAGAATGGCTATTATCAAAAGAGAAAAATCAATTCTAGTAGTTGTTGTTGTTGTTAGGTGCCATCAAGTTGGTGTCTGACTCATAGTCATCCTATGTACAACAGATGAAACATCGTTGTCAGGGCTTCTCGACTATTCATAGGGTTTTCAATGGCTGATTGTTTTTTTGGGAGTTAATACTTCTCCCAGGCCTACAGCACCTGGTGTTCCCAGGTTGTCGCCCATCCAAGTATTAACCAGATCCAATCCTGCTTAGCGTCCAAGATCTAACAGGATCAGATGCCACAGTGGTACAGCTGCAGGCAGTTCTGGCAGAAATATGAAGAAATAGGAACTCTTATACACTGTTGGTTGGAATGTAGATTAGTACAGCCATTATAGAAATCAGTATGGGGTTTCTTCAAAAAATGAAACATAGAACTAAATATGATCCAACTATATCACTTTGGCACATATATACAAGAGAAATAAAATCAGCACATGGTAGAAACAACCACATATCTATGTTTATTGCAGCACCATTCACAGTAGCGAAGATATGAATTCAGCCTAGGTGTCCATGAGCAGATGAATGGACAAAACAAATGTGGTAGATATACTCAATGGAGTATTACTCAGCCACAAAGATTAATGAAATCCTGTCATTTGCAACAAAATGGGTAGAAGTGGAGGACACTGTTAACTGAAATAAGCCAGACATAGAAAAATAATGACCATATGTTCTCTCTCATAGGTGGAAACTAAAAAAAAAAAAAAAAAAAAAAATCAACCTGAAAGTAGAGTAGTAGTAAGTAGAAACTGGGAAGAGTGCCAGGATGGGAATAAGGGTAGAAGAGTAGATGAATATGATCTATTTGTGCTTCCATGCATATATGGAAATATCGTATTGAATCCCATTAATATGTACAAGTAACATGTGTTAATAAAAATAAAATTAAAATTAAGGTAAATAAAAAAATAAAGAGTAAAAAAATCGAATACAATTCACATCTGGCTGTTATCTTTATGGTAATAGGTATGGAATAAAATCTTTCCTTAACTAATGCCTGACTTTCTCATTGACAGGTGCAAAAGCCACATCATATCTGCTCATATTCCAAAGCAAATTAAATGAACAAGCCCAAAGTGAATGGAGACAAATACACATGATTGGGGCAGAGAACAAGCAAATGGATAAACTAATGATAACACAAGTCTTTTTTTTATTATTGTTGTACTTGGGAGTTGATCCTAGGGACTCTTACATGCTTGGCAAGTGCTCTAACACTGAACTTCACCCCATCCCCTCTCTATTTTTTTATTTTCAGAAATTTGCCTCTAAGTTGCAAAGGCTGCCTTTGGACTTGAACTTGGTATTTTCCTGCCTCGACCTCCAGAATTGTGAGGATTATAGGTGTGCACCATGTTCTTTTTAACAAAAATAAGTACTGAAAATTTCAGAAAAGTTATCTTTCTATTAAACAGGGTTTTGATACAGCAAATATAAATAGAAAAAGTCAAGACAATGTTGACTTCTCAATAGTAGATGACTCAACGTAAAATAGGCTGGGGTTAGCTCAGTTGGTAGAGTCCTCATCTGCATTCTCTGAGGACCTGGGTTTGATCCTCAGCACTGCAAAAGTGGGAGAAGGACATGACAATCTACTCCTAAGCAATCCCCAAACCTATGAAGGTCGCTATGAGTGGGACCCGACTCAATAGCACCTAATAACAACAACAACAGCAATATAAAATTTCCATGAAGGGACTAAATCCATAAACTTAAAAATGTATAAACTTTAATATCAGAAATATGTTATTCATTTTCATTCTTAATGGATGAATAATGCTCCAGTGTTCTTTAATGGGAGTCAATTAGTTGTACTGCCTTGTTATTATTAAACATGTGTGTTTAATAGTCAAAAATTGGAAAAGTCCCAAAAATATCTGGCATAACAGAAGACTAAAATACATCTAAGATATTAATTTCTTTTTAGTAGATGTTATTTTTATTTTATCTAACAAAAATCAAGTTAAACCACCCAATTGCCACTTGATATTCCTCGTCAGGTCTTTCACAGTTATTTCTTAAAGGCATGCTGGAAAAGATATGACCAACTATTTAAGACAGTGTTATATCTAGTGAAGTTGTCCAGCCTTAAATTTTCAGGCTCACTATGCTCCAGCAGAGAGTACAAAATGTACTATTTGGATGATATTCACAGCCTAGTGTCAGGAAACAGCCTGAGAAAATTAAATTCCAGGCTAGCTGTGCTCCCTTATGTTCTGTCTTGAAGCAACAAAAACTACAATCTAGTAGCAAATTTGAAGTGACAGAAGGTAATATGTCTTTACTTTAAATTCAGTGGGCTTAGTATCTTTATTAATTAGTCTGAGGAAGTCAGTAATAAGTGGACAACTATATTGATGATAGGTAGTTAATGGGAGTTAGTCTGGTCAAAGATTCTAAAATATTTTACCATATTAGACAATCATCTATTAAGTGGAAAATTTCTGTTTGAAGATGGGAGAATCAGAAGGAATGGAAATGCGAAACAAACAAACAAACAAAAAATGAAAAAATAAGATCCTTGCCCTCCATGAGTTTGTTGAGTAGTGGAAAGTTCCAGGAATTGATATTAAATATTTATGCATCTGATGTTAATCATGACGTATCTGTTTGTGCAACAATATCATAGTAGAGAATAGGAAAAGGAAGAGGATGAAGTTTGTCCTTTGGGGAGAGAAATTTGATTTCAGAATTATTTGAACAAATTGGAGACTTGTGCCAATTTGGACACTGCCAAAATGACATTTAAAGAAAAGTAAATTTAGGAAAAAAAATGATACTGGTAGAACATCAGGACTGATGGTTTTATGTAAATGTGACTAAAATTTACATAACTGAGGCAAATAAGAAAGGAAGCCAAATGGCCTAAATAATTGGGGTAGATGTAAAATAAAACTAATGACAATAATACCAATGCTAACATAATCATAGTTAAAATCATAGTTGTCTCAGGATGGTAATTCTTTATCATGGTCCATGTCATCCTAGTGGAAAATAAGTGACTCTAATGAAGGTGAGAGAAATGAGATTCTCTTTAGCTAATTAACTAAAGAGACATGGAATGACAAAAAAAAAAGAAGATTGAACAATCTTATTCTGGAATCTTTCTTACTAGGGAGAGGTTATTTAAAATGCTATTTTGTCATGCCAAGCCTACAGGTTAAAAGTGAAGCCAACTTTCTCCTTCCTTCTTTATGAAGCCTGTAGAAGGTGAAAAATCATCCTGAGCCCTGGAATTTGGGAAATGAATGTGAGATTGCCCAGCTGTCTACTGTGACCTTCCTGTCACTCCCAGATGCCTGGGCTAGACATACTGTCTTGGTGCCAGTTGAAGTGATGTTTTCTCTCATAACTTTCTCAAGAGAATCACAATTTAAATTCAAGTCACTCAAGGAACACTATTGACAAAATAGACAGAATATAGCGCATGTAGAGGAATTCTATTATGAAAGGTGTTCCTACTTAGGGAGCTGCTTTGACCCTAAGGCATGTGTTCACGATTGCTTGCCTGCTACTGCTCCCCACTCCTGCATTTATAAACATGGAGAATGCTCTTGTTGCCATAAAGATTTTCCCAGGATAAGCCTAGTTCCTGGTACAGCTCCCAGAGTTTGTCTTCTACAACCCCAAATGCCATCGCCTCATCAGGACACAGAGTAGCCTCCATGGACTGCAGAAGGTCTCTAAGGGCTTGCTGGAGGCAACTGTTATTACAGCTTCAGCAAGATTATGGTTTTAAGATGGTTGGACCAGATGACTTTTTAGTACCCCCAGCTCTAACATTTGATGAATAAATAAGAGTTTGTGGGCAAGCCTGGGAGCAGACTCATCACATTTCTCTGGGAAAATCCAGTACAAATCCAAACAGCCTCAATAGATGAACTTTTGGAACACAATTCATTAAAATTGAGACTGACTAAATGGGAAAGAAGCATATAGGCTTTGGAAAAGAACATGTCATGTTTGTACTTGGCAGCATCTTCAGTCACTTTGCTAAACCAAATGCTAAAGTGAACATGGACCCATTTGTTGGGTCTGAGATTGCCTCTGAACACTGATTAAATTCGGTGCTGATATTTTTACCCTCTAAATTGTCTTCTTAGCTGGTGTTTTATCATTAAAATGACAATAATTATTCCTGACAGAGGCATGAAAATAATAGAGACTTTGGAAAACTGCCAAGTGCTTCATGAAAAAGGACTCAAAATTTTAATTTCCTTATTAAACATATGCAATTATGAAGGAGGGTTGGGGTTTAGCTTGGTTGGTTGAGTGCTGCTCCATACTCTCTGAGGACCTGGGTTCTATCCCTAGCCCCACAGAAACTGGAGAAGGATGGGGCAAGCCATTCCTGAAAGCAATCCCGAAACAATCAGCCACTGAAAACCCTATGAGGGTCACTATGAGTAGGACCCAACTGAATGGCACCCAGCAACAACAATATTATGAAGGGGCTTCAAAAATTCTTGAATTAGAAGGAATGTTACATAAGTAGAAATATAGATGCAACAATATTATTTTTATAAAACAAAAGGGCATACAATCGGTCAATAAATATTCTGCAAGGGAAAAATATAAAATTAATTTAGTCAATACTTGATCAGCTGAGAACCATATCAATGTCAAATGTATGGACTGAAAATGTATTACCTGCTTTTTATAAACAGAAAATGTGAAATCAGTGGGCTGAAATCCAAAAATGATGCAAAACCCTGGCTGTGAAAAACAGGAGCTTTAAAAGTGAATTTTACTTTGATGCTTTGAAGAGTAATTTCTTCTTCCCATTTGGCTCATTCTCTTCCTTCTCCTTCTCCCTCTTTTTTCTTCTTCCTCCTCCCATTTCCTGTTTCTTAAATGTCCTAAATGAATAAGGGATGAATCAATGAGGCTGAAGGGAAGCCAGACTTTGTGTGCTGGCAGACAGTGATGTTCTTGAACTTAGGAATCACACAAGCTGTTAACATTTTTGAGCTCAATTGGAAAGAGACCCCATCCTGGCCAGAAGACCAGAGAATTCCAATGAGAGACTGATAGCAGCTGTGTAGTCAACCAATGGTAAGAATAAAATTGAGAATCCCAGTCCTGGTTTAATATCTATTAAATGTTTGTCCAGTCAGTGAAAGATCCATTACATTAGGGATTCTTATATGAAATTTCAGAGGATGGATCTTATTCCTGGGGTTGGATCATTTTTACATTATGTGCCACACTTCAGAGATAACTATATATCTCTAGGGCTATAATTTTTCTTCATTATCCCTTCCTCTCATGTTGTTGCAGTAATAGCCTATGTATTTGAAGTTTGTTGTAAGATGCCATTGATTCTGTGTCCAACTCATAGCAACCCTATGTACAACAGATGAAACACTATTGTCAGTGCTTCTCTGCTATTCATAGGGTTATCAATGGCTGATTGTTTTCTGGGAGTGGGTTGCCAGGTTCTTCTCCCAAATGTGTTTGAAGTAGGGAATGGAAATCCCCAAAACCAGTATCCTATGGGAAGAGAGAATATATTTGTGAAAAATGGTTGCTGGAAGCTAACTAGAGGAAAATATTTTCTTTTCTAGACAGGAAACTTTGCCCATTTTTGTATCTATGTAAAATATCTCCTTTCTAAACATATACCCATACCCCTATTTCTTTTTCAGGGAGCAGGTTGTAATCAAGGTAACCCTAGGGTCCTCCTGACCTGGAAGTACAATATGACCCTTGATAAGATTTTTACCATTTCTCAGAGTTTATTCTATCCAGATACTCTCTGGATCCATCCACTGGTATTACTTGGAGTAAATGTTTAAAATTGAAATTCTTTTATATGACAAAATGCTTCCATTACTCTTCATGAAATTAACAAACTTGTAGTGTTTGAATATTTTTTGTCCCCTTCAAAACTCATGTTGGAATTTGATTACCATTGTGTTGGTGCTAGGAAGTGGGACCTTTAAGAGTTAATTAAGTCCTTATGAGGGGTGTAGATTGTTAAAGAGCAAGTTCCTCCCATGTGCTTTGCCTCTTTCACACACTCTTTGCCTTTCCACTTTCCTACCATGTTATGATGCAATACAGAAGTCCTTTCCAGAAGCTGTTGGTGTGCCTTTGTACTTTCCAGCATCTAGAAGTGTGAGCCAAAATAAATTGCTTTTCTTCATGTGTTACCCATTTGGTGGTATTTTGATATAACAATGTCAAAAAGTAATACTAGTGGCCAGAAAAGATAATGCTGAGAATTCTCAATTACCATACTTCACCTGCAACATGTAAATTGTACCAGTAAAAAATATGAAACATAAATACATCAGCAAAGAAAGAGAGAATTATGGTTTAATATTTTTAATTACATTGATGCTTATAAATACATATTAGTTTGTTTTAGTAGTGAACAATAAAATTACATTATTATTGTCTATCTCTAACTTCTGAAAACTTGAAATGATTTCATAAAAATTATTCTTGTTTGTATAGCATTGGTGGGCTAACATCCAAGAATGATGTAAACCCTGGCTGTAATAAATAGGAGCTTTTGAATTTTTCTCTCTTTTTTGAAGATTTTGAGAGTAGTTTCCCCTTCCCATTCTGCTTATTCTCCTCCTTCTCCCTTTTCTTCTCTCCTCCCATTTCCTTTTCTCTCAAATGTCAGAAATGAACAAGGAATGAGAAGATGAGGCTGGATTCTGAAATGAAAGCCAGACTGTGTGCTGGGAGACAATGATGTTCTTGAACTTGGGAATCATACAAGCTGTTAACATTTTTGAGTTCAGATGGAGAGAGACCCCATCTTGGCCAGAAGACTAGCCAATTCCAGAGCCAGGCTATGATGTCACAGACAGAATTATCCATTAATCCTTGTTCATTATTGATCCAAGAACACTTTTTAATGGCTTTAAGTAAAATATTTCTTTCATATGTGGCAACAGTTATATAAATAGTTTAGATTTATAAAAACTAGTTTAAACTTTACTTTTTTAGAGGAATTTTGTTGTTGTTAGGTGCCGTCCAGTCGGTATCTGACTCATAGCGACCCTCATAGGGTTTTCAATGGCTGACAGTTTTGGAATTGCCTTGGAGAGGAACTTCAGATTTAGAGAAAAATGATGATGATCATACAGAGCATGTTCACTTACCCACACTCAGTTTCTCTTGTTAACAGCTTATGTCAGAATGATACACTTGTTACAATTACTGAACTGATGTTTATATATTGTTATTGTTAGGTGCCCTCTAGTCATATCTGACTCATAGTCATTCTATACACAACAGATGGAAATAATACCCAGCACTCTGTCATGCATAAGATCTTTTTATGTTTGAACCCATTGCTGCAGTTGGTGTGTTTCTTCTCATTTTAAGTCATGCCACATCAGCAAAAGGAGATCCTGGGGCCTTTATTCCATTCACATCATTAAGGTCAACTCTACTTTGAGGAGGCAGTTTCCTGAGTTGTTTCTTGAATGCCTTCCAGCCTGGGCGGGGCAGGGGGCTCATTTTCTGGCACTATATTTGGCAGTGTGTCTCTGCTATTCATAGGGTTTTCAGTGGCTTCTTTGGGAATGGGCTGTCAGATACTTCTTCCTAATCTCTCTTAGTCTGGAAGCTCAGCTGAAACCTGCCTACAATGGGTGGACCTTCTGGTATCTGAAATACTGGTGGTATACCATTCAGCATCACAACAACATGCAAGCCCCCACAGCATGACAAAGTGACAGATGTAGAGGATTTATACATTATTATTGACTAAAATTTACACTTTATCTACGGTCCTTTTTATGTTAGGAAAAATCTTACACATAGAAATGTCAAGTAAAGAGATTCATAAAATCCCATTTCACAATATTTCAAGACTTTTAAAAACTGTCATATGTTAATTCTTTGTTGTTCTTGTTAGGTACCATCAAGTCAGGTCTGATTCAGAGCAATCCTATGTACAACAGAACAAAACACTCCTGAACACAGTGCCAGGCATATGATCTTTTGTATGTTTAAGTCCATTCTTATAGACACTATGTCAATCCATTTACTGAGAGTCTTACTTAATTTCATTGACCTGCCACTCTCCTAAACATGATGTCCTTTCTAGAGATTCGCCCTTCCTGACTGTATGTCCAAATACATAGGACACTGTGTAGCTATCATTGTTTCTAAGGAGCACTCTGGTTGCACTTTGAGGACAGATCTGTTGGTTCTTTCAGCAGTCCAGGTATATTCAATATTTGTTCCCAGCACCATAATTCAAAAGCATCAATTCTTCTCCTATTTCCTTTATTCAAAATGCAGCTTTCACAAACATATGACGCAAATGAGAATACCATCGTGTGAATCAGGTGCACATTTGTCTTCAAGGTGATATCTTTACTTTTCAACACTTGAAAGAGATCTTTTGCAATAGCTTTTCTGAATACAATGTGTCTTTTGATTTCTTGACTGCTGCTTTCATGGGTGTTGATTGTAGAACCAAGTAAAGCAAAATCTTGGACAACCTCAATCTTTTCTCCATTTACCATGAAGTTGCTTACTGACCCAGTTGTAAAGATTTTTGTTATCATGATATTGAGGTATAATCCATACTGAAGACAGTGTTCTTTGATCTTCATCAGTAAATGCTTCAAATCTTCAGTTTCAGAAAGCAGGTCAATTCTAGTGGCTTTCAAAGTGATTTTCTGGAAAAAAGTCACAATTTTTACAATTGAAAATTTGAAAAAGTTCAAGCACACTTCTGGTAGTACACATTCCTGCATTTGAACTATTGATTCAAAGTAATTGATACTGCAATGATTGTAAGCTATAGAAACAGAAATTGAGCTCAAGCATTCATTACACCGAGTGTGAGTGTTTTGGGGTCTGATAGTTTAACTAAGATTTCATCAAATTAATTTCTTAAAGAACAATGTGTTTAATAAAGAACAAGTAATAAAAATTTGCCAATTTTCAGCTTATGTATATGTCATTAAGTTTTAACAGAAATCAAAGCAATTGTTTGGATCTAGAATTGAATAACTGAATTTTTTTTTTCAGGGAGGAGGAGTACTTTATCACCAATGTTTGGAATTGCCCCCCCCCCAAAGCAGATAGACACTGAATCAGTTTTATTATTATTTTAAAATCCTCTACAAATCACCCTCTCTCCTGTTATTGACTGCAGAGTTCTCCCACCACTCACCTCTGAGCACTTGACATGCTACTGGATGGGTCTCCACAGTGCCTTAGGTGCAAACATCGGCTTTCTTCAACTATTTTCATAAGAAATATGTTAATATTAACCCAAGCAAGCATTTTGTGACATTATAAAGAATGTTCTAATGATATGGTGTGTATTAAGGACACAAGGTACAAAGCTTTGTCTCTTACTGTTGTCATCTTTATAGTCCTCTATCCTCACCCATCTTCCTCTTCCTCTCAGAAGCAACAAATAAATCCTTTTTTTCGCTTGTCGTTGCAGCCACTTCAAAAGCCTTTATTTCCCTCTTCTTTCTCTACAGCCCTATGATCAGGGAACCAATCTTCCCTCCTTCCTTTCTTTCTTTTTCCTCTTTCTTTCTTTTTTTCTTTCTTTTTTCTGTTTCTTTCTCTTTCTTTTTTTCTCATCTTTCCCTTTCTTTCTCTCTCTCTCTCTCTTTCTTTCTTTCTTTCATTCTTTCTTTCTCTCTTTCTTTCTGACAGGATCTCACTATCTAGACTGGGCTGACCTCAAACTTGCTATGTAGCCTAGAATGGTCATGAATTTACAATCCTCCTTCCACAGCTTCCCAAGTGCTGGGATTACAGATGCTTATTGCCACATCCAACTTTAAATGAATTTTTCTTTTTTTCTCTTTTCTTTTCTTTTCATTTCTTTCTCTCTTTTTAAATAATTGTGTGTCCCTCCATAAGAGGAGGTCTCATAGAGCATGCAAAGTGAATGATATTTTGTCTATTTTGTTACATGAATGTCCAGGCCATATATGGTTTATCATAGAGTAATTAATTTTCCCTAAGAAAATTCTAGTTTCTAGAAGAAAGCATTTCTGTCAGTCATTACCAGTCAAGTTCATGATTTATAGCTGGAAAACACATCAAAGTCAGGAAGTGAAATGGCTCCTTTTTCCTAGAGGGACTCATTGTAAACTTAATTCTATAGCTGGTCTCTGATGTTGAAAAATTATTGCACTCAACAGTCTATTGTTTATTAAGCTCCTATATTAATTGTTTTTAGGAAGCAAAAGAAAAGTAACAATTCTTTTAGAAATTTTTTGCTATCTGTGAGCAATTATGAAGTTCTTGACTGTCTTTTTTTTTTTAGAACTAGATTGCACTAATTTCATGTGTCAAACTTTCCTCCCAGGTATGATTTTTCCAAAAGTTTAGTCATTTCCCTTACTCTTTTCTTTACCTTTCTGCATTTCAATATTTTTTTTACTATTTGATTAGAATTAGCAAAAATATCACCAAAGATTTTGAATAGTTTTTGATATGCATAACATTCAAAAATATGTTTTGACTCCGATCACATCAATTTTGTGGTTTCCAATTTTATACAAATACCTTAAATGTCTTATGTACTCATATTTTGGTTATTTTCTTTATGTGACTTATATCTTTATTTTACTTGATGTAGAGCAGGGTATTTGCTATTTTTGTTTTAAATTTTACTGCTCCCCAAGGCTTTCTTAATGGTGTTTTTCTTGGGTAGGCAACATCTTACTTCTGAATATTTAAGCTGTGACTAAAGTATACTCATATAACATGGGACTGGCTAAATGAAAATTTTAAAGAGGAAATATTTGGTTAAGATGTAAGGAAGATGATTTATAGTACATCACTTCACAGCCTAATGTCTACAATTTTCTCACTGAAAGATAATTCTAGAAATGATGTACTTTTTATTTGTTATTTAGCATATTGTGAGTCTCAAGGGGTAATAGGAATAGCCAAGGAAATGCAATGGTCAAGGAAGAAGGCACATATGTCGTCTGAACACCTTTCCTAGTTTTGTGCTTCACACAAAACATTTGTTCTATTCTCCCAACTGTCATAATTAATCCCAATTTAGAGATGAAGAGGTTAGGATTCATAGATGTTCAAAAGGTTGGTCAGGGTCAGACAAATAAGTTCCAGTGCTCCTTTCACCAACTGCTGAACTTGGTTTTTCCTGATTTTTGCAGAGCTCGTGAACTCAGAGACAATTTATTTTGTTGGTATATTTAGGCCTACATTTTTAAAAATGATAATGTGCCAAATATTGTAACCCAAAGGTTTTCATATGAAACCATATGAAGTTCCTTACTCCTTACTCACTCTGGAAGTTAAGATGATATGTTTCATCACTCCTATTTTTCTTATAACTTGAGCACTACTCCCATCAAGGAGCAGAAACTGTTCTCTCCACTTGAATCTGGTTGTTAATGGTAGTGATACTTTGTGACTTCCAAGACCAAATCATAAAAGATGATTTTTAACCTCAGCCTCTTGGAACATTCACTGAATCTACCTGCCATACTGTCAAAAGTCTCAAAAGTCCCAAGCACCTGGCAAGAAGTTCCTTATGGAGAGATTGTTAGCATCCAGCCATCAATACAAACTGTTGAAGTTGCCAGCCAGTAGTGAGCAACAATTTGCTGGCCGTATGAACGAATCATTTTTGAAGTGCTTCTGTAATCCCTAGTTGAGCTGCCCAGCTGATTCCACATGGAGCAGACATAAGCCTTCCACCAATGATTCCTGTCAAAATTGAAGCTATATAAGCTAAATAAACTATTATTGGTGTTTTCTCATGCTACTTTAATAGTGATTTGTTATTCAGCAATATGTAACTGAAACAAGTGCCATGTTCTTTTGGATTCATGTGAAGCTTCCTTCTGAAAATCATTTTTATTTCACTATACATTTCTAAATGCCTGCAGCAGTACCACTGTGGCATTCCATCCTGTTAGATCTGGGAAGCTAAGCAGAGGCAGGCCTGGTTAGTACTTGGATGGGAGACTTCCTGGGAACACCAAGTGCTGTGGCTTGGGAGAAGAACCCGGAAACCCACCCCTCAAAAAAAAAAAATCAGCCATTGAAAACAGTATGAATAGCAGAGAAGCACTACCAGTCGCTATGAGTTGGACCCTGACTCAATGGCACCTAACAACAGCAACACATTTCTGAAAGTTTTCTTTCCATTAGATGAACTGAGACATAAACTGATCAACAGGACCTAAGAAAAGCTGACCAGCTCTAGGAAAACTTACATAAATATGAGATGTTTTGTTTTGTAATTTTGTACTTAGGCTGTTCTATTACAAAACCTTGTTTGTACATTTTAACCAGAAACATCCCGGAAAAAGGAAATTATGTTTATTTGCTCTGGACTGCTATAAGTAGCATGAGTAAAGGAAATAAACTTTGTACTGCTTAACATTTTCCAAGGAATCTACTTGCACTATGGACTGTTTCATTGCTACAAGTTAACTTCCATTAATTATATAATTGAATCAATATTTGATTTAACTTGAGTTTTTTTTTTCTTTTAAGAAACTTCCTTTACCCAAAGCACATATCCCTTCAGTCTATTTTTGGTGTCTTGTTCACATATTCACATTTTTGTTTTGAAAAATATTTTTTCTTCTCCCTTTTCTTAAGATAATAGGTCACAGATATAGATGATGGTTTCTAGTTGTCTAGGCTTAGCTATTCATTGGAGAGGCTCATAAGATTATGAACTATATTGTCCACTTGCATACTTTGTCATGCCATTCTGCAATGGTATTGAATAATAAAACATATTAGCCATTTGAAAGATTTACATGGATAGGAACTCAGGTAATTCACATAGGTGGGTTCCCTTCATTATTACTTTCTGAGAATCTGTTTTTAGAGTCATTAAACCCTAGTATCTAGTGTCACAACTGCTTTAGCTTTGGGTTTCCTTTCCCCTGAAAACCAGACCTTATAATAAAAAAGGGTTTGTTGATAGCTAATTTATTTAGGAAGTGACCCTAGGTAACAGACTTGAGGACCAGAACAGTGTGTAAGATAGAATGGGAAAAGCAATGATAAGAGTTCTTTCTTAAATCAATCACTACCGGAGCTCCTGGTTCCTGTAGTATCTTCTGATGAGCTGCTTAGAAAGTTTCTCTCAAGGGCCAGATGAGGAAACTCTTACCTTTTGACTTCTACCTTTTGTTTTCTACCAGTCAAGGTTAGCATCATGATGTACTAACTCTTCTCTGCTTCAAGATACTTTGTGCCTAAATTCTGAGCAGTTTCTGTAGGGTTCCTGTGTGGCTGCATTAGTGGAGTCTTAGGAAAGACACAGAAAAGAGTGTTATATGTGCCATTGAGGCTACTACTTTCCAATTAAACTTTTGCAAAGAAAGTTTCTGTGATGGTAGACTCAGAGAATATGAGACAGGATGCCAAATATATTCAGCATAATTTTTGACAGAGAGCGAGAAAGAGAGAGAGAGGGAAAAGGAGGGAGAAAAGTTTGTTGTTATGTTAGGCATCCTTTTTAAATCTTCAAATTTTAAAGGTCACTGTCACTGTTTAGAGATAGATACTAGAGCTCATTAGCAGTAAATTGGAGTATCCTGGAAGAATAGAATCTGGTATGTGCAAATTAGAATTACTTAAAAATTGGAACATATATACATATAAAGAAAATATATGAAAAGAAAAGGGCTCTTAAGGTATTTTCTAGGTATAATTGAATATCCAAGAAAAAATAACAATTAGATGCTGACTTTTGTGGTAACTGGAGGTAAGTATGACATTAAAAAATGTTTACATGTATTAATGTGTGTGTGTGTGTGTGTGTGTGTGTGTGTGTGTGTGTGTGTGTGAGAGAGAGAGAGAGAGAGAGAGAGAGAGAGAGAGAGAGAGAGAGAGAATATACTGGAGCAGATAAGTGAAAAAATGAGATTGCAGTATGTGGGAGTCATTAGATATATAAGAAGACTTGGTGTCAAGCAGAAATTCACCTAAATATTATGAGAACTGCTGAGAAAGACTGAGAAAGTGTTCTTTCTAAACATGCTGGCTATATAAGTATAAAATGAATGGGAAACTCATTTTTCAAAAAAGCAGGAAGTCATTTTGGTTTGACTATATCTTGTTCTCAAATTGTCACAGTGCTTTATTTGCTTTAATGCTGTTCTAAGTAAGAAAAAATGTTTCATTAGCTTAGATTTTACCTTTCGTCTTTATACCATGTAGTCAATATTCTAAATGTGAAAATTAGCACACCTAACTGATAAAAAATCACCACTCCTACACCTAGTGTTTCATGTCTCTAAAGGTGGTCTGATGCTGGCTGAATAGACCCATACAATCCAGACTTGGGGAGCTAGGAAAGAGGTTCGCTGACTTGGAAATCTTGCTGGGTTAGTACAGATCCTCACAGGCATCCAAGGGATGAGGACATAAGCACATTTTTAGGATCCTGACAGCTTCTGGCTGACTCATTGAAGAAACTGGGTTAGGCAAATCATGCACCTACCCTACCATAGCCCACTCCTCCAACCCTGGGCAGGCAGGAATCTTTAGACTTCTGCATCATGTTACACAATAGTGCCTTAGTAATATTAGGTGTCCTGTATAAGTCTCAGGGCTGGATTTCTTATTTAGCCACATTCAGTTTACTTTTGTTCAGTTTTGCTCAACTTTCAAACTCACTGAAATATTTAGGGCTCTTATTCTACGGAGTAAATACTTAATTGTTTTTCATCCAGATCCCTTACACATCATGGGAACTATCTATCTTCCTTTTCTACATGAAAAAATAGGATGGGCTCCAAAATTTGCCCTTACTCCAACTCTATCAAGACACCAATTGGAATAAATTGTTCTTCCAGTTGTCAGGATTTACCCTCTTTGAAAGACAAATTAGGTTGTAATAGCAATGTTTTTCTATTTCACATGAAGTGTCCATGACAACTGAGGAATGATTTCTGCTCTCATTTATCCTACGTTGTGCCATAAGTATGGTGTTGAATTCTGGATGTTATACTCAGAGGGACACTGATTCACTGACATCTGTCCACTAGCAATGGCAAATAGTTTTGGAAACATGAGTAAGAGTTGAAGTTCTTAGAAGAGAAAAGGATATGAGTCATCTATGTGATTTTAAATATTTAAAGCCTGTCATATGGAAGAGGAATGAGACTAAGCTTGAGTGCTCTTAAATGACAGAACTGATAAAACTGGCTGTAAGTGTGAGGAAAGCAAAATAGTTTAAAAGGAAGAATCTCTGTGCAATTACAGTTGTATAAAATGGGGAGCTCCCTGACCTAGGAAGCTTTTCCTTATTGTCAATATTTAAGCAGAGGAAAAATAAATAGTTTGTACCAAGGCCACTGTTCCAGATTGAATTTATTCTACTCAGTGGGATTAAACATAAATAGCAGGGAATGGCTCCTACACTGTCAAGCACCATTTGATCCTCTGAGGAAGCTTATTTCCTGATATAAAATCCTGTGTTAAGGAGTTCATAGTGTCTGTATCAATTTCCTAGGCCTGCTATAATTAAGTACCAAAATGGGTGGCTTTGACAACAGAAACATTTCTAGGGGCTAGATATCCAAAGTCAGGTTGTTAGCAGGTCCATGCTCCTTCTGCAACTTGTAGAAGAGAATCCTTCTTTGTCTCTTCATAGCTTCTGATGGTAGTTGTCGATCCTGGCATTTCTTGCTTTGCAGCTGAATCAATCCAATCTCTGGTTCTGTTGTCATAATGGTGGTGTTCTTCAAATGAGGATGCTAATCACACTTGATTTGAGATTCTTCTAATGATTTCATCTTAAATTGTCTGTACCTACAAAATCCTTATTTTCCAATAAAATCACATTTATAGGTCCCAATGGATAGGACTTTAACTTGTCTTTTTGTAGGGCACAATTGTAGTCCATAACAGTATCAAATGTGGCTAACACTTTGATACTAGCTCTGTCCCTGTCATGCTGGACTTGCTAAGCAAGTCTGTTTATCTTTTGGAACATCAGTATTTGCTAAGATGAGCACAATAACTTTCTCTGGTCACTTGATAGAATCTGATGTGAATATAGAGGGAGTTGATATATGGACAGATAGTCCGAGAATCCTCATAATGGACACCCTTATGGCAATTCTCTCAATATAATTGCATCTCCAAATTATAACTCTTTTTCTCTCATTTCAAGCAACATTAAAGCATAAAGTGCTTCATCTTTGACTGGTATGATGTTGTCATGAATACTAGCTACAAAAAGCCAAAAGGCAGGATCTGAAATAAGAACATGAAAAGCAGCATAGATTTATTTCATTGTGGAAGAGTCTCAGAACATGAACTAACTTAACTTAGTCAACAGAATCTACTCAATCTACATGAGGAAAAGAAAAACACAAATGAACTATTTGAGAAATTTATTCTAAGATTTATAGTCTAATCTTGCAGTCACTTTCTTCCCACAACATCCTATTCAAAGCCTTTTATATGACCTAAATCTGTCATTTTCGTCTAACAGGACATTTTTTGCATCCTGTCCCTGATTTCCAGATGCTTTTTGGGGTCATTGTTGATTACCATCAATGAGTATTTAATGTGAGATGCAACATGTTTCAAAACAAAGGGGATTAATGGTCTGGCTTTTAGAAAAATACTAAAAAAAGTCATTTCAGTCTAGAATCATGCACACCAGAACCATGTATCCTTAAATGCTAACAGGAGCAGATATGGACCAAGCGTGGCAAACACAGTCTTGAAAAAGAGAAAAATGGAAGAACTCATGATTCCTGATTTCAAAATATATTGTAAAGCTGTGGCAATCAAGCCAGTGTTGTCTTACTAATATAAGGACAAGCACATAGATCATTAGAATAGAGATGAGAAATAAAATCTGGCATTTGGCTAATAGATTTTAAATAAGAGTACTAGGAAAACTCAAAGGAATAAAGAATAGCTTTTAAAATAAATGGTGCTTGGACAATGAAATACCCACAGAGACAGAAGTAGACATGGACATCTGGCTTATGCTACCTGCAGAAATTAACTTAAAATTATTGTAAACCTAAATGTAAGAGCTAACTCTAAAAATCTTCTAAAACAGGAGTAAACTTTAATCTCTGATTGGGAAATGGTTTCTTTTAAAATATTTAAAAAATTTTTTACTTTTTATTTTGAGACAGGGTCTCACTATGCAGGCTACCTCTGGCCTTGAACTTGTGATTCCCTGCCTCTGCTTCCTGAGCTACTAGGATTATGGGGGTGTATCACCACTCCTGACTTATCTGTATATTTTATAGTGAAATGTTTGAAATTTATTATCTCACTTATCTTGAAAATATACTTCATTATTATGATTATAATCCCTTGGCTGTGCAATAGATTTCAAAGTCTATTACATTTGTGTATTTGAAACTTTGTACCCTTTTATCGACAAATTCTCACTACTACCCTCACTAACTCTTGAGCATCTGGTAACCATTCTTCTACTACTCTCTATGTCTGTGATTTCAAATTTATTAGATACCACATAAAAGTGAGATCATACAGTATATGTCTTTCTATCACAGGACTTGCCCTCTTTAAAGGCTGAATAATATTCTATTATGAATAGACAAAGAAATGTTTTTATGCTAATAGTGCAACAAATATACAAGTGGCAAAAAGAATGAATAAATTGGACTTTTTCATGATGAAAACAATTTGTATAGCAAAATATACTATCAATACAATGAGAGGAGAAGCTACATAATGAGAGAAAATATTTAAATATTACATACCTGATAAGGGACTTGTATCTAGAATACATACAGAACTCTGACAACTCAATAATATAAAGTAGCCCTATTTTACAAAGGAGATGTGTGACTTGAATGGGTCTTTATCCTAGAAAATGTATAAGAATGGCCAATAAGTTCATAAAAAGAGCTCAACATCATTAGTTATTAGAAGAATATAAACTCAAACCTCAATTAAATACCACTTCATACTCACTAAGGTAGCTATAAAAAAAGATAGACAGTAGCAAGTGTTGACAAAGTAGAGGAACTGAAATTCTGTTATGAAATGAATCAAAGTATTTCCCAAAAGTCATATGTTTGAAATTTTGGTGGCAGTGTCCTTGGAGGCTAGGAATTTTGGAAGGTGGGATCTAGTTATCAGAAGTAGGTCATTGGAAGTGGGCCTTTGGAGGTTTTATGCAGACCTCTAGTTCAGCTAGCTTTGTTATTGTCCCTGATCTGCCAAGATGTGAGGTCCTCTGCCACAGGCCCTGCCAGCTGCCCTGCAACCAAGCACGCCCAATGATTCATGCTACCTGCCTCTATGGACTCAAATCCTCTAAGAGGGAGCCCCAATAAATCTTTTCTTCTATAGGTTTGTTTCTGTCAGATATTTTACCACAGTGACACACAAGCTTACTAATATATCCTCATACGTGGTCAGTGGGAGTGTGAAATGGTGTAGGTACCTTGGATAATGGTTTGACAGTCCTTTAAATGGTAAACATAGAATTACAATGTTACTCAATAATTCTTCTAAGGAAGTACCCAGTGTGATTATTAATATTGATCATTAACTTGATTGGATTGGATTGAGTCTGTGTATGTCTGTGAGGGCATTTCCAGAGATGATTAGCTAATGAGGGCTTTGACCTACGGTATGATTTAATCCAATGATGGATTCGAAATTCAAGTAGACTGTTGGAAAGTGATGATACTATGGAAGATGGAACCTAGTTGAAGGAAATAGGCATGTCTTGGAGGCATGTGTTTAGAGGTCATGTCTTACCCTGAGGCCTTCCTGTCTTTGCTTTGCCTCTTGGCCACCTTGATGTAAACAGCATCCTCCTCCACCTGCTCCTGTCACCATGATTTTCTGCTTTACCTCAGGACCTCAGTAATGGAGCCAATAACATTGGACTGAAATCTCTGAAACTATGAGCCAAAATAAATCCTTCCCCATACCCTGAAGTTGTTTCTATTAAGTATTTTTTCACACCAATGAAAAGTCTGACTAATACAGAAAATTGGTGCCAAAGAAGTGGAGTCATTGCTATACTATAACTACTTGACCATATGGTTCAGAAGCCTTTGGTACTGGTTTGTGTGAAAAAATTGGAAATGTGTGAAGAAGTGGGCTTGATAGAGCTTAGAATACTATAAGCAGAAATTATGAGTGATTCTGGTGAGAGATCAGAGGACCAAAATGCTGAGAGAACCAAAGAAGATCATGCTCATAAAATTTCAGATGGGAATGAGGACTCTATTAGTCATTGGAATAGAGGCCATCTATGTTACAGTGTGGCAAAAAACTTATCTAAATTTTGTCCATGGCCTAAGACTTTGTGAGAGCTTGCATTTAAAGGTAAGGGACTAATTAATCTACTAGAGCAAATTTCAAGGCAACCCAGTATTCAGTCTGTGGCATGGTTATTGTTGGCTTGTTTTAGCTAAATTTGCCATTAGAATTATGAGTAAAAAGCACAGTGGAAATGTTGAAAACATAGTTTTCCCAGAAAAGACACACATGTAAAGATAAGGCCCAAGAAAGTGTGCCTGCTGAAGAGATTAGGGACATAAGAAAAAAATAAGCCAAGTGGTTTGAATGAGGACAATAGGAAAGATGCTTTGAGGCCACCTCAGGGATTGGCCAGATCACACCATTGAAGGCTCACATGTATAAATATTTTAACTCATTTGAAAGATTCTGATTTGAGAAGAGAGCACTAGTGTGCCCTGCTTACATGTGGTGACATCAGGAAATATTTCCTCATGTTCAGCACTTAGATGCAGCACTAACCCAGCACTACTCAAACACTTAGAAGCAGTTGCAGCTGTGGTCCACGGAGAGTTGGGTACTTGGGTACTTCTGAAACTGAGAGTCCTTGATGCTGGTTTTGTAAGCATTCACTTTTTCTGCTTTCTGGCTTCCATGATGTAAGCTACTCTGCTCTACCATCTCCTCCATGATGGACTGAAACCTCTGAAACCATTAATCAGGATAAATTCTTCCTGTCTTAAGTAGTTTTCTTAGGTATTTTTCCATAGCAATACTTAGTAAAACTTAGTAACACAACCACAATAATTTAAAATATATCCACACAATAAC
Organism: Pedetes capensis; assembly: GCA_007922755.1. Lineage (NCBI taxonomy): Eukaryota > Metazoa > Chordata > Mammalia > Rodentia > Pedetidae > Pedetes > Pedetes capensis. The sequence continues at coordinate 159,129 of VMDO01001573.1, forward strand.
TTGTGCATGAATGTTCACAATAATATTGTTAATAATAACCCCAAACTAGAAACAAAACAAAGGTCTTTGACTTGGATAATCAATATGTGGTATGTTAATATAGTGAAATGCTACTTGGTAATGAATAGGAATGAAGTACTGATACATGGTATAACATGGAAGAAGCTTGAAAATATGCTAAATGAAAGAAGCCAATCACACAAAAAATTACAAATGGTATGATTCTATTTGTATAAATTGTCCAAAATAGACAAATCTATCAAGATAGTAGATTATTAGTTGCCCAGAATTGGTGAAAGAGAGGGACAGACAAAAATAGCTAATGAGTTGGGCTTTCTTGGAGGGGCTGATGGAAAGTTTCTAAAATTAGATTGTGGTGATTCCTACACAACTCTATGAATATAGTAAAATCCATTTAACTTTAAATTTCAAATGAGTGAATTATATGGTATATGAACTATATCTCAGTATTAAAATATATTATGGGAGAAAGATGGCGTGTATTTTTGACAGAAGAGGCAAGAAAGGAGAATGTCAAGAATTAACATGTAAAGTGAGTCCTAAAGATGTTTAGGAATTAGACAGGTAAAAGTAAAGGGAAAAATCTAATGGTGGCAATGATGTGGATCAAAGCATGAGGTCCAAAAGCCTGAGGACCAAAGCCTAGTACACATTTTTGTACTAAAGGGCTGTCATCAACAGAATGCCATGATGGCTCCCATAATTGCCACCCTGGTGTTCATGTCTTGCATAATCTCTTTGAGTGCTGGGGAGACCTACAACTTACTTCTAGCTGGTAAAATATGGCAAAGGTGAAAAGATTTTCCAGATGTGATTCAGGTCCCAAATCAGTTGTTGTTAGGTGCCGTTGAGTCATGTCCGATTATGGGATTTTCAATGGCTGATTGTCTTGGGATTGCCTGGGGAGTGGATTGCTACATCCTTTTCCCATTTTTGCAGTGCTGGGAATCAAACTTGAGACCTCAGAGACTGCAGAGCAGCGCTCTACCAACTGAGCTAAATTCCAGCCCCCTCAGTTAATTTTGAGTTAATGGAAGTGAGATTATCCTAGGTAGGCCTTACCTAACCAGGTGAAACTCCTTATTAGAAGAACAGGGACCTCTCTAATGAGGAAGAGATTTTCTCTCTGATGACTTGAAGGAAGTGAATGTCAATGCTGCAAGAAGGCCTATAGCGAGGGCCTCATGTAAGGAAGTGGGCGTGGCCTCTAGGAATTGTAGGTAATTGTCAGCCAAAATTCAGCAAGCCAGCAAACAGGGACCTGAATGCTACTGAAATAATTTCTGCCAGTGAATAGGAAAGGACCTTGATTCTTCTCCAGTTGACGTGATAGATGAGCATGCAGCCCAGCTGACATCTTGATTGCAGCTGGTGAGGCTCTGGAGCTAGGGCTCAGGTCTGGCATGCTTGTAATCCTGGCCCACAGAAATACCAAGACAAGGTACACATGTGGCTTTAAGTGGCTACATGTGTGGTGATTTTTAATGTAGCAAATAAAACTGGACAGTGTGACTAGAGTGTTTGGAATGTCAGAACAGGAAATAGAGAGAAACAGGTGGGAAACAATGGATCGTGAGATTTAGAGAGACAAGCCCTGATCAGGTAGAAGTCTGTAATCTGTTTGAAAAATAAATGGGAGATGGCTGCCAGTGTAGGCAGGTGATACAGTATGGCTTGAGTATTTTTAAACGATTCTCCTGGATGTTTTGAACAGAATGACCTGGAGATGATTAAGAAAGGAAGTGTGGGCAGTAACAACTCAGAATCAATTCAAATGAAGGATGCAATTCTGTGATAACTTCTAAAATGTAAACAATAAGCTAAAAAGGAGGAAAATTTTGTAGAAAACGAAAGAGTAAAGGCTGAGGTAGACTTTGTTGTTAGTGTCATGAAGTCATGTCTGACTCATAGCGACGCTTACAGGGTTTTCAATGGCTGATTGTTTTTTGGGATTGCTTCAGGAGTGGATGGCCACATCCTCTCATTTTTTGCAGTGCTGGCTTTAGAAGGTGGGAATATTTGGGATTCATTTCCCTGAAGAAAGGGTCATTATGGAAGATACTGTGTTTTCTGGTATCAATAATTTTTATTCTACATCCTTTTATTTATTTCTCCCTTCTGAGCTCAGTCATGCAAAGTTATTTCCTTATCTCAGAGAAAAAGAAAAGCAACAGTAAATGGAAATCACAACACACACCTGGAATCTTCTTACCATCTCTCCTTCCCTCCACATTTGGCCCTTTACTCTCAGAGTCAGGTTTGGAGGTACTGCCCTGGCTTCTTTTGCCATCTGGCTTTTGTTTTATCCATTGACCCTAATGAAATGTCTCCCTTTGATGGTATCAGGACCTCTTGAGGAGAGTTCTCTTCTCAATGTGTCTATTAATCACCTTCTTCTCTTCTTGAAATGGCTTTTTCTTGTAAATGATTCACCATATAGCTTCTCTGTTTCCTTCTCCACAAATACTCATTTTTTCCCCTTTACTTGGTCTCCTTCTGCCACTTGCCTTTGGACAGCATTAACATTTCCCAAGCTACATATTTTTAACTTTTCTGACTCTTATCTCTGATCAGATTTCCTGAGAACACTGAGACTCACATAGCCCATAGTCAGATTTTCAGAAGGTGTGAGAGATTATAGGTCCAGTTCCAAAACCCTTGTGTTATGGATGAGGATTCTGAGTCGAGCAAAAGGACCAAACCTTTTGGATCCATTCTTTTTTCCTCTCCTTTCATCTCCATAATGATCATACTGGTGCATCCCTTAATGTCTATATTGCATCCCTCTCAATTACTTGTTGGTTGATTGGTTACTTAAGGAGTTATGAATTCATTTAGTCATACTTGTTGAATATTCATTTTGTCCTACCTGTGTTCTTGGCTCTTGAGTAAACACCACAGATAGAGTTGCTGCCATGCTAAATGAAATTTACTTTTTGCTTTCATATAGAGGAGACAGATAATTAGTAAACAACAAAATGTGCATGATACTTTGTAAGAAAAGTTATGTTTAATAGTTCAATGAAGATCAATGCAAAGTACAAAAGCACAGAATAGTGGTGTGGGAAGTGTTATTTTAGGTCTATTCTTACTTGAAGAACATCTGAGCAGCCACAATAATAATGTGAATAAACCCAGTTAAACAAACATCATAAGAAAGAGCAGTAAAAATAAGGCAAGTGTGGACACCCTGAGGCATAAATAAACTTGATGTTCTCCACAGAACAAGAAGTTTGGTGTGGCTGGAGGCAGGTAGAAAATAAGGTCAGAGAAGCTAGAAAATGGCCAATTCTTAGGGTTCCCAACACTTACCTGTTTGAATATATTTCCTCACATTTCCATGAGTAAAATTCACATTTTGATTGGGCACTTGAGGCTCCCCACTGTCTGTTTTTCTTTGCCCCTTTCCAACGTTATTCTTCATAACTCCTTCGTGAATTCTTCCCATCAGCCCAACTAATTCACTCTTCAGATCACAAAGATCCTTTCATGGTCTTCCTGCTGGAATGCTCTTCCTCCACCAATATTTTCCTATTTAAATTGATCCAAGATCTAGTTTAGATCTCTCCCAAGAATTCCCATCACCTGAGTGAGAAAGTCTTGCTTATCTTTGCAATATATAATGTTATATTTTCTTCACAGACGACTTTGTGTGTAAATGTGTATATGTTGCCTTTTCTTTTCTCTTTTCTTTTCTATTCTTTTTTCTATTCTTTTCCAATCTTTTCTTTTTTCTTTTCATTTCTTTTCTTTTTCTTGCCAAAGTAGGGGACTGAACACAGGGCCCCACACATACTTTGTAAGCACTCTGCCACTGATCTACAACACCAGCCCTGTTTTTATCTTTTTATCTCAAGACAGGGTTTTGCTGTTATCAAGCTGCCACTGGCTTAGAACTCCTGCCTCTGCCTCATATGTTGTCTTGTCTATAGTGTACTACAGGCTCCTAGAGACTTGTTTATCATGTTTGTATCCCTTTTGCCATAGAGCACACAAAAATTAAAATATGGTTTCAAAGTGATTAAAGTATCATACATTATATATAGCTTTGGAAGAAAAATGTTTTTGCTATATTTTTGCACATGAATCCATGCATTTCTACATGATCAAATGGGGGAAACATATATAAGCATACATTATAATTTATTTCTAGATCGTTACCCTAAATACTTGTTATA
>VMDO01001573.1:163427-174204 GCA_007922755.1 Pedetes capensis
AAAAAAAAAAAAAAAAAAAAAAAAAAAAAAAAAAAAAAAAAAGAAATAGTAGGAAGAGTGGTGTATGTTTTTTTTCCAAGTATGGTAAATTCTCATACACTTAAAAAAGAAACATATTTGAATTGCTTTTAATTTGGAGAATAGCGTTGTATAAAATAACTCATCACTTATGAATCGCCCATTGTAAATAATGAAACTATAAAACTGAAGAAGATGTAAAGTCACATATAATTCTTTAAGACTTCCAATGCTCTCAGAAGACATTATTAGTATTATGCTGGCAAGGAAATTGTACACCTTATTACAAACACACTTAGGGAATTCAAACTAATTTTACCTGAAGGGCTTTAAAATTCATTTTCCAAGACCTACTATAAATTTTGATTCTCTAATGTAATTGAAACAAACTTTTCCCACTTTTTCTTTTCTTTTCTTTTTTACATCTTATTCTCATTCCTTTCTTCTTTCTTCCAAATTTTGAGTTCTCTTGTTTGCTATTTTTGAACATATTTATATTTACACACAAGACTGATTTTAATGACCAAAATTATGCAATAGAGCAGCTTATGGACATTGATAAAATAATATTAATGGAGATATAGAGATACAGATTAAAGAAGGTAATAGCAAAATGCTTCCAATTTTTATATGAATATTTTTTCATATCATAAATATCATACTTTAACTTGTCATGCTCTTTCTTTGGATGTTTGTTCATACTTAGCCAGTTCCCACTTATTTCTAAGGATCATATTTCTGTTGTCAGAAGAAACTTATCCTCTTTATTGTGGAAAAATTATCTTCAATTCTTGTTCCCTTGTTAAGAAGAATTTAACAAGGAATTGCAGTGAAGTGAAAGTCAAGAGTCAGTAAAGTAGAAAGATGAATGAGTTTATTAAGAGAAATGGGAAAGTTTTTGTTCTGAGACAGACCACAGAGGGGGCTGGTAAGATGGAGAGTCAGCAACCTAATGGTTGAAGGTGGGTTTTTTGATTGATTTTCTTTGTTGTTAGTGTTCATCTGGGAGTCTAGATAATGTTAGGATGGAGCTGGTGTAGAACTGGCTTTCTTGGGTTTCTTTGCACAATATTAATAGGGTGTGAGCTTCTCCCTGATGTCTTTTGCAAGGATTCCTCATGGCGAATAATAAACTTACTGAAATTGGATTTCTGTACCCTTCTTACCTGGGGGGCTCATTTTCCTGAATGCTCCCTAACATTATGAGCAAAAGATGATCCTGTTAAATAATTTTACATATGATTTTGAGCACTTATGGATCTCTCTTTGGCCAACTTCAGAGTAGTTTATGCAGAATTCATAGTACAAAGCTTTGGTAAAAAATCATTTTTCTTTTGATTTGAAACAAATGTAAATTCACTTTAAAATTGAGAAAATTTGTGAACATTCAGCTTGTTAATTTTGGAATCTGTTTGTAGACTATAACTTCATGCATGCCACTGTGATGATTAGTTTTATGTGTCAACTAGACTAAGCTAAAGGATGCTTGGGTATCAAGTAAAACAGTATTCTAAGGTGTTTCTGTGAGGATTTATTTTATTGGATATTTTTAATGTACACCTTAATGTGATTCATTCTGACATGCTTTTCATTGTGGCATTTACATATATGCATTTTGATGTACATTATTCATATAGGTTCCCCCTTACCCTCTTGTATGCCTCCCCCATCCACCCTCTCCATCTAAGTCTTCTCTATCATTTACTCGGTAATATTTTTCTATATGTACTTGAATCCCTGTTCTGTTTAATATAGAAATTTTTCATGAAGCAAACTTTGTTATTATCTTGTCAGAACAATTGCATGCATTTTCTAGATCATTTATATTGACACCATTCTTAGCTTTTTTTTTTTCATTTTATTTTTATCCGACCTTTGAATAGGATGTTTCCTCCTTATAATTTTGAATCAACTCCCACATATGAGTGAGAACATATGGTGTTTCTCTTTCTGAGCTTGGGTTCATTCACTTAAAATAATTTCCTCTAATTCCATCCATTTTGCTGCGAGTGACCTTATTTCATTTTTCTTGATTGCTGAGTAGTATTCCATCATGTATATGTACCATAGTTTTTTTATCCATTCTTCTGTTGAAGGGCACTTTGGTTGATTCCATATCCTTGCTATTGTGAAAAGTGCAGCATTGAACATGGAGATGCAGGTGTCTTGGTGGTATGATGACCCATCTTCCTTTGGGTAAATTCCCAGTAGTGTTATAGCTGGGTCATATGGTAGATCTATTTTCACTTTTTTAAGATATCTCCATATTGATTTCCACAGTGGCTGGACCAATTTACAGCTCCACCAACAATGTAATAGTGTTCCTTTTTCACCACAACCTCGCCAGCATTTGTTGTTATTTGATTTATTGATCTTGGCCATTCTCACTGGTGTAAGGTGAAATCTCAGAGTTGTTTTAATTTGCATTTCCCTAATGGCTAGGGATATTGAGCATTTTTTCATGTGTTTCATGGCTTTATGGACCTCTTCATTTGAGAACTGTCTACTCAGTTCCTTTGTCCACCTGTGTATTGGGTTGTTTGTTTTTTGGGGAGTTTTTTCCTTGAGTTCTTTATAAATTCTAGTAATTAGACCTTTATCTGATATATAAAATGCAAAGATTTCTTCCCATTCCTTGGGGGTTTCCTTGACTCTGTTAATTGTTTCTTTTGCTGTGCAGAAGCTTTTTAATTTCATGTGATCCCATTTATCTATTCTTGTTGCAATTTCTTGAGCAGTTGGAGTCTTGTTAAGGAAATACTTTCCTATACCTATATGATGGAGTGTATAACCTATCTTGCCTTCTATAAGTTTTAAAGTTTCTGGTTTTATGTTGAGATCTTTTATCCATTTTGAGTTAACTCTCCTGTATATTGAGAGATGGGGGTCAGCTTTCATTTTTCTGCATGTGGATGACCATGTTTCCCAGCACCATTAGTTGAAGAGGCTGTCCTTTTTCCAGTTCACTCGCTTTGCTCCTTTGTCGAAAATAAGGTGGCTATAGGTGTGTTGAGGTATATCTGGGTCTTCTATTCTGTTCCAGATGTCTTTGGGCCTATTTTTGTGCCGGTGCCAAGCTGTTTTTGCAACCACTGCCCTGTAGTATAGTTTGAAGTCAGGGATTGTGATTCCACCAGCATTAGATTTGCAGCTTAAAAGTGTTTTGGCTATACGTGGTCTTTCCTGGTTCCATATGAATTTTTGGATAATTTTTTCTATTTATGTAAAGTCAGTCAGTGGAATTTTAATGGGTATTGCATTAAATCTATAGATTGCTTTTGGCAGGATAGACATTTTTACTACATTAATTCTCCCTATCCAGGAGCAGGGGAGGTCTTTCCATTTTTCAGTGTCCTCTGCTATTTCTTTCTTTAATGTTTTGAAATTTTGCTTGTAGAGATCTGAAGGGTCTTTGGTTAGATTGATTCCAAGGTATTTAACTTTCTGGTGGGCTATCATGAATGGTAGTTTTCCTGAAATTTCCATCTCTTCCTGTTTGGAATTGGTGTAAAGAAAAGCTATTGATTTTTGTGTGTTAATTTTGTAGCCTGCGACTTTGCTGAAAGAGTTAATTAGATCCAGAAGTTTTCTGGTTGAGGTTTTGGGGTCTTTCAGGTACAAGATCATATCATCTGCAAATAAGAATAATTTGACCTCTTCCTTGCCAATCTGTATCCCTTTGATTTTTTTCTCTTGTCTGATTGTCCTGGCCAGGACTTCAATTACTATGTTAAATAGAATAGGAGAGAGAGGACATCCTTTTCTTGTTCCAGATCTAAGAGGAAATGGTTCCAGTTTTTCTCCATTTAATATAATGTTGGCTGTAGGTTTGTCATAAATGGCTTTTATAAAATTAAGGTGTTTGCCTGTTATACCTATCTTCTCCAGTGTTTTTATCATGAAAGGGTGTTGCACTTTGTTGAAGGCCTTTTCAGTATCAATTGAGATAATCATGTGTCTTTTGTTTGCCAGTTTCTTGATATGCTGGATTACATTAATTGATTTCCATATGTTAAACCAGCCTTGCATCTGTGGTATAAATCCCACTTGGTCATGGTGGATAATCTTTTTTATATGCTGCTGGATTCTGTTTGCCAGAATTTCATTAAATATTTTTGCGTCTAGATTCATAAGGGAGATGGGTCTGTAATTCTCTATCTTAGATGAATGTTTTCCTGGTTTAGGTATCAGGGTGATGGTAGCTTCATAGAATGAATTTGGAAGTGTTCCCTCCTTTTCTATTTTTTGGAATAATTTGAGGAAGACAGGTATTATATCTCTTTAAAAGTTTGGTAAAATTCTGCCGTGAATCCATCAGGACCTGGGCTCTTCTTTGTTGTTGTTAGGTGCCGTCGAGTCAGTATCCAACTCATAGTGACCCTCATAGGGTTTTCAATGGCTATTTCAGGATTGCCTTGGGAGTGGATTGCCAGGTCCTTCTCCCATCTTTGTGGTGCTGGGAATTGAACTCGGGACCTCAGAGACTGCAGCGCAGCACTCTACCCACTGAGCCAAATCCGAGACTTTTAATTACCTTTTCTATTTCTGTATATGTAATGGGCTTGTTTAAGTCAGTTATGTCTTCTGGGTTTAGCTTTGGTAGGTCATATGTGTTAATAAATTTGTGCATTTCTTCTGCATTTTCATATTTTTGGGAATACAGTCTCTCATAGTAATCCCTGACAATTTTCTGTACTTCATTGGAGTCGGTGGTTATGGATCCGTTGTCTTTCATAATCCGTACTGTGTTGGATTTTTCCTTTTTCTTTTTGATGAGGTTAGCCAGAGGGGTGTCTATTTTATTAATCTTTTCAAAGAACCAGCTCTTAGTCTTATTAATTTTTTTGAATTATCTCTTTGGATTCTAATTGAGATATTTCTCCCTTTATTTTTGTAATTTCCTTTTGGGTGTTCCTTTTAGGCTTGATTTTTTGTTGTTTTTCTAGTGTCTTAAGATGCATCATTAGGTCATTTATTTGGCTCTTCTTTATTTTATTGATGAAGGCACTTAATGCTATAAACGTCCCTCTTAAAACTGCCTTTGCTGTATCCCATATGTTTTGGTATGATGTGTTTTCATCACCATTGGATTGTAGGAATTTTTTAAATTCCAATTTGATTTCATCAGTGATCCATGGGTCATTCAGCATTGCATTATTCAGTCTCCATGCGTTTATAAAGTTTCTGGAATTATTCTTGCTCTTGAGCTCCAATTTTATCCCATTGTGATCTGATAAGGGACAGGGGATAATTTCTACTTTTTTGTATTTGTTGAGGGAGTTCTTATGGACTAGCATATGATCTATCACAGAAAACGTTCCATGTCGAACTGAGAAGAATGTGTATTCCTCATCATGTGGATGAAATATTCTGTATATATCTGTGAGATCCAACTGGTTTAGGGTGGAGATTAGATTTGACGTTTCTCTGTTGATTTTTCATTTTGATGATCTTTCTCTTGATAAAAGTGGGGTATTGAAGTCTCCCATAATTATTGATTCTGGTCCAATAAAGTTCTTTATATTCCAGAAAGTTTGTCTTATAAAGCTAGGTGCCCCTATGTTTGGGGCATAAATATTAAGGAGCATTATTGATTCTTGATTGATTATTCTTTGTATTAAAGTGCAATGTCCTCATTTGTCTCTTCTAATTAGTTTTGGAATGAAATTTAATCTATCTGAAATTAGTATTGCAACACCTGCTTTCTTTTGTTCCCCCTGCTATGTATCCATTTTTCCAGCCCTTAACTGTCAGTTTATTCCAGTCTTTGTGAGTTAGATGAGTTTCTTGAATACCACATATTGATGGTTTGTGTTTTTTCATCCAATTAGCCAGTCTCTGTCTCTTAATTGGTGAGTTAAGACCATTTACATTAATAGTGATTATTGAGTAGCATTTATTGCTATATACCCAATCATTACCTGTTACTGATTTATGAATCATGTTTGCTTTTGTCCTTTCTTGGGTTGCACTCATTTCAGCTAACCAGTTCTTTGTTTTCCTTTATAGGGTTGTCTTAACTCTCCTGGATGTGGTAGTTGATTTACAATCCTCTCCAGTGCTGGTTTGATGGTTGCATATCATTTAAAAGCATCAATGTCATTAAATGTCTTATACTCCTCATCTATTTTCAAAGATAATTTTGCTGGATATATTAGTCTTGGCTGGAGATTTTTTTTTTTTGGATTTGAATCACCTGTGTCCATTCCATTCTAGCTTTCAATGTTGATATGGAGAAGTCTGTAGTAATTTTAATAGGTTTTTCTTTATAAGTAATAAGGGGTTTCTGTCTTGCTGCTTGCAGGATAGCTTCCCTGGTCTCTAATGACAGCATGAGAGCAATGATGTGTCTTGAGGATGATGTACTTAAGTCAGCCTTCAAAGGAGTCTTGAATGTCTCAGTGGTGTATATAACCATTTCTGTACTATCTTTGGGAAGTTTTCCTTCAGGATATCCTTTACTAGATTTTGAAGGCCTCCAGTGGATCTTTCTTCTCCTTCAGGGATGCTCTGAGTTCTTAAGTTTTGTTTTTTCATTCTATCTGAGTTCTCCTGGAAATCTTTTTTAAATACCTTTATCATTGGTTCCATTTCTGACTGTTTGTATTTAAGTTCATTTATGGCATCTTCAGAATCAGAAATCCTCAGCTCAGATTCATCCAATTTCAACAAAAAGGATTCTTTAGCCAAGTTCAATTCAGTTAACTTGGATTGAGTTTCAAGGAGAGTTGCTTGGTTTTTCCTTATCATTTCTAACTGCGATGATAGAACGGATTCCAAGTGAGATACCTTCTTTTCAAGGATTTCCAGGGTGCGTGTGGTATTCATTTTAATTTCTCTTAGCATGTTTATAACCATGACTCTGAATTCCGAATCAGAGATCTCTAAGAATTGAGAGTCCTTGGAGTTATTTGTTGGGGGGCTTTGCTCTGTGGGGCCTTCAGATCTATCCTGCCCCTTTATGTTTTTTGAAGGTTTACTTTGTTTTCCCATAATATGTTCTGGGAAGTAGAATTTGTCTCTCCTGAGTGTGCAGAACTTCTCCCTCTGTTATACCTTTGAGATTGTGTGGTGCTGAATCTCTGGTGCTTATTTGAGCTTATAAGCTGGGTATATTCTTGGCTTTTTGTTCTGTGTGGTTCTCTCTTTAGTCCACCAGCCCAACTCCAAAGGGGCTAAGGGCTAGGGACATGATAGATTTTGTTTCTCTTCTGTAGGGTGAGAAAGGGGTGGATCTGGTGACAGAAGAGGGGGAAGAAGAGGTAGAGGACAGAGGCTAATAGAAATACCTGTCAAAATTAAAATTAAGGTCAAGACTTAAGGGTAAAATAATTAATACAAAGACACATATATAGCATAAGAAAAAGAGAAGGAGAATAGAAAGAGGGAAGAGAGTAAAACAAGAAAGGAAGAAAATAGAAATGAAAAACAAAAACAAAACAAAAAAAACCTCATGCATACATGCTCCCACCCACATATACAATTGCTTGTAGTCAGGTGTGGTGGTATACACCTGCAACCCCAGCAGCATGGGAGATGGAGGCAGGAGGACTGCAAGCCTTAGATCACAGGCAGCCTGCGCAACCCAGCGAGACTCTGTCTCAAAAAGTAAAAAATATGGGCTGGGGGTGCAGTGTGGTGGTCCAGCACCTACAAAACAAGTAGGCGCAAGACCCTGGTTTCAAACCCCTATACAAAATGACACAAACAAACAAACAAACAAAAACCTCCCAAACCAAAAAACAAAATAAAAAAACATGCATACACACTCTCACACACATATAAAAACACTTGTAGTCAGGTGCAGTGGTGCACGCCTGCAATCCCAGCATCTTGGGGGGTGGAGGCAGGAGGACCACAAGCCCAAGATCAGAGGCAGTTTGCACAACCCAGCAAGCCCCGGTCTCAAAAAGTAAAAAATATGGGCTGGAGGCGCAGCGCAGCAGTCCAGCACCTACAAAGCAAGCAGGCGCAAGACCCTGGATTCAAATCCCCATACAAAAAAAAAAAAAAAAAAAAGAAAAGAAAAAAAAAAAAAAAAAAACCCTTGTATGTTCTTGCAGGTGGAATCTGCACTGTGGGCACCCAGTTCCACTGGGTGAAGTTGATACTGCAGGAAGAAGTGCTCCCTCCAGAACTCAGGATGGCAGTGTTTTCACACAATCTGCAGGAGCAGTCTGTCTTAGTCTATATATATTTTGCTGATTACGTAGAAAATGGTGGATTGCCCCACAATGTCCTGGGTGACCAAAGAGATGGTTCCACAAAATATTCTGTGTCTATTGTATTGAGAGGCAGAGGAACCTGTGGGGTCCTCCCTGGGGTTCTCCCTGTCCCATGTAGTTCGGGCGCCAATTCCCCAAATCAGAGATTTCTGGCCCAAAGCCTATAGCATGGAGGGAATATGGCTGCTATTGTGGATTTTTTTTTTTTTTTTTAATTGCAGGGCTTTCCACCCACTTGGGAGATCACTGGGAGGACCAAATCCTCTTGTGGGTGGGATGATATTCAAACCCCCTCCCCTGGAGAGTCTGTAGCAGGTCTGTCCATGCACAGTGATTGTGCGCAAAACTGTTCTTATTGTGTCTAATTGTCCCACAAGACTCTGCCAAAAAGGAGCACTCTGTCTGCATGGGGCTCAGCCGCCTCCGCAGACCTCACCTTTCTCCACATTGCAGTGGGATGGCTTAGGATCCCCTCTGGTGTGTCTGGGGATCCAGGCATATGTGTGCCTATATGTCTGTGGAGATTGTGTCTGCACCACTGTCCCGCCACAACAGGAGGGAGGGAGCCGCGTTTCAGCTCTGGATGGGTACCACTGGCACTGGTTTCCCAGTTCCCTCCGCGATTACTCCCCGTACCCTTGAGTATTTACTCTCATGGATCTGATCCCTATTTTCTCATGTGAGGGACCTACAACAGCACAGCGTCTCAGGCTGCGGGATGTATGCCGCTAAAGATGGCGATTCCGTGTGCCACCTCAAACTGACTCACCTAAAACTTGTAGTTTGTGTCCCGTGGGTAGGGTGACAGTGTGATGTCAAGGTTGCACTCCGTGTTGGGTCTGGCTCCCGTGGGTGTTTGGGAGAAGTCCCCTCCAAGTCTCCGGGATTCTATCCCACCATCTGTGTGATGGTGAAATGGTGGAATGGTGGTCCCGCTACTGACCCCTGTGTAGCTCCTCCAAAGCCAAATGCTCGATTTCAGTGTTCATCCAGTTTCATCCTCTATCTCCCAATCTAAACTATCACTGTTTCTATCTATTCAATGTGAGTTCTAAACCCCTAATTGAGGCTTCCCTTTACTCTGGGACAGAAGGCACGTGTTATCTGTCCGCCATCTTGCCGGAAGTCCTCTGTGAGGATGTTTAAGGAATAAATCAGCATTTGAATCAATAGACTGAGTAAAGTAGACCTGATCTCACCAATGTGGGCAGCCTTCATCCAATTCATAGAATGAAAAGGAAGTGGAAGCATTAGATTTATTTCATTTGAGCTGGGACATCTATTATCTGCTTTCAGGCATTGAAACTTCTGGGTCTTGGGCTTTCAGACCCTGACTGAATTATACCAATTGCTTCCCTGGTTCTCCAGCTCGTAGATTGCAGATGGCTCTCAGGCTCCCCAATCACATGAATCAAATGCCATAGTAAACCATCTTTTATCTCTCTCTATAGATGTCCTATTGATTTTGTTTCTCTGGAAAATCCTGGCTGATACTGCCAACTGCACCTATGCCTTCTCTGAGAATTAAGTTTAATACTATTGAATGACTTGAAAAGAGAGTCTTTTTTACCTGAACACATGCCATGCTGATACCTGGGAGTACACAGGCTTGTGGAAATTTATTCTATGTGGAGAGTGTTGATAAGGCAGTATTTTGGAATAGATGAATTGAATTAATGTGGGCTTCCTCTGAGAGAAGGTGTGATGGTTTGGACCTGAATGTCCCCCAAAGGAGCTTTAACATAGTATCCCAACCTGGTGGTGTGGATTGTGGAGACTATGGAAACTTTGGGAGGTATGAACTTCCTTTGCTGAAGGAGACACCTAGGGGTGGGTCTTTAGAAGTTTTTACTCGGACTCATGGACCCAGTTGCTCTCTGCCTCTTGCCCTCCAAAACCATGAGGTGCTATAACTCAGGCCCTACCTCTACTCCTATCATTATGTACTGATTCTCTGTCAGCTTCTAATAAACCTTTTCTTCCATAAGTTTATTTGGGCTGGTTTTCTTGCTATAGCATAACAGCAGACTAATACCAAGGGCAAAATACAGGAAAGGAAAGAAAACAGGACAAATCATAGACACTTAACTATCATGTAGAATTACTGAGTAGGATTTTGATAAGAAGTGTTCCTCAAAGCTGTAAGGAAAACATTTTATTTTTCATTTCACAGGGCTATATACAAAAATGGAAATATGGTTTATTTGCACATATTCAAATCAAAATACCTAAAGGCAATCCAAAAAGATGAGTTTCAATAAAATAAAATCTATGGAAAGTGACATTTCAATGGTATTTTGATAAATGTCTTACAAGCACACTGATACTTTTTGGTCTCTTTTTTCTTGTATCAAAAATAAAACACCTATAAAATGATTGAAGGATAATGAATAAGGGACAACTTTGAGCTAAAGAGGAAACATTACCCTTTGAATTAGTATTTCTTCAATACTCTAACCAGGGACATTTGTATTTGAATAGAATATTAAAACATATTTTCAATTAAAAACAATAGAAATATGTTTTCTGTTTTT
>VMDO01001573.1:174304-202313 GCA_007922755.1 Pedetes capensis
CCAGTACCGCAAAAAAAAAAAAAAAAAAAAAAAAAAAAAAAAAAAAAAAAAAAAAAAAAAAAAAAAAAAAAAAAAAAAAGAGTAAGTGAAACAAGCTAAGGGAAATAAGTAAATATTATTAATTTTTTAACCAATTATTATTTTATTACTGTGATATTTTTACAAATGAGGTAAGGGTATTATGGAGCACATTTCCAAAAAAATAGTTCAATGTTGTTATTTTTTGTTTGTTTCTTTAAATTTTTAAGCAGTCAACACAGATTGAAAAACTACATTTGATGCTACATAATGGTTATGCTGGCATACTTTGCATGTTTAATTTCTGAATTCTTCTTCTTCTTCTTCTTCTTCGTCTTCTTCTTCTTTTCTCTTTTTATTGGGAATTGGTGGGGTTCAGAGTAATACAGCATTGGTTTTTTCCGTTATGCAATTATTACATCATTTTGTTTACATTTTATCAACTTACAAGGTTTATGGAACATTTTGAGTAATATGTAGTAAAACTCATATGCATATTTGGGTTATGGTCACCTATTTTTCCAATGTACTCCTGAAGTTGTATTCTTAACATTGAGATTATCCTCTCTCCCTTTATCCTTCTACATTGTTTCTCCTCCCCATCTCACTTTACACAACCTTCACTTCCCTTTGCTTGTTCCCTCCCTCTTTTCTACTCTTTATATTGTCCCTTCTTCAATAAGTTTAACTCTGCATTATTATCTATCAACTTATGTATAGGATTTTTCTTCCTTTAAGTAAGATTCGTCTCCCCCATATGAGTGAGAACATGTAGTATTTCTCTTTTTGAGCTTGTGTTAGTTCACTTAACATGATATTCTCCAGTTCCATCCATTTTGCTGCAAATGATATTATTTCATTGTTTTAATTGTTGAGTAATATTCCATTGTCTATATGTATCATAAGTTTTTTTTTAATCCATTCTTTTGTTGGTGGGCACTTTGGTTGCTTGCCTATCCTTGCTTTTGTGAAGAGTGCTGCCTTAAAGATGGCAATGCAGGTATCTCTGTAGTATAATGATTTATCTACCTTTGGGTATATTCCAAGTAGTGATATAGCTGGGTCCTATGGCAGTTCTATTTTTAGTTTTCTGAGGTTTCTCTATATTGATTTCTTTTTTCTTTTTTGGAGGCATCTTAAAAAACTGAAAATAGATCTACTGTATGATCCAGCTATAACACTATTGGGAATTTACCCAAAGGGAGATGGATCATCATACCACAGAGACACCTGCATCTCCACGTTCAACACAGCACTTTTCACAATAGCAAGGATATGGAATCAACCAAAGTGCCCTTCAACAGAAGAATGGATAAAAAATTATGGTGCATATACACAATTGACTACTACTCAGCAATCAAGAAAAATGAAATAAGGTCACTTGCAGCAAAATGGATAGAATTAGAGAAAATTATTTTAAGTGAATGAACACAAGCTCAGAAAGAGAAACAGCACATGTTCTCACTCATATGTGGGATCTGAATCAAAATTATAAGAAGGAAAAATCCTATTCAAAGGTCGGATCAAAATAAAAGGAAAAAAATAAAAGCTAAGAGTGGTGTCAATATAAACGGTCTAGAAAATGCATGCAATTGTTCTGACAAGATAAAAACAAAGTTCACTACAGGAAAAGTTTCTATCTTAAACAGAACTGGAACCCAAGGACATATAGAAAAATATTACCAAGAAAATGATAGAGAAGACTTAGATGGGGAGGGTGGGAGGGAGGGGGAAGCATACAAGAGGGTAAGGGGGAATTTATATGAATAACGTACAACAAAATGCATATATAGAAATGTCACAATGAAAATCCTGTCAGTATGAATCACATTACGGTGTACATTAAACATTTCCAATAAAAATTTTCTGAATTATTTATATTTATATCCACATGGGTGCAAAATTTATTGTGGTAGCAGATATTCCCTGATCAAGATTTTGAATATTTTAGCATTAGGCAGATCTATAATATCATAAAAAAATATATAAGATGGCTGAGGTAACTGTGGAGGTTCTCAATATCTAGGAATTTGACAGTGTATGAAGAGAATGATCAGATGATTATTTCAATGTTTTGTGTTCTTATGGATTTTTAAAATATTGAAATAACTTTCAATTATAAAATTATATGCTGCCATCAGAAGATCTTATCATTTTTAAGCCTTTTTGCTCAGCATTGTTTACTATGCTGGATACTGGTAGTCACTTGGGTAGTTAATCCACCAATGTAACAAACTGAGGTATTAGGTATATAACTTAATTACTAAAATGTTTAAGTATTGAGAAATGCTTTGGATAGTGGCATCTCACAAATACAAGTGATTTGCATTATTTCTTAAGGCTCAGACAATTAAGGGGTTATGCACTAGGTTTAAAAACTGACTTATATAAATATCAAAAATAGAGGAAACAAATGAAAAGTTTAAATTAAAAGAACTTTCAAAGTCATTATTAGAATTAATAATACTTTAAATTATTTTTCCTGATAGTTCAGAACAAATAAATATGAGATGGTGGGATCAGATGGAAAAATATTCCGCTTTTAATCCTATAAGCATGTAGCTGTATTAGTTAAAGAATTTAGCTATGACCATTACATGGTTTACTTCAAGGAATTGCTATTCCTTATTCTAGTTCTATTGCAAACTTCACCCCAAGATTACTGTACTGTTTTGAAACAATTCTAATTTTGACATATATATCTAAAAGTTTTGTTTTAGAGTTAAGTATTATTTTTATTTTGTATTACATATGACAATGGGTGGAGAGAAGCTATTAAAACTATACTGAACAAGCCTAATTTAAGTTTGTGATGAAATCATGTGAATAGAAGCCAGGAACTCTAAGTTCCAGTACAAATTTTGCCTCATTCTACTTGTGTGGCTATGGCAAACCATTTAACTTCATGCATTCCTGGTATCTCATCTATCAGAGGGAGAGAACAATAGCTACCAACTCATACAGATTATAAATTCCTTGAAGGTAGAGGCCTTATCATTTTCAAATCGTTTTCCTTAGGACCGTTTACTATGCTGGGTACTGGTAGTTCCTTGGGTATTTAACCCTTATCAATTAAACAAAGTGAAGTATTAGGTGTATAAATTAATCACTAAAATGTTTAAATATTAAATAATTATTACATGAAATCATAAAAAGATATATGTAAACTATGAATATAGTTACCAAATTAGTTTATTTTGATCAAATCTGAGAAAGTAGCTGTGTGATATAGTAGAATTATTACTGAACTAAGAATCAGGAGATGAGGATATACATTGGCCAATAGTCCACCAATGTCACAGTCATGAGTTTCATAGATGGAAATGTTCTTCAATTGATCTTTGTCATTTTATGGAAAAGGATAGGAGAATTCATTTATCCATCATCCTAGAACTACTAATACTCAGGCCCCCTCACTTCCTCCTTAGAGTTTATCCTTATGCAACAAAGCCAAGACCCTAATAACCTTGGCTGAATGCCTTCTTCTTTGGGAGCTTGTGTTAAGGGATTAGTAGGTTTTCTTAATACTAGGATTTTCCAGTAATTTAAAAGGAAAATATCTTTTTTCTTTTTTTATTCTCTATTCATATCTCCAGCAAATTAAACCAAAGGTTAACACATGGATAGAGTAAAGAGATTTCAATAATACTTGCATCATTTTTCTCACACTTTTATTTCTGAATAAAGCAGATAAACAATAAAACAACAACTTTATAATATATTTAAAGCAAGAAATAGAACAGTTTGATTCTGAGACCTGTTTGCCAAGGAATCTGTGTGGCCATCTCCCCGTCCAACTTGTAAAAAGCTTACTCTTGTTTCAAGGAAAACTCTTCCAAAATTGCTAGGGAATCAGGAGCACGCAGTTCTGGCAATACTCTCTGCAACTTTAGCAGATTATTCTGCAAATTCGCACACTCTGGTGGAAAGGAGACCACACTGACAGCAATGACCTTCTTTGCAAAGGGGCAAAGTTAAAAAGAACACATGATACTGAGAAGAAATATTTTAAGAGAATTGCCTAAAATATTTCAGACAATACAGCAGTCTTCACAATTAATTTATTCTTGAGTAATAATTAAAGGTATTATAAGTATCTTAGAAAATTAAGTATTAAAAAAATAAAGGGAACCCCCTTCCAAAAGCAATTTAGATATTGAAAACAAATTGAATTTACCTGAACATTTAAAAGTATATTTTCCTGTATTAAAAAGTGATCTCCTAAATTGAGATCTGTTGATTTTATAAGGTTTGGAACTACTCTGACCTTTTGATGATGGCCTTTATTCTCAGAGGAATCCAAGTATTCACTGATCTATAGTTTAGTGAGGTCATGGATAGGAGATCTCATTATTTTCTGGTTTTTCATTCTTTACTGCAGTTGGGAAGGCAATAATTAGAAAAGTAAGTCAGAATGCATGGGTCTTAAACACTGATGAGTCCTTCTTGGTGAAGCTGAACGAAATTCTCTAGGCTACTTTTCTCATCTATTCTGATTCTCAATCTGGAGTCCTCAATCCTCATGGGGACAGGAAAACTTTTCTGCATTTTGAGTGAAGCTCAAATGGAGCCAATTACATATTTTTCTGTTAGGGCAAATGTTGTTGTTTGGCGCCCTTCAGTCAGGTCTTACTCATAGCAATCCTATGTACAAAAGAACAAAATAGTACTTCACAGTGTGCCATGTCTGGCACTATTGTCAGTGCTTCTGGGTTAATCATGGGGTTCTCAATGGTGAGTGTTTGGAGAGTGGGCTGTTGGGTCCTTCTCCCAAACATACAGCACCAGGTAGCCCCAGATGGTCTCCCACCCAAGTACTACCAGACCAGATCCTGTTTAGCTTCTGAGATCTGATAAGATTGGACGCCTGGGTGGTACAGCTGTAGACAGTTAGGGCAAAGGGTTGGAATAAAATTTTCTTTACCTTTTGCAATAATAGCAACTTAATGTGGTCCCCCAAATAGTCTTTTGCTGAGCACCTAGTTAAAGTAATTTTGTGCATTAAATTATTTAATTAATAAATGTAGGTTAGAAGATGCAATTTTGAAGGCAAAAGATATAGGGGATAAAATAAAACACTGTATTTCTTGAAGAATCAAAAGTGGCAATCCATGTAGTACTACATTTCTAGAGTTCTACATTACTAGCTCCTGGATTGTAGATCACTGATTTCTGTAAAGGGTCAGATACTGAATATTTTAGATTTTGGGGACCAAATAGTTATTTTCACAGCCAATCTGTTTTGCCATTGTAACATGAAAGCAGCTTTGGGAAATATGTAAATGATGCTTGTTTGTGTTTTAATAAGGTTTTATTTACAAAAACAAAAAATGAGCCAACTTTGGTCAGCAGATAAGTTTGCTGATTTCTCTTTCTGATGATCCCTGAAACCCTGGTACTGCTTACTCATCAGGAAATGGAATGTAGAGAAAGGTAAGCAAGAGAAAATCTATTTTGTGTCTCTAAAAGCTTGTGCCTCAGTTTCTTATTCCAAGTGAAATCATGATAAAATGATTCCAGATAAATCTACTTTTAAGTTTCCAAGGAAAGATCCATAGTAATTGACATCCTCATGTTATTTTATTTGCTTTTATAAAGGGAAGCCTGGATTCATACTAGCTGGTATAGAGGAAAGTAGCTAGTTGCAGAATGCATATGACTGCTTTACCTCAAATACAAGTTCAGGATCTGAAGTTCAGATCTTGTTTAAGAAATTTTTAAATGGGTAAGTAAACAACTCAGTACTAATACCGAAGACAGAAGATGTCTTTTTCTCTCTTTTAGCAACTCCTAAGTGTGATAGAATATCTAAAATATGTGACTTTTGCAGCTACTTAGGACTTTGTGACTAAGCTTTAGCCAATTAGATGCAAATAGAAGTGAGGTGTATGACTTTAGGGAAATATTCTGGAAGGGAGGTGGTATACTCTTCTCCCCTTCATTTTATTGTTTGAAATGCACACATGATAGCTGGAGCTTCAGCAGCTACATTGGACTATGAGAAGAAAGCTGCATGTGGAGAATGACATGGTTGAAAGATGAAAGAAGCCTAATTCTCTGATGATTTTATGAAGTGTAAGGTTGCCCCCCCTTGCTTGTCTGTTTACCATCCTGTGGGTGCTTGTGTGTTGCCGTGATTCTGAAAGCATTGTCACCAGTATTTAGATACCAGCAGGGTCACCCATTGTGGACAGGTTTCAGTTGAGCTTTCAGACTAACACAGACTAGGAAGAAGGACCAGGCAGCCTACTTCTGAAATAATTAACTATTGAAAACCCTATGAGTATCAGAGATGCACTGTCAGTTATAGTGAAAGAAAATGAGCCTCCCAGATTAGAAGGCACTCAAAAGATGCTAGAGAAGTATCGTCTTTTTAGAGTCAGCTTTAATGATGGGATTGGAACAAAACCCTTGGGACCTCCAGGTTCTGATGTGCATGACTCAAAATGAGAAGAAACAACTGTAAAATCTCATTAATAATTGGAAATGGAATGTACATAGTATGAACCTAGGAAAATTTGAAATCATTAAAAGTGAGATGGAGCACATAAATATTGATACTCTAGGTATCAGTGAACTAAAATGGGCTTGTATTGCCATTTAGAATCAGATACTTATATGGTCTACTATGCCAAAAATGACAACTTAAAGAGAAATGAGGTTATATTCATCATCAAAAAAGACATTTCAGTATCTTTCCTGAAGCACAATGCTGTCAGTGATAGAATAATATCCATATACATACAAGTCAGGCTATCTATAGCCACACCACCCTGGCTTGGAAACTTAGCAGGGTTGGGCCTGGTTAGTCCTTGGGTCGGAGACCTTCTGGGAATACCAAATATTGTAAGCCTGGGAGAAGGACCTGGCAGGCCACTCCTGATATAATCAGCCATTTTAAACACTACAAATAACAGAGAAGTACATAGTGCCAGGCATGGCACAGTGTCAAGTAGTGTTTCACTCTGTTGTACATAGGGTCGCTATGAATTGGATACTACTCAATGGTACCTAGCAACAATAACAAGAAAGAAAGCTAGTTAATATGACTGTTATTTGTATTATGCACCCATCGCTAAGGCCATAGATGAAGAAAGAGAATATTTTTACCAGCTACTGCAGTTAGAAATTGATTGAACATGAAACCAGGATGCACTGATAATTACTGGTGACTAGAATGCAAAAGTTGGAAACAAAGAAGGCTAAATAGTTGGAAAATAAAGGCTTGGTAAGAGAAATGATACTGGACATCGAATGATAGAATCTTGTCAGACTAATTACTTTTTATTGCACATACATTTTTTGACACCATAAATATTTACTATACACATGGAATTTACCAGATGGAACATGAACTGACCAAACTGATTACCTTTGTGGAAAGAAATGATGGAAAATCTCAATATCAGAAGTCAGAACAAGACCAGATGCTGATTGTGGATAAGGCTATGTAGATTCAAACTGAAACTGAAGAAAACTGGGACAAGTGTTTGTGAGCCAAGATATGACCTTGGAACAATCAGCCATAGAAAATTGTGAGGGTCACTATGAGTCAGATATGACTAGATGGTACCTAACAACAACAACGACATATCACACCTGTGTTCAGAGACCATCTCAAGAACAGATTTGGTGCATTAGACACTAATGATCAAAGATCAGATGAGCTGTGGCATGACATCAAAGATATTACTCATGATGTAAGCAAGAGAATATTAAAAAGATAATATTAATAAGATAAGATAATATTAAAAAGATAATAAAAGATAATATTAAAAAGATAATATTAAAAAGATATTAAAAGATATTAAAATATTAAAAGAATATTAAAAATATAATAAAAAGAGAATATTAAAAAGAAAAGTCTAAATTACATGTGAAAAGAAACTGAATTTTTCGCTGGAACAATGAGTAGCTAAAGTAAATGGAAAACATGATGAAATTAAAGAACTAAACAGAAGATTCCAGAGAGCAGCTGGAAAAGATAAAGTCAAATATTATAAAGCATGTGCAAAGAACCAGAGATAGAAAATCAAATAGGAAAAACACACCCTGTTTTTTTCCCAAGCTTAAAGAACTGAGGAAAAAATTAAAGCTTCAAGTGGCAATAGTGAAGGATTCCACAGAGAAAATATTAAATGACGCAGGAAACATCAAAAGAAGTCAGAAGGAATGCACAGTCTTTATATCAAAAAAAGTTGGTGGATGATCAACCATTTCAAGAGATAGTATATGATCAGGAACCAATGGTATTGAAGGAAGAAGTGGAAGTTGCCTTGAAAGAATTGGCAAAACACAAGGCTCTAGGAATTCATGGAATACCAACTGAGATATTTCAACAAACATGTAGCACTGGAAGTGTTCCCTTGTCTATGTCAGGAGATTTGAAACAGCTACCTGGCCAACTGACTGGAAGATATCCATATTTGTGCCTATTCCCACAAGAGGATATCAAACTGAATGTAGAAATTATCTAATTTTATTATTAATATCACACACAAGTAAAATTTTGCTAAATGTCATTTGAAGAGGAACGTAGCAGTATACTGACATGGAAGTGCTGGAAAATCAAGTCAGATTCCCAAGAGGGGCTGGAACCAGGGACATCATTGTTGACTTCAAATTGATTTTGGCTGAAATCAGGGAATATTACAAATATGTTTATCTATATTTTATTGACTATGCAAAAGTCTTTGCTTGTGTGGATCACAACAAATTACAAATAATAGAATATTTAATTGTATGCCTGAAGAATCTATATATGGACCTGGAAGCAGTCATTCCAACAGAATAAGGAAACAATACACATCCTGATAGTTTTACACTAGAATTCTATCAAACTTTCAAAGAAGAAATAACACTTATTCTCCTCAAACTATTTCATGAAGTAGAAAAGGTAGGGGCACTTCCAAACTCATTCTACAAAACTGCTATTACTCTGATAACAAAACTGGGCAAGGATAGTACAACGAAAGAGAACTAGAGACCAGTATCCCTGATAAACATTGACACAAAAATTCTCAGTAAAATTCTGGCAAACCAAATTCAGCAACACATAAAAAACATCATACACCATGATCAAGTGACATTCATTCCACAGATGCAAGGCTGGTTCAACATATGAAAATAAGACTATATAATTCAACATATCAAAAGACTTGTAGACAGAAATCACATGATTATCTCAGTTGATGCTGAGAGAGCATTTGATGAAGCACAACATCCTTTCATGAAGGAACAGGGAAATACTTCAACATCATAAATGTCATCTATAACAAACCTATATCCAATGCCATATTAAATGGAGAAAATGAAACCATTCCTTCTAAGATCAGAAACAAGACAAGGATGTCCACTCTCTCCACTCTTATTCAATGCTGTGATGGAAGTACTAGCCAGAACACTCAGACAAGAGAAAGAAATCAAAGGAATACAGATAAGCAAAGAAGAGGTTAAATTATACTTTTCATGGACAACATGATCCTTCACCTAAAGGACCCCAAAATTCCTCTGGAAAACTCTCAGACCTAATTAACTGCTTCTACACAGTAACAGCATACAATATTAGCACTCAAAAAACAGTAGCCTTCCGTTACACCAATAGTGAATGGGAAGGGAAGGAAATTAAGGCAATGATCCCTTTTATAATAGCTCACAAAAATTAAATATTTAGGAATCAATCTAACAAAAGACCCTGAAGCTCTCTACAAGAAAAACTTCAAAACATTGAAGAAAGAATTTTCATAGGATACTAGAAGATGGAAGGACCTCTCTTGCTCATGGATTGGGAGAATGAATATTGTAAAAATGGCTATATTACCAAAAGCAATTTAGAAATTTAATGCAATTCCCATTAAAATCTCAATTACAGACTTTTCAGAAGTAGAAAAAATAATCCAAAAATTTATATGGAAGCACAAAAGATCACATATTGCCAAACAATCTTAAGGTGCAAATCTAGTGCAGGCAGGATCACAATACCTTACTTTAAACTATACTACAGGGTTACAGTAGCAAAATCAGTTTAGCACTGGCACATAAATAGGCTTGAAGACCAGTGGAACAGAACTGAAGACCCAAAGATACACCCTAGCAACTACAGCCACCTGATTTTGACAAAGGGGCTAAGGACACTCAGCCCTGGACAAAAGATAGCCTCTTCAACAAATGGTGTTGGGAAAATTGGATATCTACTTGTAGAAAATTGAAAATAGACCCATATCTCTCAATTTTACATGAGAGTCAATTTGAAATGGATAAGACATATGAACATAAAACCAGAAACCTGAAAACTGCTAGAAGAAAAGATAGGAGATATGCCCCAACACATGGATACAAGAGTTTCCTTAACCAGACTCTAATCACTCAGGAAATAGAACCAAGAATTGACAAATGAGATTACATGAAATTAAAAGTGGAGTTAAGGAACAGCCCACTGAATGGGAGAAAATTTTTGCATCCTACACATCCAATAGAGGACTACTTTCTAGAATTTATAGAGAACTTAAGAAAGCAAATCCCAAGACAACAAATAAACCAGTACACAAGTGGGCAAAGGAAATGAACAGAGAATTCTCAAATGAGGCAGTTCATAGGGCTAAGAACATCATGAAAAAATGTTCAATATCACTAGCCATTAGGGAAATGCAAGTCAAAACAACACTGAGATTTCATCTAACTCAAGTAATATTTTCCAAGATCAACAAAAGAAATAATAACAAATACTGATGAGGATGCAGAGAAAAGTGAACCCTTTTACACTGCTGGTGGGACTAGGAATAAAACTTCTATACGACCTAGCTATATCACTTCTGGGAGACCAGTCATGTGGCAGAGACACCTGCACCTCCATATTTAATGCATCACTCTTCACAATCATAAGGATATGGAACAAACCAAGATGCTTATTAACAGAAGAATGGATAAAAATTATGGTACATATACACAATGGAATATTAGTTAGCAATAAAAAATGAAATAATGTCATTTGCAGAAAATGGATGAACTGGAGAATCTCATCTTAAGTGAATGAACACAGACAGGTTGAAAAAGACAAATGCTTTATGTTATCACTTATATGTGGGAGCCAAATCTTACTTGAAGCAAAAGCCTATTCATACATAGATATATAAAAATGAATAATCAAACTTAGCTAAGAAGGGAAAATATAAGCTCAGTAGAAAAAAGGAGGGAGGGGACTAGCAAAGGGAAGTGAAAGTTGTGGAAGACAGAAGATGGGAAGGGGAGGGGAAATCATGTAAAGGGATAAAGGAGAAGAGGATAATCTCAATGTAAATGATGCACCTTTATGAGTACATGAGAAAAACAGGGGAATATAACTCAAAATTGCATATGAGTTTCACTACATATTAATCAAAAGTTTCCATAAACTTTGCAAGTTGATGAAAGTGTAACCAAAAGAGATGTAATGTTGCACAATAGAAATAGAAAATGCTGTGTTACTCTCCATTCCACCAACATTTATCAATAAAGTGGAAAAGTAAGGTCAGGAAAGGTATGTATCAGGGCTGTATCCTTTCACCGTATGTCTTCAATTTCTATGGAGAGAAAATAATATAAGAAGCTGGATTTTATGAAGAAGAACCTGGCATCATGATTGGAGGAAAACTCATTAACAACCTGTAGTATGCAGACAGCACATCTTTGCATGCTGACAGTAAAGAGAATTTGAAACACTTACTGATGAAGATCAAAGAACACAGTCTTCAGTATGGATTGCTCCTCAACATCAAGAAAACAAAATTCCTTGCAACTGAGTCAGTAAGCAAGTTCATGAAAAGTGAAGAAGATTGAGGCTGCACAAGATTTCATTTTACTTGGTTTTACTATCAACACCCATGGAAGCAGTAGTCAAGAAATCAAAAGATGCATTGCTTTGGGAAAAGCTGTTGCAAAAGATTGCTTTAACGTGTTGAAAAGTATTGATGTCACATTGAAGATGAATGTGCACCTGATTCACACTATGATATTCTCAGTTGCATCATATTCTTTTGAAATCCGGACAGTGAATAAGGGAGACAGGAGAAGAATTGATGCTTTTGAATTATGGTGCTAGAGACAAATAATTGAATATACCATGGACTGCCAAATAAACCAACAGATCCGTCCTGGAAGAACAATTAGACTGCTCCTTGGAAGGAAGAATGGTTAGACTGCTTCTTACATATTTTGGACATGTTGTCAGGAAGTACCAATCCCTGGAGGAGGGCATCAGGTTTGGGAGGGTGGCAAGTTGGTGAAAAAAAGGGAAGACCCTCTATTAGATGTATTGACACAGAGCCTGCAACAATGGGCTTAAGCACAAAAAAAGATCCTGTGCATGGCACAGTGTAAAGTAGGGTTTTGCTCTGTTTTACATAAGATTTCTATGAGTAGGACTTGACTCAATGGAACCTAACAACAACAACAACAAAGGCTTTCTTTATGTGAATGAGAGAAATCAATTTCTCTCCCTCCCTCCCTCTCTCTTTTTGCAGGTCTTGAGGGTTAAACCCAAGGCTTCACACATACTTTGTAAGTGCTCTACCACTGAGTTGCATTCCTAGACTATTTTTAAAATTTTTACCTTGACACAAGGTCTCACCAAATTAGTCAGGGAGTGTTTTGTTCTTGATGAAGTAAAGCAAAATCTTTACAGTAGATTTTTATTTATTTATTTATTTTGTGGTAGTATGAGGTTGAACTCAAGGCCTTGCACACAGTGGGCAAGTGCTGTACTGGTGAGCTACTCTTCTAGATTCTTTTTTATTTTTTATTTTGAGACAATGTATAAGTTGTGTAGGCTGCTTCTGTCCTCAAACTTGTATTCCTCCTGCCTCAGCCTCCTGAGTAGCTGAGATTACAAGTGTGTGTCATGATGCCCGACCCTAGATTCTTAACTATAATCAAATTGATCATCCACTCTCCATCCATCAAATGATAACATCTTTTAACTAAACTTGGGTGCTTTTATATTCTTCCTTATGATAAGCTCTTTTTCAGTAGGGTCTTCTATTGATTTAAAAGTAAATTTTGGGCTGGGGATATAGCTCAGTGATAGAATGCTTGTGTAGCATGCACGAGACCCTGGGCTGGAGCCCCAGGTTTGGATAAATAAATAAATAAATAAACAAATGACTTCTTAGTGGCTCATTTATCTGTATTCTATGCCTAAAATACCCTCCTATGGAAAAAAAAAGAAGAATCAGCAGCAGCAGCATGTGCTGGAGTAATGAGGTATGGAAGACTGGTTGGCAGGAAGGTAGAAAAGTGGAGGAAAACCAGGACACACAGCAAGGAAACGCTCATGGATAGGAATTTGAGTTTTACTCTAAGAGCAGTGAAAGCATTTAGAGGATTTTTAGTAGATAACTAATACTTTACATTATAAAAGATAATTCTGATGGTTATGTGAAAAATGGAATATAAATGACTTGAATGCTTCAAGGTAAAATTAGACATTTTAAAAGTATTGTATTAGAATAAGTCTCTTCATATTAGCCAAGCTAAAGAAAGATTGAGTTACTCATAAAACAATGATTTCCCATGTTAATTTAGTTTAAATATAAATTAATATAAACACAGAAATGAATCTCATAACTAAGTATACAAATGGTTTTAACAGGAAGTTAAGATGTATTAGAAAGTGCAAGCCAGTTTAAGACTAGTCTCTTCAGGCTCAGAAAGAGTTGATTAATACAAGCAGCACAAAGGCATGTGTAAGTTCTCAAGAAAATGAATACATTTTCTGTACTAAGTAGGATTCAATTAATTATAATAGCAAGAAAAATAAAGAGAATCATTTTAATGTGTTTCTTTTTCAAAAGAGGTGTTTCATAATTGGAAACTGAGTAAGCAATAAACTTTTCTGTTTGCTAAAGTGGCTTTCCACCTTGCAATAGTAAATAAAATATGACCAAGTGGCATAAAAGAGACACTCCCTAAAATACTGCCCACATTCACAGAGTGGATGGGAGAGATTAAGGAGAAACATATAACTGACTAGAATGTCAGGATTTTTCATGAATTATTTTCTTCTTCTTTTTCTGTTCACATTTTTATTAGTAGTAACATTTTTAGTTAGCATACAAATTTATAGGTTTCATTATGACATTTCCATATATTCATATCATTGTACTTACTCATGTTCACGTCCCCTTACCCTCCCCTGTCCCCACTCCTCCCTCCTGCTGATCCTTTTCCTCCAGACAAATTCTTCCCCTTCTGCTTGCATATATATTTAAATCTAGATTCTGCCTATGTTTTCAAGCATTTTTAATAGTTTAATCATGTTGTGAGGAGCTGTTGAGTTATGTCCGACTCACAGTGACCCTATGTACAGCAGAATGAAGCACTCCCCCGTTCTGGGCCAGGTGCATGATCTCATTTATTTTCAAGCCCATTGTTGCAGGCAATGTGTCAATCCATCTAGTGGAGGGTTTTCCTTATTTTTCATTGACCTGCCACTCTCCCAAACATGATGCCTTTCTCCAGTGATTGGTCCCTCCTGACTACATGTCCAAAATACATAAGACTCTGTCTAGCCATCCTTGCTTCCAAGGAGCCCTCTGGTTGCACTTTTTCTAGGATAAATCTATTGGTTCTTTTGGCAATCAATAGCATATCAATCTTGGTCTCCAGCACCATAATTCAAAAGCATCAATTCTTCTGTGTCCCTTATTCAATGTACATATGACACAATTCAAAGTACCATGGCATGACCTTCGTCTTCAATGTGACATCTTTGTTGTTGTTGCTGTTGTTAGATGCCGTCGAGTTGGTATCCGACTCATAGCAACCCTCATAGGGTTTTCAATGGCTGACTATTTCAGGATTGCCTTGGGAGTGGATTGCCAGGCCCTTCTCCCATTTTTGCGCTGCTGGGAATTGAACTTGGGTCCTCAGAGACTGCAATGCAACACTCTACCAACTGAGCTAAATCCCAGACCGTGACATCTTTACTTTTCAATAAAGAGATCTTTTGGCACAACTTTCCCCAAAGCAATGAGTCTTTTGATTTCTTGACTGTTGCTTCCACTGTTGTTGATTGTAGAACCAAGTAAAGCAAAATCGTGGACAATCTCAATCTTTTCTCCATTTATTATGAAGTTACATACTGACCCAGTTGTAAGGATTTTTGTTTTGTTGATGTTGAGTCATAATCTATACTGAAAGCTATATCCTTTGATCTTCATCAGTAAATGTTTCAAATATTCTTCACTTTCAGTAAGCAAAGTTGTGTTGTCTGCAGAACACAAGTTGCTAATGAGTCTTCCTCCAATCCTGATGCCGCATTCTCCTTCATAAAGTCCAGTTTCTTGGATTATTTGCTCAGCATAAAAATTTAATCATACTGTACCTCAATTGTACAAATATCAAATTTGAAATAATATTGTCTTCCTGAAAGTACATCATAGAACTCTTTTATGTACCAGATAGGTTAAAATGTTCTAAAAACTCATGTAGTTTTAGTATGTTATTACTATTACACAGTTGATCATGGTTTGGGAACTCAAGAGTCACAATGACATGAAATTTGTTTTATGACATGTTAAAACTATACATTTTAAAAATCTACCATTAAAAAAGTGATTCCTAGGAAATGGTAGATAGAAATAATAATAGCTTGTATATATCAGGAATTTTTTCAGGGGGTTGAGTGGGTAGCACAGTGTAGATAGCTTGTCTAGTATGTGTAAGGCCCTTGCTTCAATCCCCAGTACCACAAAAATAAAACAAATAAACAAATAAACAAATGGATTTGCTCTGTGCCAGTCACCAGGCTAACTAGTATTCATGATTGTAACACAACGTACTCACGATACAAGATATTGTTGTCCTTCACCAGAAGGAAATGGAAACTTAGTGAAGTGCAACTTTCTTGGACAGAAGTAAGAGGTGGTAATGAATGGTGGCTCTTGAATTTAAACCAAGGTCAGTTTGACTCCATGAATTGATCCCTGTAACCAAACTTCCCTACTGGTTCTCCAATTTTAATTTTGAAAATTTATTAAACTAATTGTATGAAAATCATGAAATGGACCAGTGCTGACAGGGGAATAATTATTAATGCCAAATAGCAACACCCCAGACTTATTGTTTCTTATGACAAGAGTAAGCTGGAGTTTAGCTCAGTTGGTAGAGTGCTGCTCTGTACTCTCTGTAGCACTGGTTTTGATCTCCATCACCACAAAAGTGGCAGAAGGACATGGAAGCTCACTCCTGATGCAATCCCCAAAACAGTCAGCCATTGAAAACCATATGGAGAGCATAGAAGCACTGACATAGTGCAAGACCCAACACAAAAGGCATCTAACAACAACTACATGACAACAGTGCCTCTGATCTCTTTAGACTTGCATGAGCCTATTCGTTCCAGGTGGGGGAGGAAAGGAGCAGAGGCAGCGTGGGCCCCTGGCTTCTCCCTGGTTATTGTCCAGGCTCTTATTTTTATTGGGAGGGTTTGGTCCATCAGGCTTGGTTTGTTACCAAGCATAATGACTAATCCAAAAGTGCATTCCTTGTACATAATTGTCAACAAAATAAACAAAAATAAAAGAGAGAATTAAATCTATGTGTTCTCAATCCAGTCTGCATTGAATAGCTCCTTAGCATCTGATCCCACTTGATCTTGGAAGCTAAGCAGTGTTGGCCTGGTTAGTTTTTGGATGGGAGACATCCTGGGAATACCAGGTGCTACAGGCTGGGAATGATACATAGAAATAATAGCTTATATATCAAGAATTTTTTCAGGGGGCTCACAGGGTAGCTCAGTGTAGATAGCTTGCCTAGCATGTATAAGGCCCTGGGTTCAATCCCCAGTATCACCTAGGTTAAGGGACCTGGCAATCCACTTCTGAAATAATCTGCCATTGAAAACCCTATGAATAGCCAAAAAGCACTGACAATAATGCTGGGCATGGAACAGTGTCAGGGAGTGCTTCATTCTGTTGTACTTATGGTGCTATGAGTTGAACCAAACTCACTGGCACCTAACAACAACAACAGTTTTCAATTGAAGAACTTTCTTTTAAGCAGCATTTTAACAGCATCCGAGGAGACAATATCTCTTTTCCCCAGTGTGTGGCACTCTGCTTCCAGCCAAGCCTCTGACCACAGCTTTCTAAAGCAAATCTGCTCAGGACTTGGCCAAATTCCAGGGCTGCTTCTTGGTCTTACCTGATGATTCATCCTGGCTGGAATCTAGTTGTTAGATGTCTGAGTGGAGGTTATTCATGAAATAGGAAACATCAAGCAAATTATTTTATTAAATAATCTTAGACCATTTAGAGGACAGGCTCTATGGGGAAGTTTTGAAGAAGCAGGTATTAAACATGGGGAGCCAACAAGGCACAAAGGGTACTTTGTAGCCAAGGAACAACTGCCTTGGAGGTAGGAGGACCAGAGCTCCTTCTTGGACTGACTAAATGTAGGGCACAGCTGCTGCAGTTTTGCTTGTTCAACCTGAGAGTCAGGAACACCTCAGTTCTAGTTTTCACCTTTCCTGGAGCTGCCTCTGTGAGCTGGGAAATGACATTGAAAAATCTGGGCTTAGGTTTTCTTTATCTTTAAAATTAAGAAGCTTGAGCAGAACAGGTGAGAGTTCAACTTCTCTTACATGTATGTGAGACCCTTAAAATACAATAGCATATTGAATTATGGGCTAATTTTATGTAAAATTATTCTTTGTGAATTATTCAGTGAATGTTGAGTACTGGTAAGTATGACTGAATGTCATAAGAACACAAAATTTCTGCTTGGGGAGTTTATACTACAAGAGTACTCTCTGGGTTGGCTGTTATACACATGAATGAAATACACATTCATAGACTTTTTTCTTTTTCCAAACTGGGCTTCCTGTGCCCTTTGAATATGCCTCCTCCCCATCCTTTTCTGTGTATGTTCTGCTCTGTTCATTTAACTCCCTTCTAACCCTACTTTCCTGTGCCTGGCACAGAATTGGGAAGTGTTTCGGTATTCTGTACATTGTTATCATTATTATTAGGTGCCGTCGAGTCGGTATCCGACTCATAGTGACCCTCATAGGGTTTTCAATGGCTGACTGTTTCGGGATTGCCTTGGGAGTGGATTGCCAGGCCCTTCTCCCATTTTTACAGTGCTGGGAATTGAACTCGGAACCTCAGGGACTGCAGCGCAGCGCTCTACCATCTGAGCTAAATCCCTGCTTTATCTCTCCATGGGATACTGCAAATGTGGGACCCTGTTCACTCAGCTCGCTTAAAGGAAGATGACTAACATGAATTGCTCCGTTGGCTTCCCTTTTCTTTCTCATTCCATGGGATTCCTCTGGCCTGATTGAGAGGGTGGGAGAGGAGATGTGGAATGCTTCTGTTTAAATTTTAAAAAGTGTTTTTGTTTTAGATTTTACAGCTGATTCTGATTGTGTTGGTCATAGCTTAAGGGAAAACACATGTCTATAAGACTCAAAATGGGAAAGATAATTTAATACCTCCATTAACATTCATTAATTCTTGTTCTCACAATAACAACATAAGATAGCATATAAAGATCTTTATTTCACGCATGAGAAAATCAAGGCTTTATGATTTAAATAAGTTGCCCAAGTTTGCACCCACTTATACCTGGTCAGAGTTATAGTTGGGGCAGAGGAGGTGTGCCATGCATACTATGGCCTCTACCTCTGGAGCTTTATTCACCAAACCCCCCATACAGGGTCTAGATAAGTGACAGAAATAGAGGCTATCAAAGACTTCAAGGAAGTTGCATTTCTTATTACTACATTTCTAAAAAATTTTTGAAAATTGCTGAATTAAGAAGACAATGATTAACACTACTTATTTGACTAATACCCTAACTTAGTTTCACTACACAGTTGATGATACTATTTTATGAAGCATTTAATTGAATTTAGTAGTATGATTATGTAAAGGAATCACTTCTCATATCTCACTGGTATCATTATAGGAGTAAATTACCATAACCAAGAAAAATTCTGAAGCCAAATCGTATGCTAAGAGAACTGAAAATAACTCTGGCTTGGCCTTGTATTGCTTTTTATTTTTAATAAGTTTATATATGAATAAAAGCATATATGACTTATTTCAAGCATTAAAGAATCAAATTATGGTAGGGGGCAGTGGAGGAGAACAACAGAGAATGAATGCACCAAAAAAAGTCTCCCATACCTTACTTGTAGTAGATGGGGCTTAGCTCAGTTGGCAGAGCACTGCTCTGTACTCTCTGAGGCCCTGGGTTTGATCTCCAGCACCACAAAAATGGCAGAAAGATGTGGTAACCCCCTCTCGAAGCAATGCCGAAATAATTAGCAATTGAAAACCCTATGAGGTCACTAATGAATTGGACATGACTTGATGGCAACTAACAACAACAACAACAACATTTTGATGCTAACTTTGTAAACAAGATCAACAAACTGGGTAAGAGGTTACCGGTCCTCTTCTGGAGCCCTTTGCCTTAACAGATGAGAAGAACTGAGAACAAAACCACCTGTTCACTTCCTTTTCTGTGTTCTCTACTTTATTCTTCTTTTGTTTAGCTCCTTCACATGAGGCTAACAGTTAATTGAAGGAAGCAAATCACTAACTGCCTACTGAAATGGTATTTGTAAAGGGGTGTGGGAAGAGCTATACATTGTGTAGCTCTAGTGCCAGCAACTACAAATGACAAAATTCTAAAAATAAGAGATCTGAAAAGCCATGAGAACTAGAAATATATATGGGTACTTATGTAATAATAAGTTTTGGGACAAGAAAAATATTTTAGGTAGCCTCAAATATGACGCCTTTCTGTTAGGATGGACTTTTTCTGTTTTACATCTGTTCATCTCTTTAGGAATTTAGACTTTAAAATTAAGAGTGTTTTTAATGATAATTTCATGATATCTAGTTATATGACTCATGCTGTTTTGTACTTGAAAAATTTATATGGAACAATTTGGTTTTTAAAAACTCTAGCAACTAGGAAGATATTGTATAGGTAAAGAATAAAATGTGAAACAAACCCACTAAGTCACACTTGTCTGTTTTAATACTAAACCTATTATCAAACAATAACTTTCTTTTTTCCTAATCATAATAGTTTATTTCAAAATTCATGACAATCTCTGTGTCTCCTTCGTTACGTTGGTTCCTTTTATTGGCCTTCAGGGTTTTTATTATTACTACTTCAATTGTACACATTTATGGAGTATAGAGTGATAATTCAGTTCATACATACAGTGTGCAACTGTCAAATCAGGATGGTTAACACTTGCATCTCCTCCAAACATATAAAAAAATTTTGATGAATATATAAGGATAATTGTACATATTTATGAGGCACAGTATGGTTTTTAAATTGCATACAGTACAGTGAGATTCATTATGTGAGTGTAAACGTGGTATTTCTCTTTCTGAGTCTAGGTTATTTTGCTGAAAATAATAATTTTCAGTTCCACCCATTTTGCTGAAAATGACATAATTTCATTCTCTTTACTGCTGAATAATACAACATTGTGTATATATAACACATTTTAAAAATCAGTTCATTTGTCAATGGATATCTGGTCTGATATCCTTGAAATTTGAAGAGTGCTGCAAGAAACATGGAAGTGCAAGTGTCTCTGAAATGTGATGACTTGTCTCCCTTTGGGTATATACCCAGGAGTGGTATAGTTAGATCATATGAGAGTTTTATTTTTAATTTTCTCAGGTGTCTCCATACTGATTTCCATAATGGATGTACTAATTTACAGTTCCTCCAGCAGTACAAAGGGTTCTTTCCCCCCAAACCCCAGCACACTCCTGGCCAGCATTTGTTGTTATTTGTTTAGTTGATGCCAATCATTCTGACTACAGTGAGAGGATATCAAGTTCAGCAACCCTTCATGATAAAAGTCCTGAAAAAGCTTGAAATAGAAGGAACATACTCTAACATCATAAAGGCTATATATGACAAACATATAGCCAATATTATACTAAATGGAGAAAAATGAAAAGAATTCCCTCTAAGATCAGGAACAAAACAAGGATATCTCCTCTTCCCACTCTTATTCAATAGCATGATTGCAATTCTAGCCAGAGCAATAAGGCAAGAAAAAGAAATAAAAGGGATACAAAAAGGGAATCAAGAGATCAAATTATCCTTATTTGCAAATGACATGATATGATACTTAAAAACCCAAAGACTCCCCTAGAAAACTCTTGAATCTTATTAGCTACTTCAGCAAAGTAGCAGGATACAAAATTATCATTCAAAAATCAGTAGTGTTCCTATATACCAATTAAAAACAGGAAGAAAAGAAAATCAAAACTATAATCCCATTCATAATATCCCCCTACCCCAAAATATTAAACATTTAGGAATTCATCTAACTGAAGATCCTAAAGATTTCTACAATATAAACCTTAAACACTAGGGAAAGAAATTGAAGAAGAGACTAAAAGTTGAAGAGACCTCCATTGCTCATAGACCAGAAAAATTAATATTTTGAAAATGGCTATACTACCCAAAGTAATCTACAGATTCAATGAAATTCCCATCAAAATTCCAATGGTATTCCTCACAGAAACATAAAAACAAATTCTAAAATTCATGTGGAAGCACAAAACACCCCATGTGGCCCAAACAATCCTAAGCAACAAAAGCAGTACAGGAAGCATCACAATAAATATCTAATGTCAAACTATATTAAAGGACCATAGTAACAAAAACAGCTTGGTACTGGCACAAAAACAGACACAGGGATCAATGGAACAGAAGACCTAAAAATAAGCTCACACAGCTATAGCCACCTAATTTTTGATAAAAGTGCCAAAGGCATAAATTGGAGAAAAGATAGTCTCTTCAACAAATGGTGTTGGGAAAACTGGATATCCATATCTAGAAGAATGAAAGTAAACCCATAACTCTCTACCTGTGTGAAAGTTAAGTGAAAATGGATAAGAAATCTCAATATAAAACTAGAAAGTTTGAAACTACTAGAAGAAAATGAAGGCAATACACTCCAACACATAGACATAGGCAAGTACTTTCTTAATAAGACTACAGTAGCCCAGGAGATAACACCAAGAATCAACAAATGGAATTACATAAAATTAAAAATTTTTTGTACAAAAAAGGAAATAATAAAGGGAGAGCCCACAGAAAGGGAGAAAATCTTTGTTTCCTATACTTCTGACAAAAGATTAATATCTTGGATATATAAGGAACCCAAGAAAGTAAACATCAAGGTAACAAATAATATAATAAATAAGTGGGCAATGGAGCCGAACAGTTTTTAAAAGAAGAAATACAGATGGCTAATAAACATATGAAAAAATGTTCAACATCCTTGATCATCAGGGAAAGGCCTTCAGTGTTAAGTAAGGTGTGTCATCCAAGTCATTCCATAAGTCTTTTGAGCATGAGAATTTCATGAGTCACAGAGTATATATATTCTACACATATAGATTCTATATTAATTGTCTTTTCTTTCTTCACATCTGTAAAATGATGATTCTGCACTAAATGATCACTTTTGTTACAAAGATATGAAATAATAATGTTCTAATGAAGAAATGTATGTATACTTTAGTAGAAATATCACAAATAGAGCCCACTTAAAAATACCATTCAATATAGTCAGTACCAAAACAAAATCAAATGATTCCAGTGTCAAGGATGGTCACTTTCATATTCTATTATGCACTTGACTATTTGACAGGGAACAGTTTGTTTTTCTCAGCTGAAAAATGCTACATTTACTTGGAGTTCTTAGTGTTTATGAAAAGAACCAAAAAGAATAACTGCTATCTGTGAGAGTATTTTCCAGGTAAATGCACTACATACTGATTTTAAAAGACAATATTCCTCTAAACTGTTTTTTAAAATAATTTTTAG
The DNA here is from genome assembly GCA_007922755.1 of Pedetes capensis. Taxonomy (NCBI): domain Eukaryota; kingdom Metazoa; phylum Chordata; class Mammalia; order Rodentia; family Pedetidae; genus Pedetes; species Pedetes capensis. The sequence goes on from VMDO01001573.1 coordinate 197,183, forward strand.
TACACAAACTAACTTTTCTGAGCAGCATCAGGCAAATATGTGATAGACATGTGAAAAACAATAACTTCTTACATGATATGATCCACATAAATTGGAACAGACAAAGGAAAATTAACAGAGGGCACATTTTGTCTTGAGCATCCATTGCTTTCTATTTTTTTTAAGCCTCTCATGGAGGGGAGATGAAGGGCTGACCATGGCAGGCCTTCCTGGGGTAACAGAAGCTGTGGAATACCTTGACCAGGGAAGTGCTTCACAACCTAGGAAGGCTGCCATTTGCCATCTCCTCTTCATGGCTTTTTTTTTTTTTTTTTTTTAAAGTCCAGAATAGATTAAATAAGGATAGACTTTTTCATAAAAAATTATCTGAGACTATGATTTCCTTTCAAATTTCATTTAATCAGATGATGTCTTATAGATACAAGGCCTTAATGGTGGAATTTTAAGCTTTATGGGAAATAGGAAAGAAAATTTTAAAACATAAGGTTTCTTGGTTCTGCTACTCAAAGTATTTTGGTTAACCCACATAATGGACTTACCAATTCCAATTAATATGAATCTTCCAGAGATTTTACACTTTAATTAATTAATTTATTCATTTAAAAAATATTTGTTGAATGCTAAGTCTACAGTTACCACTCTGGCATCCAATCGAATTTAGTCTTGGAAGCTAAGCAGGATTGGGCCTAGTTAGTCCTTGGATGGGAGATCACCTGGGAATACAAGGTGCTGTAGGCTTGGGGAAAGACCCAGCAGCCCACTCCCTAAACAATCAGCTATGGAAAACCCTATGAATAGCAGAGAAGCACTGACAATATATCTGGGGATAGCACAGTGTCGGGTAGTGTTTTGTCTGCTGTACATGAGTTGGACCCCACTCCACAGCACCTAACAAAAAGGGTTAGGCACTGTTCTAGCTGCTGGGCAAATGGCAATGAACAAGATAGTAAGGTCTTAGCCTTTGTGGAATTTATAGTCTGATGAGGTAGACAGTATGTAAGCAATATATGGATGATGCATGTAATGACATTGGAACATGGGAACACAGCATAGGGATGGTTAATCTGTCTGGAAAAACAGAGAAATTCTCTGTCATGAAGTTATGAGGTGGCAAGGATTTTCCAGGTAAATTATTCACCTCACAGTGTCCCACATGCCTGTCGTCTCATAGGCTATTGTGTCCTCTAGATTTGTGTCAGGCTTTTTCTGTCATTTCAGTCTAAATGATGGTTGGCAGAGAAATTAGAGAAACCATACCCTTTGCTGAGGAGTGACATCTATTTTTCACTTGTGCTTTTTCTATTTGGTTGCCTTGATTTATACTTTATGAAAGAGCAGAATCTTTGGATATTATTTTTAAATATAGAAACTGGTCCAGTCCTAGCTTTCATTAATCTGATTGAGATGAAATTTAAGTTTTGTGAAATTCTAAGATTAATATGCAATAGCTGAGACAACTTCAAAGAAAAAGAAGTGTCAGAATATTTTCTCAAAACCTCAGTAGATGAAATTCAGAAGAGAAAAAGCCTTCAAATCATCTGCTAATATTTGTAATTCACTTTATATTAAATAGTCCACATTAACACACACTCATGCATGTGCATATATATATATTCACATACACACAGTCCCCCATGAATATGTGTCTTTCTTAAGGTTAGAATAGTATTTTAAAAATAGGAATATTTTAAAAATTGTGCTATTAGAAATTTTTGTTTCCAAATAAAGACACAATTCTTTAAACAAATATTCTTTGGATAGCCATGTGGTATCCTGCCACATGCTTGAAACAGAAGTGCACAAGGCAGGAGCGATCCTGCTTACACATTTTTTTATTGTTTTATTCACACTCGAAGTATTTCCACTGCTCCAAAAACTTCCATGTATACTATTTTATTTAAAAATTTCTTTAAAACATTATTTGAACATGATAGCATAGAAAATGCTATGAAAGTACTTCATTTTAAGTATGTCATATAATTCCTTAAAGTCCAGCGGATTCTGGGTTTCATTTGACCACTCTGCCAACAAGCACTCTGTCATTTCAAAGTTGTGTAGATAATGTACATTGTTTTATGAATACTGACATCAAGAGGTGGAAAGTAGACACTGTAGAAAAAAACTGTACATTATTCTCAGCATTTAACCATCTTTTAAAAATATAATTGAGCAAACAATATACATAGCAAAAATATTAGAAATGTAAGAAGTATACAGATGACTGAACCCTAAGACCTCTGAGAAAACAGAGAAGTGCATTTGATTCTTTTTTTTCCTGGCTGCACTGGGAGCTTGAGCCCAGGGACCTGTGCAACCTTTGCAAGTGCTGTACCACTGGGCTGTAACCCCTGTGCCCTTTTTATTTTTTATCTCGAGACAAGGTCTCACTAAATTACACAGGCTGCTTCAGGTCTCAAACTCATGATCCTCCTGCCTCTGCCTTCTGAGTCCTGGTATAAAAGGTGTCTGCACTTGAAATTTCTGAAGCCACAACCACCATGAGATGGAAAAGAAACTATTATGGAAAAGAAATAGGAGGGCAGTGAATAAAAAATAATGAAAAGTGAGAAGAATAAAATGTTTTATGATTGGTATTACAAAAATTAATTAAAAATGGATTTAAAATATATATGTAAAACCTAAAACTTTAAGATTCCTAGAAGAAAACATAAGAGGAAAATATTCATGACATTAGAATGGTCAGTGTCTTCTTGGCTATGACACCAAAAGCATAAGTAACCAAAGCAAAATTAACTAAATGAGACTACATTAAATCTAAAAGCATCATCTGCACAACAAAAGGAACAACCGAGTGAAATGCAACATACAAATGGAGAAAATATTTTCAAACCATATGTCAAATAAGAGTTTACTACCCAGAGTATATAAAGCTGCTGTATAATTCATAATAAAAATTATAGCATGAGCAAAAATTTGACTAGACATTTCTCCAAGGAACACATACAAATGGGTAACAAGTATATGAAAAGATGCTCAATGTCATCAGGGAAATACCAATTAAAATCATGATAACGTATCACCTCATACAAAGCACTATTTTAGGGTAGTCATCAAACAAATGAGAAGCAAGTGTTGGAAAGCCTGCTGAGAAACCGAAACATTTGTATGGTGTTGTTGGGATTGTAAAATGGTGAAGCTATGATGGAAAACAATATGGATATTGCTCAAAAAATTGATGAGAGAACTACCCCAAAATTCAGCAATCCCACTTCTAGCCATAAAAACAAGATCTTGAATATTTCCCCACTTATGTATATTGTTGGATTATTCATAATAGCCAAGAGGTAGAAGTAGCCTAAATATTCACTGACAGATGAACAGAAAATGTAGAATATATCATATTGTTTATATTATATTAGGATATATAATAAATAATAAATAATATACAATATAATATAATATATAACATATTATATCATATAAATATATATTATATAATATTTATTTATATTATATATTATATTAGAATATATAATATTATTTAACTTTAAAAAAGAAGAAAATCCTGTCATATGTGACAGTGTGGATGAAACTTGATGATACTATACTAAATGAAATTTAATTTGATGACAGGTACTGCACAATCCTACTTACATGAAGTATCTGAAATAATGAAAGTCAGAAAAAAAGTGCCAGCATTGAGGGAAGGAGAAAATGGGTTTGTTGTTTGATAAGTATGGAGTTTTGGTCATGCAGGAGCAAAGCATTATAGATCTGTTGTGCAACAATATGCTTACACACATCAACAATACCATACACTACACTTAAAAAGCAAAAGGGCAAATTTTGTTTTGCCTTTTTTCATAGTAAGAAATGCTATTCCATTCAATAATAATTATTAAGAAAATTCAAGACAATGTTTGTTACACTGGAAAGGTTAGTTTCTCTATCAAGTAGGCACTCAAATGGTGATCTGTAAATATAAAAACACAAAACAAAACATATAACCTAATCTAAAGTTTTAATACTCAAGTATTATGACTGTGATGTTTATAATGGAGCCAAGTGGATAATTCAAGCTTTCATGTAAGAAAACCTAAACATTTCTTGAGAAGTGCATTTAAGTATCCATTTGTTTAGGTTCACAGTCCACCCATCATAGTTATTTGAATTGTTAAAAAAACTCTTCTGAAAAAAAGCATTAGTAAGAGTTAGGATTATGAAATCTACTTTGTTCTCACTCCTTCCAGGTTCTGCAAGGAATGCCAAGGTCAAGTCTGCACAAAGCCAATTATGAAGACTTTGCTCAATATTCAAAATAAACAAAAGTGAGATGCATCTGATAGTCTCTTCCCATGAGAAAACATTCTTCTTCTTATTATTAAAGATTCTCAATGGATATTACTTTAAATCTGTTGAAAAGTCTTGGTGTACAAGGATGTTTATATCCTAGAAAGTGTTATGGAAATTAAAAATGAATAATATGATTCTATTTTTTTGTTGTACTGGGGGATTGAACCCAGGGCCTTGTGAATAATTTGCAAGCACTCTACCATTGAGCTTTACCTCCACCCCCCCGCCCCCTTTTTGTCTTTAGACAGGGTCTCACAAAGTTACACAGGCTGCCTATGGCCTCACACCTGTGATCCTATGCCTCTTCCTCTTGAATTGCTGGAATTATAGGTGTACACCACTGTGACCAGCTATAATATGAATTTTTAAACTTAATCTTGATATGTAGTATTTTGTACATTTACATCAAATACAATATGAAAACATAGTATGATAATGTAAGCTAAATGTCTAACGTATATGAATAGTGTAAGAAAGTATGTTTAAAAATATGTAGTAACAGTCAATTCACATTTAATTTTTGGTAAAGAGAAATCTTTCAAATGTAATAAAATGAAAGGAAGTAATAAAATAAGATAGAAGTAAAAGAATAGGCTAAAATGTATAGAGCCTGCAGTGGTAGCCCTGTGGCATCCGATCCCGTCAGATCTCGGAAGCTAAGCAGGGTCGGGCCTGGTTAGTACCTGGATGGGAGACCGCCTGGGAACACCAGAAGCTGTAGGCTTGGGAGAAGGACCTGGCAACCCCCTCCCAAAACTCAATCTGCCATTGAAAACCCTATGAACAGCAGAGAAGCACTGACAATAGTGTTTCCCCT
>VMDO01001574.1:0-201819 GCA_007922755.1 Pedetes capensis
TAATAAAATAGACAACCCTCTGGCTAACCTCATCAAAAAGAAAAAGGAAAAATCCAACACAGTACAGATTATGAAAGACAGTGGGTCCATAACCACCGACTTCAACAAAATACAGAAAATTGTCAGGGATTACTATGAGAGACTGTATTCCCAAAAATATGAAAATGCAGAAGAAATGGACAAATTTATTAACACATATGACCTACCAAAGCTAACCCCAGAAGGCCTAACTGACTTAAACAAGCCCATTACATATACAGAAATAGAAAAGGTAATTAAAAGTCTCCCAACAAAGAAGAGCCAGGTCCTGATGGATTCACAGCAGAATTTTACCAAACTTTTAAAGAAGATATAATACCTGTCTTCCTCAAATTATTCCAAAAAATAGAAAAAGAGGGAACACTCCCAAATTCATTCTATGAAGCTACCATCACCCTATACCTAAACCAGGAAAAGATTCATCTAAGATAGAGAATTATAGACCCATCTCCCTTATGAATCTAGATGCAAAAATATTTAATAAAATTCTGGCAAACAGAATCCAGCAGCATATAAAAAAGATTACCCACCATGACCAAGTGGGATTTATACCACAGATGGAAGGCTGGTTTAACATACAGAAATCAATTAATGTAATCCAACATATCAAGAAACTGGCAAACAAAAACCACATGATTATCTCAATTGATGCTGAAAAGGCCTCGACAAAGTTCAACACCTTCTCATTGATAAAAACGCTGGAGAAGATAGGTATAACAGGCAAATACCTTAATTTCATAAAAGCCATTTATGACAAATCTACAGCCAACATTATGTTAAATGGAGAAAAACTGAAACCATTTCCTCTTAGATCTGGAACAAGACAAGGATGTCCTTTCTCTCCTATTCTATTTAACATAGTAATTGAAGTCCTGGCCAGGGCAATCAGACAAGAGAAAGAAATCAAAGGGATACAGATTGGCAAGGAAGAGGTCAAATTATCCTTATTTGCAGATGATATGATCCTATATTTGAAAGACCCCAAAACCTCAACCAGAAAACTGCTAGAACTAATTATCTCCTTCAGCAAAGTTGCAGGCTACAAAATTATCACACAAAAATCAATAGCTTTTCTTTACACCAATTTCAAACAGGAAGAAAAGGAAATTTCAGGAAAAATACCATTCATGACAGCCCACCAAATAATTAAATACCTTGGAATCAATCTAACCAAAGATCCTTCAGATCTCTACAAGGAAAATTTCAAAACATTAAAGAAAGAAATAACAGAGAACACTGAAAAATGGAAAGACCTCTCATGCTCCTGGATAGGGAGAATTAATATAGTAAAAATGGCTATCCTACCAAAAGCAATCTATAGATTTAATGCAATACCCATTAAAATTCTACTGACTGACTTTACAGAAATAGAAAAAATGATCCAAAAATTCACATGGAACCACAAAAGACCACGTATACACAAAACACTTTTAAGCTGCAAATCTAATGCAGATGGAATCACAATCCCTGACTTCAAGCTATACTACAGGGCAGTGGTTACAAAAACAGCTTGGTACTGGCACCAAAATAGGCCCGAAGACATCTGGAACAGAAGACCCAGATATACCTCAACACACCTATAGCCACCTGATTTTTGACAAAGGAACAAAGCACGTAAACTGGAAAAAGGACAGCCTTTTCAACAAATGGTGCTGGGAAACATGGTCATCCACATGCAGAAAAATGAAAGCTGACCCCCATCTCTCAATATACATGAGAGTTAACTCAAAATGGATAAAAGGTCTCAACATAAAACCAGAAACTTTAAAACTTATAGAAGGCAAGATAGGCAATACACTCCATCATACAGGCATAGGAAAGTATTTCCTTAATAGCACTCCAATTGCTCAAGAAATTGCAACAAGAATAGATAAATGGGATTACATGAAATTAAAAAGCTTCTGCACAGCAAACGAAACAATTAACAGAGTCAAGGAAACCCCCACGGAATGGAAAAAAATCTTCGCATTTTATACATCAGATAAAGGTCTAATTACTAGAATTTATAAAGAACTCAACAAAAAAAACTCCCCCAAAAACCAAATAACTCAATACACAAATGGGCAAAGGAACTGAGTAGATAGTTCTCAAATGAAGAGGTCCATAAAGCCATGAAACACATGAAAAAATCCTCAACATCCCTAGCCATTAGGGAAATGCAAATCAAAACAACTCTGAGATTTCACCTTACACCTGTAAGAATGGCCAAGATCAATAAAACAAATAACAACAAATGCTGGCAAGGTTGCAGTGAAAAAGGAACACTCTTATGTTGTTGGTGGAGCTGTAAATTGGTCCAGCCACTGTGGAAATCAATATGGAGATATCTTAAAAAACTGAAAAATAGCTCTACCGTGTGACCCAGCTATAACAAAACTGGGAATCTACCCAAAGGAAGATGAGTTATCATACCACCGAGACACCTGCATCTCCATGTTCAATACTGCACTTTTCATGATAGCAAGGACATGGAATCAACCAAAGAGCCCATCAACAGAAGAATGGATAAAAAAAACTATGGTACATATACACAATGGAATACTACTCAGCAATGAAGAAAAATGAAATAAGGTCATTCGCAGCAAAATGGATGCAATTAGAGAAAATTATTTTAAGTGAACGAACACAAGCTCAGAAAGAGAAACACCACATGTTCTCACTCATGTGTGGGAGCTGAATCAAAATTATAAGAAGGAAATATCCTACTCAAAGGTCGGATCAAAATAAAATGAAAAAAAAAGAAAAGCTAAGAATGGTGTCAATATAAATGGTCTAGAAAACGCATGCAATTGTTCTGACAAGATAAAAACAAAGTTCACTACAGGAAAAGTTTCTATCTTAAACAGAACTGGAACCCAAGGATATATAGAAAAATATTACCAAGTAAATGATAGAGAAGACTTAGATAGGGAGGGCAGGGGAGGGGAAGCATACAAGAGGGTAAGGGGGCACCTATATGAATAATGTACATCAAAACGCATATATGGAAATGCCACAATGAAAAACTTGTCAGAATGAATCACATTAAGGTGTACATTAAAAATGTCCAATAAAAAAATACATAAAATGGGCTGGGTGATCAGACCAGTGGTAAAGCACTTGAAAAGCATGAGGCTCTGGGTTCAACTCCCTAGTACCGAAAAAACAAAACCCAAACCCCAAAACACTGCTGAGTTGGAAGGGGCTGAGGAAGCCACTGTCAACTCCATCTCCATGGAGGAGATCTCACGCTCTTGGAACTCGAGTCACCTCTGAAAAGCCAGGAGACAACAGTGATGTGTCCACCCTCCCAATTCTCACGCCCCTCCTGGGTATGCCCTAAGCCCAGACGGCCTCAGGGAGTGCAGAGAAAGCATGTGCAGTGTCCTCCATGGATGGAGGGGAAAGTAGCCGTTATTTAGGGGGGCTGTGATACCTGATATGCCTGAGAGTTCCCCTGAGAAATAACTGAGACTATAAATGGGAAATCTTGATTTAACTTCCTTCCTCTTCATCTAACGCTAGATGTCATGACTTAACCTGGAATTCTTAAATCAGAACTGTTTATTAAAAGTCCTTCTATCTTGGACTCTATGTTAAAGTAAACCCCTAAAAAACTCAGCTTGGCAGAATCTTTGATGTTGAACCTACTTTAAAAGACTCCAGCTTCTTTATAGTATTTTTTTGATGTGAAAAGAACATGCACACCTTTGCTTTCTGTCAGGTGAATCTGATCTAAATCCAACGCTACAAGGGAAGTTTTCATATTGAAAATCTGGTACACTAAGATAACACACTGATGGCACATAGGTGCTGGCTTCAGATAAAAAGACCATGGAGTGAAGTGGAGTGCAAGGGGAAATGAACAGCTGGAGAGCCAGAAGAAGGCACACATACTAAAAGAAGCCATATTTGGGTGTAAGAGAGAGTGTTGACGCCCAAAGTTAACCAAAGCTCAAGTGTGAGGCTATCAGCAGACTCCCAAGGACAGGTTTAACTACTCATGGATAAGCACCAGGCAAGAGATCCAGGAGTATTATCTGAACAACAAAAGCATATTTAACCCCCATCGTCCATGTGAATCTCTAGAGATGTAGCAGGGGACCAAATAGCTCTAGTTCATCCCCTTACCGAGCTGACCACCTGGGCGCTACACTGCAGCAACAAATACCACTTGCAAAATAACAAAAGTTAATTTCCCATGGGTCCATGCTCACTGAGAGTATGTGACTCCTCTGTCAGCGACAGCCAAGAGAGGCTCAACCACCAAGAATGTCGCTGGAAGCCTCCACAGGAGAAGACAGGCAGAATTGCTGCGTGACTTTTACCCGTGTCCATCTGGAGTGACATATCACTTTCGCTTATTCCCCCTACTTACAGACATTGTATGGGCAGGCCCAACTTCCTGGTGATGGGAAGTCCAAGCCATTCTCTGCCCAGTGGGTATTAGTGAACAATAGCAATGGTCACTGTAGGTGACAGACACTGATGGCAGCTACAAGTGCATGGAATGATGACGAAGTCTAAGATGCCATGACAGAGAGAATTAAACAGAGATGCAGTTTGGGTTGAGGGATTCAGGGAAGGACTCTCTGAGGAGGGCATGCTTTTGTTAGGGTAGGAAACCTTATTGATGAGAGTCTATGACATTCCCTTTCTGACCCTGATTCAGGATGAACACTCTGGACCACTCACCAACCCAGGTCTGAGCACTTACTGTCTCAGGCCACTCCCAGAGCCCTTGATGCCCAGGCTTGGGGTACTCCCTAACAGCACTGCTTTCCACTTGGCAACGAGGAGTAAGTCTGCTTTCTCCAGAATGGGTCTCTTTACAGCCTGTGAGGCCTGGAACCAGTGCTCTTCTTCATGGGGAAGGCTCAGAGCTTCTTCATGTCACACTAATAGTTTCACTGATTGAAAACCTGCAGCAGACAAGTCCTGGGAGTCCCTGAGATGCTGCTCGAGGCAGAATAATTTATGGAGAGCCATTCAGCTCAACAGAAGCTATTTAAAGCTGCATAATATACCCACAAACTCTTATTAAGGGCTGTGGCTTCCAACCCTATGAGACAGAAACCAGTTATCATTATGCATCACCATGAAAGCAGATTAAAATTAAATCAATTTGTTTATCTCTGGGTTCTCTGCCCAATTAGCATTTCAGAAAGAAAAGCATTCCGCCCCCATACTAGGATAACCCTCATTCAAATAGAGATATTAAAAATATAAATCTCAGGAGGTTATAAATTTAATTATCCAAAGAGCAGAAGTCCAGTTGGGACTCAGCCTATGCACGGCTTATGTTCAGAGTGAGCATTAGGCTTTCTGGACCCCATCCATTCAGACTGAAGGAAGGTGTAAAATTTCCTTTCAAATTAATTTAAAACATAGTGGATTTCTCTCCAGATATAGAATGTCACCTTATTTTTATGGCTTTTATTTTTTTCAAAAAAAAAAAAAACACCTTCTTATAAAGTGTTTTACAGTGAAACATTGAAAATTTTTTGGAATATACTATGCTTTTATTGCCTGCAGCTGTAGCACTGTGGCATCTGATCCCATCAGATCTCGTAAGCTAAGCAGGGTTGGGCCTAGTTAGTACTTAGATGGGAGACCACCTGGGAACAGCAGGTACTGTAAGCTTCGGAGAAGAACCAGGCAACCCACTCCCAAAAACCAATCCACCATTGAAAACCCTATGAATAGCAGAGAAGCACTGACAACAGTGTTTTGTCTGTTGTACACAGGGTCAATATGTGTCAGCCATCAACTCAATGGCACCTAACAACAACATGCTTTTATTAGCTCCTAAAATTTATGGAGGACTTGGGCTTTGACAAATGAAGGATCAACCAAAAATCCCAAATGCACCTGCCTCTGAGGGTGTATAATCTATTTGAGATTGATTATCAACTGGATTGTCCAGGTCCAGGTAACACCTGGCTTCTCAAATCATGTGTTTGGAAAGTGATGTTGGGTTTGTGAGATCTTGCTTGGTAGCATGGGATAGATGCGGGCCACCATCTACTCCTAGGGACTAAGAAAATGCTGCAGCTGACTAGTTAACTCAGTGAGGCCACCACCTATCAGCAAGCAGCCTTATTTCCTACCAAGTCATTAAATAAAGTCTGTATATGCAGATAACCCAACAGGGATCAGACTGAGCAAAGAGACTACAAACACACACAGGTGGTAGCATCGATTCCAGAACCTCAGGAAGAGTAGGGGCATCTTGACTCCAGCAGTACAGAGACCATGTTTCAGAGAAAGATCTTTGTCTACTAGTTCTCCATCCTTGGCCTCTGAATCTGAGTTTTATGATATGGGAAATGGCAATCAAATGCTCAGACCAGCCCCTAAGGTTATTGTGAGGTTCAATCAAGACTACCTGTGAGCAAGAACTTGGCTGCTGCCCTCCCACCCCACACCACTTGCATGCTTGACTCTCCTGTCATGCTCTTCAAACTCTTGGCCACCTGGATAACTACCTTGCTTCCTCTGAGACCTGGCTTATGGAAAGTCCTCTTGCGAAGTCTTCCCTGATTTGTGCTTCTTTGATTAAATCCAGTAAACACCCCCTGCCCTCCAAAGGCATTCTGTAGATACTTGTTAGGACACGGGCCACCTTAAGCTACAAGGACATGCAGCCAGGTTGGAATGGACTGTGCTCATCAGCAAGCTCCTCTACCTGAACCCTTCTTGTCAAGAGTGTCCAGCCTCTAGCAGAGTTTGTGCATAGCAGGTGCTCCACAAATATGTTCAATACCACATTTGTACTCATTTCGGGTTTTTTTTTGGGGGGAGGTGCTTTGGGTTATTCAACATCACTAAAGTTAGGCAATATGGAATAATGGCAAGATATAACTCACCAAAATAACATTTAATTGTAGAATACAGTTCTGTCCTCTCTTGTCTATTTTTTAGGGGTTGAACCCAGGGCCTCACACATACTTTCCAATTTCTCCACCACTGGGCTACACCCCAAAGCCTATTTTTTTTACTTTTTGAGTGACAGTCTAAGTTACACAGGCTGCCTCTGGCCTCCAGCTCACTATCCTCCTCCCTCTGCCAACAAGTCACTGGGATTACAGGTGTCACCACCACACCTAGCCCCCTCTTGTCTGTTTCTATAAAACCTTCAAGACCTTGTTCAAGGGCCACAGTGACACAAACTTCTGCCTTTCTGCAAGGCATTTAGATTTCCATTCTTTTGGCTATTTTTTATCTTTGCTGCTGTTGGTTTGGGGTACGCGTGTACCTGTGTGCAGCTGAGAATATATACAGACACCTTCTCCCACCCTGCTGTTTTTTCATCTTCTCTTAAGCCCCTCTAGAGAGGGGTATGGGGGACATGCTGCAAAGACACGGAGTCAGGCAGAGGAACGGACAAGGCAGCCAACCCCCGAGGAAGAAGATGAGAGAGGTCTATTTTTCTGACATTCTAAAAAATCCGAACTATTAAAAGCCTTTTCCTATGCTGAAGATCAAAGGTCAATAAAGTTGTCCTTTCAGGCTGGGCACAGCAGCACATGCCTGTCATCTCAGTGACTAGGGAGGTGGACACAGGAAGATCATATGTTTGAGGACAGAGGCAACCAGCAGAACTTAGTGAGAGAGTCTCAAAATTAAAAAGTAAACACGGGCTCAAAGTGCAGCCCAGTGGTGGAGCTCTTGCAAAATATGTGCAGGTCCTTGGGTTCAAACCCCAAGTACCTTTTGGAAAGGGTCCAGGCCCCTAAAGGAAAGACAGTCTGCCTGGAAAAGGCCTAGGGTTGTAGAGGATAGCCAGGGCTCCTAGGAGACCACAAACCCTTGGTGGAGGGGCCCCCTGAGATAGGATCTTGAACCCTAAGGTAAGATTCAAAACACTCAGCAGTGGGCACACTGCAGGAGCCTTTGGACAGTGTGGAGTCAGAAAAATGTTGAGTCTAGCCCGGCTCAGCAGAAGGGGTGGAAGGACATGAGACCAGGGAGAGAATGGACTTCTGGCTGACAGGAAGTGGCCCTGACTTCTGCAGATGGGTGACCACTACGTTTACACCCCGGAAATGTTTCAGGTATGATGTGCATTTCATAGGATTTTCATGATTTTCCCCCAGAAACCTTGGCATGTAGCCGCTGAGTGACTGTCTCCTAACGTGACTTACTTTGTAAATGAGCAAAATCTGACACCAGGAGAGGCGAATGGCACCCCCAAGTCAAAATGCTAACTGGCACAGCTCTGGCTGTAGAAGCTATATCTCTGCCTGGGTGAATTATTAAAGTGAGAGCAGGCATCAGATAGGCTATGCGGCCTCATTCCTGGCACGCACAGGAAAGAGTGCTCCCTTGTGCTCATAGGACCTGACGGAATTGACAAGACAGAAAGAACCCAGTGTGGCAGCCTGGTGCCTTGCGGCCAGAGCCTCACTGCAGCATCTGGGCCAAGGTCTTCCTTGTCTCCTCCTGGGGAACTCTGGGACTGAAGAGCCTCCAACCTCCCGGGACAGCTCTCTAAGCATCTGCTCCCTTCTCACTTGGATTTTCTCTCCCCCACTTCGCAGCCCTGTACCCTGGGAAGGAATTGACCCTGCTCTATGTTACAGAAGGGCTCTTGGTGGCTTAAGTCAGAGATCTTCCCAGGACCCTCTGTGAACTCCTAGGGAATTCCTCAATATGGTATTTGAAAAGTCACAATGATTTTCCTGATAAAACCTAGATGGCATTCACATTTTTCCTCTAAAACAGGTAATATTCAAAACAGGTAGCAACTGGCACATGGCGAGGGCCTTCAGGACAGGTGAACAGCAAGATGGAGGGACATAAACCTGCTGTCACTCCAACAGGAATCAATGCAATGAAACCTGACTGCTAGCAGCCAAGAGTGCCAATTTTACTTAAGATGCCCTGGATGAGGCAGTAAAATGTATTGCTTTTAGTAACTCTCTGTCCTCGGACACACACCTTCTTAGTAATTTGTGTGACAAAATGCAAATAGCACTTGCCCTACCCCCTGGCCTCCCCCGGGGGCTGGAGGAAAAGCACACGTTATAGGCTGAGATACCAACGAATGCTCCTCCCATGGAGCACTGTTTCCACAGGGAATAATGACTAGCACCACTTTGCTCAAAAATATGCAAATGAGACTGAACCAATCACTTTAACAATAACGACAGGCAATAATTATTACCAAAGATCACAAGCAAGAAGTAGAGTTTTGGGAAGTTGGCATCTGCCACTGGGATTGTGAAAACTTCAATATTTATGAGCTTTTATGCTGACCTTGGTGCTGATATTTAAGAGAAAATGAGTTTGTGATTTATATAATGAAATAGGTCAACGTTTGGAAGCCTTACATAGCTACTGGGTCAATATATTCCAAGTAACCAATTCACATGGGAGAAGGACCTGGCAACCCCCTCCCAAAAATCAATCTGCCATTGAAAACCCTATGAACAGCAGAGAAGCACTGACAATAGTGTCTCCCCTGTTGTACAGAGGGTCGCTATGAGTCGGATATCGACTTGACGGCACCTAACAACAACAACAACAACCAATTCACAATGTCATATAACCTTGCTCAAGTAAGGGAACCATTCAAAATGCAAGATGGACCAAGAGGTCATTGACACAATTCTAGAATCCACATTGCAACTAACCTTTAAGAAGTCAAGACAAGACAAATTTTCTGTAGCATAAAAAAACTAAATGCAACAGTCTGAAGTCTATTAAAACATCCCTCTCTCTTCCAACTACACATATGCCTATAGACTCACAAAAACAATATGATAGGCACAGAGTAAATACAGAAACATATATGAGAATTTAGCTGGCATCTGCTAAACAAGACATTAAAGAAATTTATAAAAATGTAAATAATACCACCTTTCTCATTTTCTCCTTTTGGAAATGTAATTGTTTTTCATAAAATTATGCCATTTATATTAACATGCAATGGCTTTAAGAATTGCTTTAACAATATATTCATAAACACATACTTTAAATTTTTCTCAGTATTGATTTCTAATATAATAAATATAAAATGGGAGCACCTACATAAACAAAAGTTTTTCTCTCGGAACCCCCCCAAAATATTTAAGAGAATAAAAGGAGCTGGAAACTAAAGTTTGAGAATCACTGGTTAAACCAATCAACATATCTCAATGTCTGCCTGTGGGAGGTGGTTCAGGGTGAACATGTGGCCAGAAGGGAACAAGAGTTAAGGAGGCGTAATGGGACATTTTGAAGAGAAATGGTTCACTTTCTCTCCCATTCAGGCTCCGATGAGGAGTCCATCACGGAGACCTAAGGGGAGGGCTGACCCTGAACGGCCCAGCTGCTATGCTCAGGCTGAGGGTGAGCAGCCAACTGCAGAGACAGAGTCCTTGGGAGGTGCGAGTCTCCCCATAGCCTCTACTTGAGCAGTTTTTTATTTCCTGAGGCTCAGGTGCCCACGCTGTTAGGTCGGTATGAGTGCGGTCTGTTGATTGCCCCCAGAAGCCTAATTTATACATCATCCCTGGCTGACACTCTAGCACCCTGCAGTCCATCACTCACTCACTGACAAACTAAACTCTTGCTCTCTAGAGTTAGAGGAGAATTTTAATTTCATGAGAGGCAGACAGACTGCAGAGTACTCAGGGAACATTTCTTTATGACATGTTTTCCCTGATTGATTCTTATATATTAACTGTTTATCACCCTGGCATTGTCGCATGTAAATGCATCATTGTTTAAAAAAATCTCAAATCAACCCACTGTTTCCTAAGAAGTCTCCCTGCCGATCTGCCCATTTCCTGGGAAGTTTGATTCCTAAACTCTGAAACAGTATTAAGCAACACAAGTTCTTGTGTTTGGTTCATTATTTTATCATGGTATCTGATGTGCATCTCTAATTTGTTGTAGTAGGTATATATGTGTGTGTTATTGCTGCTGTTGTTGTTTACACAAAGTCTCACTGCATAGCTCAGGCTGGTCTCAAACTTGCATGGATCCTCCTGCCTCAGCCTCCCTAGTGCTGAGATGACAGGCGTGTGCCACCACACCTGGCTCTGTTGTAGTATATTTGACGAAAATCCAATTGCTGAGTTTTATAGTTGGGTTAACTCAATGGAAGTAAAACAAAACAAAACAAAACAAAGAAACACCTGAGTAGTACACACTTTAGCAAAGGTTTCTCCAGTGGTTGGATCCACACATCAACAAAGTAAGATGATCTATAAATAAGGACAACAAATCCACTCTTGAAGCAATGGTTCTCAAACCCTGGTACATGTAAGAATCACCTGGAAGTCATTAAATCACACAATGTTGGGCCTCACCTTCAAAGTTTCTGAGTAGGTTTGGATGGTGATGGAGAATTTGCACATCTGATAAATGTTGCTGGAGCAGGGTCTACACTTTGAGATAATATGTTGTTAGCTGCTAAAGGTTTTACAAGGTAGATTTGGAAAGACTAGAGTGGTGGGAAGATTTGACATGGAGGAAGGAGGGAACAGGCCCCTCACTCCATAACCTGATCAATAAGATGCCAAATGAATGCTCTTTCACTCACAAAGTAATGGAGACCTTCTGACCTATCTCCTCATGCTGCCACATTGAAAGTACAAAACCCCCAGGGGAAGCAATGGGTGGGATGGAATTAGAGCCAATTTGGATGTGGGGGAATGTTTCATTACACAGTTACAAACAATCCTTGAGCCTTCACAGACCAGCATCACACCGCTGCCCCTGCCAGGGGCTCAGCCATTATGCAAATGCTACCAATTTGGGGGTTCCATCTGTGATTTAAATATTCTTAAAGGCCCTACTATATGGAGTAGGGAGGTACAGAGAAATGAAGGCTTGTGAATGCATTTCTCTGTGTTATGCTGTAGAATTAAGACTTTACTGTAAGTATGGTAGATCCAAGTTTCTTTGAATTTTCAAATTTGCAAAAGATGTAAGCAGAGAATAAAAATAAGGCTCAGGATTATACAACATGCCAACTGATGTGCCACCTGTGGAAGCTGAACCTGCAGGCTTTATGGAGCAATGCTAATGAACCAACGGCCTCATTTCAGGGAGCTCTGCTGTTCCTTCAACTCTACAGGAAGAGGCTCTCAGGAAAGCAGTGGGTGTCAAAAGGAATTTTCAGTATTGTACTGGGCAAAGTCACCCAGAAATGACTCAGTGGGTACAACAGCAGGATTCAGAAGACCAAAGCAGGCATTAGTAGATCAGATAGGATGACTTAAATTTGAAGTAGCACGAGGCCATCTAGAAGCTGCTTAGATAAATAAAGGGTCTCCCGTTCATAAGCCACGGATCCAGAGGCAGAGCCGCTCCTGGGTGAGATACAAGCAAGCCAGTGACACCCATTCACTCTGCTACCCGCTTATGCTGGGCCAAGGGGCCAAAACACATACACACATTTTAAGAGATGTTATCCATGTATTACTTTTCGAAGTTGAACTGAACTATGATGGTGACCCTCTGAGCATCTCTTGCAATTGCAGAAGTCAGATGTGACTTATATTCATCTTTTGTCATAGGTATATATTGAGTTGTTGTTGTTGTTGTTAGGCGCCGTCAAGTCGGTATCTGACTCATAGTGACCCTCATAGGGTTTTCAATAGCTGACTGTTTCGGGATTGCCTTGGGAGTGGATTGCCAGGCCCTTCTCTCAATATACTGAGTAGCACAACTTTAATACTTAAAATATGTACTTGTTTTGGGATCCCCAGCGTATGTCCTGTCTACCTAACAATAAGAGGGAATTTAGCGGGCAGGGTTCTTCTACCATAGCATCTGCAGAGAGGCCAGCAGCCACTCAGTCCACAGAGCTGGAACCCTAAAGTCCCTGTCCAACACTGAGGTCTGGAAGCCTCCGGGAAAGGGTGGTGTTAAAGTGCATGGAAGCTGAGGAAACTGGCATCTGAGGTCCGTGGGCAGTGGCGAAGGCACCCACAAGCTCTGTTCTGGGAGAGTGTGAACCAGCTGGCTGCTTGCCCTGCCTTCTCTCTCCTCCTCCCAGTGCCCCCTGCCGCTGCTGCCCAACCTGCCAGTGCCCACGGGAAATACGCTCACAGACACAGCCAGAGGGGTGCTTTATTAACCCTAGGCAGCTCTCCATCCAGTCATGTTGACAGAGAAGCTGAATGGACAC
Organism: Pedetes capensis; assembly: GCA_007922755.1. Taxonomy (NCBI): domain Eukaryota; kingdom Metazoa; phylum Chordata; class Mammalia; order Rodentia; family Pedetidae; genus Pedetes; species Pedetes capensis. Next base: position 13,145 of record VMDO01001574.1, read on the forward strand.
GTGGCCTGATGCCTCCTATAGCTCAAAGCACCCACAGTGACACAGAGACACCTGTGGCTTAAGGCAAAGCACGGTTTTGAACGGTGAATCCAAGCTACTGGTAAAGACGAGAAGAGTAAGACCTGGGAGGGGACCCTGGCTAGCCCTGGTGCTGCAGTGGGCGGATGGCTCTGTGGGACAGGAGACTCCTCCCCTCGGGCTCTGGGAGCAGGTGTCACAGGTGGGTCAGAGCTACCCTGCCCGAGGGCTGAGGCTGTCTGTGCCTACCAGGGGCAGGGTGAGGGCTGTTCCTACAGGGAACCCGGCCTCATGAAGACAAGGATGTGTCCCTCCTGGGTGTTTTGGTGTCCAGTTATTGCAGCTATTGGTGGCTGCAATGAAGCCCAGGCCTTGATGAACAGACCAAAATTCCCTGCTGGGCATTTACTGGGGGCTTGTGATGGTAAATATGTATTTCTTGTCATTCAGAACCATCAGTCCTGGACCTGAGAGCCAAGCCCAAGAATGTGATCACAGAAAGACCCCGGGAGGCTGGACCCTGGGAGGCCGAATCCTCTCTGATTCCTGCCAGTTGACAAGCAGAGCTGGCCTGGTCTCCTTGCCGAGGGCCACCTTTGCATGTTTTCTTCTCTGAGTCCCTGGAGCCCCTCCCTTCCCAGTGCCCACATCAGCTCTTTCCCTATGACCAGATGTCTTTAACCTCCTCATGCCCACCTGCTGGCTGGAATGTTCTGCAGAACCTATTGTCCTGTGAGGTGCCTTAAAGTCTGACCTAAGGAGGACCCCAAGGTGGACAGAGCTAAAGATTTAGGACCAAGGGAACCTTGGAGTCAGGACTGGAAGCTGCATGGACTGCAGTCAAGTGAGGCTGCTGACTGCCAATGACAGGGGCTGAAGGAGAAAACCGCGTCCAACCAAGACGCTGCCCAAGGCAGCCCAGGCCCATGATCTGCCCCCTTGCTGCCCAGCCTCCCACAGCCTTTTGTTCTGCGAATGCCAGTGCGTGCTGTTGGCTCTGTGCAGGGCAGGCAGTGAGCCTTGCTTGGTATCTGTGGCACTCATGTCTTGAAAGAAGAGACTGGCCCAGAAATTGCTCAGGTCACAGGTCCACGACCGAACCAACCCAGGCGCAGCCCAGGAGATAGAGGAAACTGCACCTCCCCCAGGCAGGGCAGCAGAGAGGACAATGTGATGGAGGCTTGGCAGGACCAAGGGATCCAGGACCATGTATGCTGACCTTGGTGATGCCAGAGACCATTCCACTGCAGTCCATCCATGCAGCCAAAAGGAGCTAGTGCTCATTCCTGCCCCCAGACAGACTCTCCGTCGAGACTCGAATGTCCTTACTACTGAGTGGCCAAGGGGTCTCTATGAAGGCCAGCAGTACCCTGCAGGTTACTCCTCATGATCTAAAAAAAGACTGACTGGAAACATGTCTGGAGAATGCAGAGAGGGGAGGGCACAGGGAAGTGGTTGTGTGTGCATTTTGTGGTCATTTTTAAAAGTGGATATTGCCAAAGCCAGCAATTCTTCCTGACCCTGTGGAGCAGCTGATTAGAACTAAATTGACGCCACTCTTAATCCTGTGCCCGATGGAAAGGGAAGGATGAGACCACACACTACCTGATAGGAAGATGTGAGGCACAGACCAATTCACATTCTAAGAAAGCACTATGAATAATAAAAACCTAAGAAAATTCTTCATCTCCAGTTATCAGTTTTACATACTACCACCCCAGAGGGCAGATGCTTATGACTGAGATATGAAAGTGAACATCACTGGTCAAACACAACAGGTGAAAGCAGCTAGGTGTCCCTGCAATGCATGCTAATGAGGCTGCCAAGAGGGGACCACTGGAGATGCCAGCTCATGAGCACAGGACCTAGAGATACAGACTCCTCTCTATTCAGCTCTGGCTGGGGTAGATGGCAGCTGTTCCCTAGCTCCTCCCTGGATGCCCTACAGCAGAATCCACACTAACTGATGGGGATCAGTTACATTTTACATGAGCGTGAATTGTGTATGTTTGAGACAGGGCAATATAAAAACCATAAATAAATCTTCAATTTATACATAATCTTGAGCTGACTGGACATTACATGTGACACTGGGTGGAGTTACAAACGTAAGGAAGACATTTGAAGCTAGGAACTGGAAGCTGGAGTTTGGGAGGGAAGTTGCATGGAGGACAGAGGGGTCTGTTTCTGAAGAGGCCATACCCCACCCTTGGACCGCCACCTTGAAATAGTAATCTGTCAGTATCCATGGGAGTTGGTGGCAAAACTCTCCCCCGACACACAGATTCCCAAATCCATGATGTTCAAGTCCCTTACATAAAATATGTGGATGTAGAGAGCGTGCATGAATCCCCCTGCACACTCGAAACCATCTCCAGATGACTTACAACCTCTAATATGATGTAAATGCTATGTAAATCGCTGATACACTCTATTGTTCAGGGAATAATGACAAGAAAAAAGGCCTGAACATGTTTAGTACAGACACATTTTTTAAAATGTTTTCAATCTACAGTTGGTTGAATACACAGATGCGGAGCCCACTGAGACGGAGGACTGATGGTAATTACTCCCCAGATATTGTTACTGGGATCCTGAGAAAAGCTAATTTAGTACTGTTGAAGTATTTTCTCTTTTAAATTAGTCTGATGAGAAATATAGTGAAATTAAATTAATTTTTAAGAAGTAAATGTTTCTGAGAGTGCCACTTACCTACGTGGCTGAGAACAGGGTTATCTCTGTGAGTGGATATAACAGACATGGCAAAAAAATTATAGACTTATTTTTAAGAGATTTCTTGGAATATTTCTTATATGCTATAAAAATAAAAATAAGTTAGTCTGCTAGGCTCAGGATGTGGGGATCCTGAGATGATGCATTTTGGGGCAGCAGACAACCAGAGGCTGCACCTGGCAAAGTCAATTTATAAGGCGATCCTGTTATAATCAGTGGGCCAGACTCAGCACAGCATCTTGATGAGCCACAAAGTGGCCTGGATAAGGAAGAAGGAGCAGGCGGCACAGGGAAATCCCCACAGCACAATGCCAGAGATATCTAAAATTAAACTTCCCTTCCCCTATAGGCCTGAGAAGCCCGGTCTGAGAAGAGGGAGGGCTTTAGTATTTTATTGCCCAGGTAACAGTTATCAACACCTACCCTGTAGCACCTTGGAGCTCCTACTGTTGAGTGTCTACCATGAGCCATTCAGAAGACTGAGTGACTCCCTTAACCCAGCAGTTAGTGCATGGCAGGGGTGGGGCCCCCATATAGCTCTCTCTGACTCCAGGACTCTGGTCCAAATTCTCCATTCATGTTTTGAATAATGAAGCCATGGTTTATGGTTATTTGGAGTGTGTGTGTCTGTGTGTAGATATTTTACTTCATGTTTTGTTGTTGAGTGCCATTGTGTTGGGTCTGACTCATAGTGACCCTATGTACAACAAAATGAAACACTCCCCTATACTGTGCCATGCACACTATCTTTTTATATTTGAGCCCATTGTTGCAGCAACTATGTTTCTTCTCATTTTCGGTTGTGTCACATCAGTAAAAGGAGGTCCCAGGGGCTCTACTCCCTCCCAACATTAAGGTAACTCCTCCTAAATGGTTTCTTGAATGTCTTCCAGCCTGAGGGGCTCATTTTCCAGCATTATATTTGACAGTGCTTCTCTGTTATTCATAGGGTTTTCAATGACTAATTGTTTCAGGAGTGGGCTGCCGGGTCCTTCTCCCTAGTCTGTCTTGGACTGGAAGCTCAGCTGAAACCTGTCTACCATGGGTGGCCCTGCTGGTATCTAAAATACCAGTGGCATAATTCATATAGTGAAACATGACTCAGCAGTAACAGGAAGCAGATGGCTGACACATGTGACTACACAGGTACATCCCAAATCATTACTCCACGTGGAAGAAGTACTACACTAAAGAGCATGTGTGGTATGATCCCATTCATAAGACATTCTAGAAGCTGTACCTGGTGGGACACACCTGTGATCCTAGCACTCTGGAGGCGAAGGCAGGAGGACAGCAAGTTCAAGGCTGGCCTGAGCTACATAAAGAGACCTATCTGGAAAAACAGAGAAAAAAAAAAAACACTCCAGAAGAGGCAAATCTAATATATGATTAAAAAATAAATAAATAAATAAATAAATAAATAAAACAATGATTTCCAGGGTGGGAGATAAGCATGGGAATTAAATGGGAAGGAGCATGAGAGAACTTTATAGACCAGGGAATGATCTCTGTCTTGATTGGGATGTGCATTTATTGGAACTCATCAACTGTACAGTTAAGATTGCTGCATGCCATTTTGTACAAATTTTGCATGTAGAACTGCAGAGAAATATTAAACTCTAGTTAATGATGTACACATTGAAATACTTGGGGAAAATGAACTTACTTTTGCAACTTACTTTGAAATATGTCAAAAATAAGATGGATTAACAGATGCAAAGAAGGTTGAATAGACTGACATGTGATAAAGCAGGTGTGAATAAAATGTTAATTGTAGAAGCTAGGTGATGGGGCAATAAATGTAAAATGGGATCAATAAGATTGCATGTCTCAAATTTTCAGTAAAGATATAGGAGGGCTGGGGATGCAGCTCAGTAGCAGAGCATTTGCCCTAGCTTGTATAAGGCCCTGGGTTTGACCATGAGTAATAATAATAATAATAATAACAATAATAATATAATACATGGGGTCTTTCCATTCTGCACTGGCATATCTGGAATATTTGGGAATAGGAAAAGCCCCAAACATAAAAAAAATTAAAAATTAATAAAAACTAACAAAAATCAAGGACATTATTTGCACTAGATTTGGTCTGGTTTTTACTGGGTATGGAGTGAAAGGACATTAGCAAGAGCAGCGACTATGCAGAGCCAAAGGCATTTTTTTTACAGTTATGGAGGCCAAGTCCCACACGCTGCCATTTACAGAATGCTTTTGTCCAACAGTGGTCAAAAGCAGGTCAGGTGTTAGTCATGCCATTTGAGTAGGCAGAAGGCTGGAGCTCAGAGAAGTCAGCAGTAGGTCCAAGCTCACCTGACCGGGAAGCCGCAGAGTCAGAAGGAAAACCAGAGAATGCAGTCTGTAATATCATAGTGGGTCATGACATGAACACCTGGGAATGTGAGACTTCCCCTGCTCCTCTGTGACCTCAGCTAGCCAATGACACATGAGGGAATACTCAATGAAGTAGATGAGATGACCTCCAACTAAGTAAGCTTCCAGGTCAAAGTGATGGAAGCTGAGAAGCCTGATGCCACAGAACCTACACACAGCCACCAAGAGCTGCTGCCAGACCTAGAGATGGGGCCAGAGCGACAACAGAGCCAGAATGCCCCAGGGAGAGCAGCTAAGGTTCTTACCACATCTGCTAAATCCAAGGCAATCCCTCAACCTCCTAGATTGCCTAAGGAAGACTTTCAGAACACTGTAGGGGGCAATTTCCCAGATGCTTTTCATCTTTGCAGATCTGCTCTGCATGGTGGATGGCTCAGGCATTATGGCTCCCCAGCTGCTGTGTGTCGAAAAACTCAGTGCCATTTGCTTGTATGCAGGTGCTAGTAATCTGTCCCTAAAGAGTGTGGAGGTAATCCTTCTGCAGTGCTCAAACTTGAAAAGACTAGAGGAGCTGGGTGGTAACGTCAATAAATCCAGTGCCACTGAGCACCGATGGGGCTATGCTGCAATCTGAAAATCCATCAAGGCAACAGTTGCCAAGTGAAAATGTGAAGCTGCCCTCAGCAGGTCTGATTTTTCAATGAGTGGTGAAAATTCAGGTTTTCATGAATGAAATTTGTCTGAAATGAAGCCTGTAGATTTGTTGGAGATCAACTCATTTACATACACATATAAGCACACTTACAGTATTTTTCAACCCAATGTGTAGTCATATAAATATATAAATATTACAACAATATAACAGATCTTATGCTGAGAGGAAACAGATCCTGGGAGTCTGAGGAATAGACGGTCTACAGGAGATCCCCTGCTGAGAGTCTGAAGTGTTGGCATAGGAGGGGCATTCCCTGCCAAAAAGACTTCAGGAGTTCAGGATGGCCTGGCTCCCAGTGAAATCTACATATTTCCATGTTTCCTGGCTTTTGTTTCAGCCTTTGTTTTCATCTTTCCTGTAAAATGGGGGAATACCACAGGAAGCCTGAAGAGACTTTATAAAACTGTTTTCTATTCCCAGTTTTGCCAAACTGTAAATAAATCCAATTTTCCTCTACTGGTTTTTGTTTCCTATATTTCATTTACAATGCAGGGGAAATAAAGCAGCAGGCTAAGACACTGACTGACTGGCTACCAATCCTCACCTTCGGCCAGTGTCAGCATGTGTGCCTCTGTGCTCATCCACTGCTCCCCACTCAGGACACACATCCTGCTCTGTCACTAACTACATCCACAGCAATGCTGCCTGACAAACTCACTGGGAAATTGTGTGGGTTAGCTGGGGGCCATGGTGCACATTTGTAACCCTAGTGCTTCCAAAGGATGAGGCATGAGATCATGAGTTGAAGGCCAGGGAGGCAGCCTGTGCAATTGAGTGAGACTCTGTCTCAAAATGAAAAATGAAAAAGAGACTGGGTAGTTGCACTGGGTGCAACTCAGTGGTAGAGCACTTGCCTGGCACGTGTGAGGCCCTGGGTTTAACTCAACCCCCAGGGACTGGGGAAAAAAAACTGAGCAAATGTGACCTGAGTCAGCCTGGAAAACTCTTCTTCAACATCATGGAGCAAAAGTTTCCTCAATTGCAAAATGAGGGAAATAATAATGATATGAATAATATGCATCTAGGGGTGAAATAAAAGGTTGCAAGTAAGACAATTAGAATAATTCTGGCATATAAGACTGTGTAATTAAAACTAGCATTACTATTTTTATTTTTATTAATTAATGACAACTGAATTTCATGTGTATTAAAAAGCAAATGCAACCATCTGAATGACAGAAAATTTAAAATGTACATATTTTGATAAAATGCACGCTACACCTATCTGCTACTAAAGTGAGTGGAACATTTTAATAAAGACCATGGTCTCCAGAGGAAAGGAGCAGGAGTGTCATCTCTATACTGCCATTTTCATGCTGTGTACAGGTAGCATGAGCTTTTTTCTGAGGAAGAAAAACAATGTCACCACGTTGTCAAATCCACCAAATGGCTTTTAGACAATTCAGGAATGTGCAAATACTTGGCATTTTTTCTGTACATCTGGCACTGGAGCAAGCCCATGGTGGGCAGAAAGCTCTGCCATTTGCTGAAAGCACACTGGCCAGGCCCTGTGCATTATTAACCATGACTGATACACATCAGTGATTATCGACATGTTAGCCACTGTCCCAAATGATTCCTCAAACACACAGTGATAGGTGAGTTGTATTGTTTGTTGACATGAATATCCAATCTTCCTTTTTGTAAATTTTATTAATCGTTTTTTAATCACAGGTTAAATGCTCCTAGAATTATTTTAAGGGGACTTCAAATTAAAATTGTGGCTGTTTTCTCTGTTTTCAAAGGGGAGAGAAAAACAGAAAAGATGAATAATAAACAAATATTGATGTTTCTCTACAAAGAAAGTATAAATGTAATACATCTCCAATCAAAATACCAAGGGATTTGTGTGTGTGTGAGTACAACTTGATAATTGTGTTTTGTTTGCATTAGAGAAGACAAGAATATTTGAAAGAAAGAGATGTAATGCAGGAAGATTTGCCCTACTGTATGTCAAAATATACTATAAAATTATAATAGTAATTAAAAGTGTACAGGAATGGAAGGGGGTATGCAGTTCTTTGGGATGAACTAGCCCAGGGGCAGAGTCCTGCGCACACTGTATATGATGGAGGCACAACTGTGTGGTCCCACAGCCTTTCATCACCATGTGTACATGGTGACCAACACTCTCACCTCCTTTGTAGTTGGCTGGGGACAGCCAACAGAATCTTCCCTGCTGAATGCCAGGCAGTGGCATGAGCCACATCTAGCCTTAGCCCTTGAAATGCTGCCTTCCACTCTGCAGTCCTCTCTGCCCTGTGGCGGCTACCTGCAAGGCCATTTCTTCCAGACAGACAGTTCCAGACAGTCCTACCTCAGATTGTGCTTTTGGTAAACCAGTAGGAGATCCCACCCAGAAAATCTTTGCCATTTTTGGAGGTGCTGAGGGGATGGGCACCTGCCTGCATATGCAAAAGCTAATGTTCCACATACATAAATCAGTATCGACCTCTAGCTTTCCTTTTTGATGTCTCTTACACCCAGCCCAAGTCTAGACCCCTACAAGGGCTTCTACAATTAACACCAGAGAGGAAGAACTCTGAAACAAATGGTACACACTGTCAAGATGGCTACTGGCTTCCTTTGTTTGCCTGCCCTATCGCTTGTGGGTGGGCCGACCAAGGCTTACCTTCAAGGTTGGTTTAGCAAATCTACTGTCAGCCCTTCAGCAAGAGGGAAGTTATTTACCTCAGCATAAAGGCATTTACTCCATGCCCATACACAGGCTTATGACCATTAATTAAGCAGCGGCTCTTCTACTGCAGGATCATTGTTGTTAGGTGCCATCAAGTCAGTGCCTGACTCAAGGTGACCCTACATACAACAGATGAAACACTGTCCTCAGTGCTTCTCTGCTATTCATAGGGTTTTCAATGGCTAATTGTTTCTTAGGAGTGGGTTGCCAGGTCCTTCTCCCACTGCAGGATTAGGGAGATACAATGTTTCTCATCCCCAGGACCTGCCCCTAGACTTCCATACAGAATACCTCTCTCTCCTGAATTTCCTTGTCTTCTCTTCTGAGACTGCAGTTAAATGTTCCTTCTCTCTGCCTTTCCTCTTATGCTATCAGATGTGTTATATTTTGCTCCCTTTTAGTTATCACTTGGCCAAGAGACATATATTTAGTTCCTTTAATTTTTCTCTACGAATTACTTCCTTTAGAACCTTTGTTAATATGTTACCCTTTTTATTTTCAATTTCTTTCTTCCCCTCTAACCTCTTCCAATTTGTCTGTGTCTGGCTGGTAATGAGGTGTCTGGGGTGAAATCCCCTCCCTCAGTTACCACATCACTTGCCAAGCTCAGCTGAGCAAGCCTTTGTCCACCGCACTTTGCCATGCTCATGGGACACAGAGAGCCAGCCAGGTCAGGACAGTTGGGGTGGATGCAGCCTTGTCGAAGCAGATCTTTTCCACACACAGGCCTCCACCCCTCTTCCCACCAATTACCCATTTTTCACTGTTCACACAAGTGCAAGGTTAAGTTGCAAATGCCTCCAAACGCTATTTTGCTCTTCCTTCTCATAAATTTTGTGGGAGCCTGGTAGCCTGTCCAAAGCATAGGATATAAAACCCTGCTCCCCTTCTCTGCCAGCTGGGGAAGTGACAGGTGAGGAGTGGGTCAATTAGGGTGAAGTTTCCGCTGCTGTAGCAGAGAGCAGAAATGATAGCGGCACAATTCAGATAGCAGATTCTTCTTCATCAGTTTGCAGGGTAACAAGCAGCCCCATGTTCCTGGGCGCCTAGGCAGGACTTCTTGAACTGCGCCACCACACTGACAGATTTGTCCTCACCGCAGTCCAGCTGGCTCATTACCACACTCACATTCTAGCAAGCATGGGGGGGCCCCTCCTCCTTCATGCCCCAAGGTGAGAACTGCATGGAGCAGGCACAGCCGCATTCGCAGTGGCCAGCCCTCCATCACCTGGGATTACCCGGGGAAAAGGTACGCTCAAAAGCTATGTCTGTATTCACCGTGGTTGGGTGATCACAGTTACAGTTGTGTTGTGAGGGAGAAGAAGAGCAATAATATAAAGACATATGAGGGTCTCAGGAATCCAGAGGGGTGAGGGCATGATGCCTGCAAGCCAAACGATGAGTAACGGGGGCATGGAGTGAGGTTGCAGGAAAGGGCGTTATTCAGGTCCTGCTAAGTTAGACCAAAATGGTGACAAATGATGTTCTCCTAGAGACTTCTAAGAGTTCCCGATCAGACTCCATGTGAAAACATCATGTACCTGCTGTGCATCCATCTTTCTGAGGATGGGAATGGTAGGACACCCCAGGCCAGGCAAAATCCTGGCCATAAAACACCAATAGGCTTCCGCACCAATGGGGCACGGCAATTCAGAAGAGGTGGAAGAAAGCCAACGAATGAAGTCACAGCTCTTTGCAGAGAAGTGTCCCCTCCCCACACCCTTACTGCAAATGGTGTGCAAACTAAGGTTCCATTGTGCAATCAGCAATCTCTCTGAGACTGTTTTGTGTTCTGGAAACTGCACTGGGGTCAAATTTACATTCACTACACACGTATGTATCAAGCGTGCCTTCCAAGCCAGTCACTGAAGGTATGTGTACTGACAGCGCCAATATGTTTTCTTGCCCTTACCAAGTGTATTTTTTAATTATTTGCCAAATAATTTAACTAGAACTCATTCAAAGAGAAAAGAGAAAGATTGAGACCTGGGGTGTTTTGAGCTCAAGAGTATGATGCCTGGTGCACGTGTGAATGGGTAATTCTGATCGTGTGCATCATAAGGAACCATGATGAGGAAGAAGAACAAATTATCTCTTCCCTTATGATATGTGAGGTGGTGCACACTGGCAGTGAATAGAACATCAATAATAAACACTGCTCAGGAAAATGAATCAAGTTACTAACCTAGAGAGTATACATTGACTAAACTAAAAAGTTATCTTTTTATTTGGGGAGAAGACTCTAATAAAGGTTTTTATTATTTCTAAGCCACAATTATTTGTTGTGTTCTCCATTTTAAAAAGCACTATATTTCATTGAATTTAAAACATCTAGGATCACAAGATATGCCTTAGTTCCCAGAGCACTAAGAATGCCAAGCCACTGCCTCCTAGATTATACTGCTCAGTTGGATGTGATACCCATCTGACTTCAGGGACCGAGAAAGTATGTGACTTGGTATGGGTGAAATGTCATCCTCTCTCCCCAGGTTTTGCTGATCAGCTTTATGGATGGACCAAAATGTACAGAGAAAAACCAAGAAGCATTCCCAAATTACGGACTGCTGAAATATTTCTGCTGATCCCAGGTATGTTGAGATATTTTTACCTTAAAAAGCTTCCATTTTGCAGGACAGTGCAGTCGTCCTACAGAATTTGGTGACAGCTTTCTTACCTTCAGCCTAACCTCTAAGCATCCACACGTTGCCATATGCACGAAATGATATGTGCATAAGGCTATGTTTTAAGCATCATGTGAAATAAAGATTAGGAACAAGATACATGTATCATAGTAGGAGACTACTTAAATAAATCATGGTATATTTGCCCAGAAAGATACTATGTACCTATTAAAAAGAATAAACCAGCTCTGTGTGTTCTGATATGGAAATGCTATGGAAGACCTATTCTTAGTGGATACAAAGCAAGGTGTAGAGCTGAATGCATTTGCTATATTCACATTAGTGAAGACAAAACAAGTGTCATATAGGTCTGCACATGTATAATCAAATCTCTGAAAGGAGAAATAGAAAAGTAGACACAGCTCAGAGATAGGGTTTGGTGGAGATACCAGGAAAAGGACTATTTTAATAGTATAAACTTTTTTGTGTGTGTGTGTGGTACTGGGGGTTGAACCCAGGGCCTCACGCTTGCATGCTCTGCAAGTGCTGGACCAGTGAGCTGCACCCCCAGCCCATTTTCTAACTTTTTGAGACAGGGTCTTGCTAAGTTATGCAGACTGCCTCTGGTCTCGAACTTGCGATCCTCCTGCCTCTGCCTCCCGAGCTGCTGGGATTACAGGCGTGCGCCACCGCGCCCGGCTCAACAATATAAACTTTTATATTTCCTTTCATATACATTGCCTATTCAGTAATGATGAGGATGAGGAAGAAGAGAAGCAGAAAGCTGGACAGTTGAGTAAATCCCAAAGCAATGTCCACTGACATAAAAATGTCATAAGACCTTCTGAAATTCGAGTCTTCTGTAAGTCAAAGTACACATTTCATAAAACTAATCACTATGAACACAGGCTCACTATAGACACCAGGATACAAAAAGTCAAGGAAATGACACGATGAGGTTGTTGTCATTCTGACCTGTAAGCTCCATGCTGCCAAAACTCTGGACAGGGTTTTTTTTTTTCCTAGTACAAGCTTCCATAGCACTGTGGCATCTGATCTCATCAGATCTCAGAAGCTAAGCAGGGTCGGGTTAGTCCTTAGATGAGAGACCGCCTGGGAATGCCAGGTGCTGTAAGCTTGGGGGAAGGAACTAGCAACCCACTCCCAAAACAGCCATTGAAAACCAGATAAATGAACTTATCACATTCAAGTGTCACATTCAAGTCCAGGAAAAATTAATAAGTTTTCATAATCACCATGAGGAATGATAATCAAGAGACCCTCAGCAATGCATAGCAAGTCACCTTTAGCTTCCACAGGATCCAATATAAAAACCAATATATAGAAAATATGGCATCAATCACATTAAGCCAAATACACAGACTATTTATAAGTATGGCATCTAATCAAAAAGTGGCCAAAATAATTTTCCACTTATAGCCAACAACTATTGCAGCCATCATATTTAGCGTGGCACCAATGTGCTTGGAGCTTTCCTAAATCCTGTGGAAATCATTTCTAGAACTGTGCACTTTACCTTTACGTATGGAAGCTGCATATCCGCTGTTCTCATCTGTTCCTGACTTCCTACTACAGCCTGTCTTCCACTTCTATCTCTAATCCAGCATATGTACACAGCAGACACTTAATTGACACTTGCTGAAAAGGCTTTTGAAATCTGGGGCTGTTGCTATGTGTGTAGACATATCACTCCCTCTGGCATGCAGGAAAGAAGTCATGCGAATTTACCTTGGTCAATGGACTTGGGGTTTATCATCACAGGCAGGCAGAGCCAAGAGCAAGGCATGAATCCACATAAGTTAATGGCTTTGTTTTACAGAGGGAGAAATGGGGGAGAGAGAAGTAACTTGCTGTAAGGCACAGATAATGTCAAGAGGAGATCCTGCCTGGAAACCTCATCTGCTAATTAATCTGAAGTGAAATCATGTAATATGCAAAAGTGAATGTGCAGGAAGCTGGCATTTAAATTCGGCATCTACAACATTGCAGTGAGTGCCTACCTAGTGCCTGTTCCAGATCTTGGGGGAGAGTTACATTGGGTGGGTGGAGGGGCACAGAAGGGACATATGTAAACAAGTCGACTGAACACAGTGATGCAAAACGGAGAGACCTCTTCGGGCTGCTCCTTGAAGAAAGGGACAGTCTCTGAGGAGTCAGGTGAGCTGAGGACTGAAGAATGATGAGGAGCCAGCCCCAGCATAAGAACTAGAAACAACAGCCCCAATTCCTCACCCCCCTGTATCCGCCACCTTTGTCCACAAAAGGGACAGAGAAAACTGCTCCTTCCTTTCAGTCTGAAAGAGCCCCAGGGACACAGTTTGAGCGGTAGAATCGGGCAGGGATGACTGAGCTGTTTTTAGGAAGCCTTCTGTATTTGTCTTGTGCCTTTGGCACTTCAGCGACCCCTGTGCACTGTGGGAAGTGCACTGTGGACAACCCGATGCTCCAGGAGCAAGACAAGGGGCACTTGGAACTGAACCACCCAGAAGAGCCAGCGGGTGGCACACCTGTGAGTGGGTAAGCGAGAGAAGAGTCCCCTGAGCCTGCATCAGCCCAGTGCCAGGTCACCCCCAGCTACCCAGAGGTAAGGGGCTAAATACTGTCTTAGGCCAACATGCCTTCTGAGTATCTTTTCTGTGGCATTTTTGGCAAGAGTTCATGGTTCCACTTGGGAAGAATCTGGAAGCAGGTCTTCCATAAAACAATAAGTGTAAAGGTGCCAAGAGACCTCAGGTCAGAGCTGAGGAACAGAAAGGAGCCAGGTGTGACTGAGAGGCTGGTTAGGTGTGTGAGACCAGGACAGGTCACAGCTACAGCCTGTGGGCAGAGGACTGGCTGGGGTGGCCTCTCATGGAGATTTTATCACAAGGACAGTGGACACTGGGAGTCATAAAACATGAGGCTGGCAGGGTCTATGTCTCTCATTCGTAGGTAAATAAGCCACTAGGTAGAGCTATAGGTTCCAGCAGGTGGGAATAGAAGCAGGAAGGAGAAGGTGGCTACTGTGATGGATCTGTCATTGGTGGTGTCAGCTGCCATTGAGTCAGGTCACAGCAGATGAAATATTACCTAACACTGCCGTGCCCAGCACTATTGTCAGTGCTTCTGTGCCATTCACAGGGTTTGCAATGGCTGATTGTCTAGGGGGTGGGCTGCCAGGTCCTTCTCCTAAGCCTACACCACCTGGTATTCCCAGGTGGTCTCCCATCCAAGAAGTAACTAAGCCCAACTCTGCTTAGCTTCCAAGATCAGGCAGGACTGGATGCCAGGATAATCTAGACAATATTCTCCTTCATGTCCCTGAAGGGGTATTTCATGAATATGTGTACGTTTTAGGTATATTTGCATACAGATATGTAAACAGATACATCATCATTGTTGTTGTTGTTGTTAGGTGAGTAGAGTCAAGTCCGACTCATAGTGACCCATGTACAGCAGATAGAAACACTTAGCAATTCTATACCAGGCACACGATTTTGTTTATGTTTAAGCTCATTGTTGTAGACACTGTGTCAATCCATCTGGTGGAGGGTTTTCCTTTTTTTTGTTGACCTGCCACTCTCCCAAACATGATGTCTTTCTCCAGGGATTGGTCCCTCCTGATAACATGTCCAAAATATGTAAGATGCAGTCCAGCCATCCTTGCTTCCAAGGAGCACTCTGGTTGCACTTCTTCTAGGACAGATCTGTTGGTTCTTTTGGTAGTCCATGGTATATTCAATAGACTTCTCCAGCACCATAATTCAAAAGCATCAATTCTTTTCCTGTCTCCCTTGTTCAGTGTCCAGCTTTCACAACCATATGATGCAACTGAAAATCCCATGGCATGAGTCAGGCACACCTTTGTCTTCACTGTGACATCTTTACTTTTCAATACTCTAAAGAGATCTTTTGCCACAGCTTTTCCCAGAGCAATGTGTCTTTTGAACTTCTTGACTGCTGCTTCCATGGGTGTTGATTAGAGAGCCAAGCAAATCAAAATCTTGGACAACATCAATCTTTTCTCCATTTATTTTGAAGCTGCTTACTGACCCAGTCGTAGGATTTTTGTTTTGTTGATGTTTAGTTGCAACCCGTACTGAAGGCTATGATCTTTGATCTTCATTAGTAAATGTTTTAAATCCTCTTCACTTTCAGCAAGCAGAGTTGTGCCATCTGCATAACACACGTTGTTAATGAGTCTTCCTCCAATCCTGATGGGGCATTCTTCCTCATAAAGTCCAGCTTCTCAGATCATTTGTTCAGCATATAAACTGAAGAGATACGGTGAAAGTATACAGCCCTGACATACACTTTTCTCAACTTTAAAGCAGGCAGTGTTTCCTTGTTCTGTTCGAGCAACTGCCTCCTGGTTCATACACAGATTCCTCATGAGTACAACTAGGTGCTCCGGTATTCCCATTTTCCGAAGTGTTATTCATAATTTGTTATGATCCACACAGTCAAATGCCTTTGCGTAGTCAATAAAACATAGATAGACATCTTTCTTATATTCTCTGTTTTTGGCTAATATTCACCTGACATCAGCTATGATGTCCCTGGTTCCCTGCCCTTTTTTGAAACTGGCTTGATTTTCCAGCAATTTCCTGTCTATATACTGCTGCAGTTGCTTTTGAATGATCTTTAGTAAAATTTTGCTTGAGTGTGATACTAATGATATTAAATTGGATCCCCTTTTTTTGGAACAGGCACAAATATGGATCTCTTCCAATCAGTTGACCACATAGCTATTTGGGATTTAGCTCAGTTGGTAGAGCACTGCTCTGCAGTCTGTGAGGTCCTGAGTTTGATTCCCAGCATCCCAAAAATGGGAGAAGGACATGACAATCCATTCCCAAAGAGATCCTAAAACAATCAGCCATTGAAAACTCTGTAAGGGTTGCTATGAGTCAAATATAATTCAACGACACCTAACAACAACAAATATATCATATACATCATTAATATATATATACATATATATGTGTATGTATATATATGTAGGTATATATATATATATATGAGATGAAAATAGTGGATAATAGCTGTGCTATCTCAATGAGCAAATATTCATAAGAAAGTGTTACACTCCTACTTATTTGCATTACATTGGCAACCAGAACATCGTATTTTTCAGGTCTTGAAGTGTAAAGAAGGCACTTACAAATAAAATATAACATAATCTTCTGTAATGAACACCCAATATTTGCATCAAACTGAGCCGTGGTACTTCCCAACATCAGGGGTGAAATGATTACACAGCGAGACGTTCTGTTAGGATTCCCTGGGAGCAAATAATACATCTTTGCAATACAGGCAGGAGAGTTCCCTGAGAAAGGACTCTTATCTTTCAGGCCATCACGTAGGAGTGTTCCCTCAGACAAGCCAAGGACAAAAATGCCATTCCCTAAGTGTAACATAAGGGCTGGGATTTAGCTCAGTTGGTAGAGTGCCGCTCTGCAGTCTCTGAGGTTCCGAGCTCAATTCCCAGCACCACAAACATGGGAGAAGGACGTGGCAATCCACTCACTCCCAAGACAATCCCGAAACAATTAGCCACTGAAAACCCTATGAGGGTCACTATGAGTCGGACACTTGACGGCACCTAACAACAACAAAGTGTAACACAGAGGAATCCTTTTCTTAAAAATTTACAAAACCAGAAAATACAGTCTATATTCATACTCTCACTACCACCCAGTATTTAGAACATTTAGGTAGTTAGGCTGGGCCATTCTCTGCACATCTCCACATGTCCCAAAGGTGGTCACAATCATTGTCCACAACAGGTCATTTCCCATCGGGCATGGGCCACCCATAGGGCTCAGACAATCCCAGTATCCCAGAACGGCATCCTAGGACATGCTCTCTGATACTTTGCTGGCTTTGGAGGCTTCCAGTGCATGACCAACTGACTCCCCAGTGACTCCAGGAGCCCCTTTCAAATGGATGTCCTGCCCAACAAGCTACAGGGTAAGCCCTGGACAAATTAATGTACCAACCTTATCTCTATAGACATGTCTAACATCCAGGCACAGGGTCCAGATCCTGGATTTTCCCCAAACAGAATCATCACTCTCTCCCCTCAGAATTAAGTTCCTGCTACTACTGCAAAGTTAGAAAGAGATTTTGTATGTTTTTATTTTCTGTGGTTGTTGCTATAGTTCTAAGTCTTTATTGATAATAATAAAAATAGGCATGAAGTACTATAATCATGATAAATAAAAGCCAAGGAAATCCGATCAAGAAGAAAATTTAAAAATAATGCAAATAAAATTCATGCTTCACAGACACATTACATTGATTTCTAATGATCTGTATTTTGGAAATAGATATTAGACATCTGTCTTTCTGCTTTCTAAGAGTTCATTCCTCTTTCTTCTGGTACCACAAGCTATCCTCTCACCTCTTTCCCACCCAGAGTCCATGTGCATATCTGGGTTGATTCTGCCCCAAGCTGAGGCAGGCATATGAACGAGGTGTGGCCAAGCAGAATATAATCAAGCTGAGAGGCAGGCGTATGAATGAGATGTGGCCAAGCAGAATATTCCACAGCATTGCCTCACAACTGGCTCAGGGATGGACAATTGCTGCAACCAGTGCAATCACAGGAAACCCCAGACTCTAAAACCACAGTAGGAATGTATCTCTCAACCGGGATTGTCAAGGGACAGAACATAGGCTTGGCATCCTGGTGGCCACATTTTCAAGAAAGATGGAACCAAGCTGAGGGTGGAGAAAGGAAGGCGGGGCTGAGAGGTGGACAGGTATTTACTGCTATGGCTCAGTTTAAATCCTAGAATCAGTCATGCTTGAAGGCAGTCCTACCTTTGTAATCCCCAATTTTATGAACCAATAAATTCTCCATTGTGCTTAAGTAGGGGTTCTGTCACTTGCAATTAACATACTCACAATGAATACATTTTTCTGAATATATTAGCAACTCTTATTTCCAATCTAAGGCAGAAGAAATAATAAATATGTGACTATGAATTACAGACATTTGAATACCAGTAGCTATACCATCAAATAAATTCCTATCCAGTCAAACAAAAAATGAATTTAAACCCCAAATGGTTATTGATATGACATGATTTGCTTCATCAGTCAAAATTTATAATTGCTCTACAGCAGTCACATTTTAATCGCAATCTTAGTGGCATAAAAGTGTTGACAGTCATGAGTCAGCAGAATACATGCATTTCATACCTCACACACTTTAAAGGTACCACCTGTATCTTGTGCTTTACTACCAGTTATATTGAATGGGATTGTACTTATTTATTTCTGTTTTCCCTGGTGGCATCAACTGACTCCTACCTTCAGTACTATATACGAGACAGAGCTACACAGAGCTGGTCTTCCATTGGCCCAGCAGCTCTGTGCCACTTGAACCCTTGGAAGCCATCAAAGAAGAAGTAAAACCTGGACACTGTATAGCATACAATTATTACAAACACATGTGAGTTAACAGTGTGCAAATATCACCTATCATCCCAGTACCACGGAAGGCAGAGGAAGGAGGATTGGAACTCAAGGTCACAGGTAGCCTGCATAAGTTAGTGACACCCTGACTCAAGTTAAAAAGTAAATAATGGACTGGGCTGCATTCTAATAGTGGAGTACTTGCAAAGAACATGCAGACATTTATCCCCATCTCAATATCTTACTGTTGTTGTTGTTATTAGATGCTGTAGAGTCAGGTCCTACTCATAGCAACTCTAGGTACAACAGAGCAAAACACTTCCTGACACTGTACTGTGCACACAATCTTTTTATGTTTAAACCCATTGTTGCAGACACTGTGTCAACTCATCTAGTTGAGGGTTTTCCTTTTTTTGTTGTTGTTGATCTGCTGCTCTCCCAAACATGATGTTCTTCTCCCAGGACTGGTCTCTCCTGACTACATATCCAAAAAGTTGCAGTCCAGCCATCCTTGCTTCCAAAGAGCACTCTGATTGCATTTCCTCTAGGACAGATCTGTTGATTCTTTTGGCAGTCCATGATATATTCAATATTTGTCTCCAGCAGCATGATTCAAAAGCATCAATTCTTTTCCTGTCTCCCTTACTCAACGTCCAGCTTTCACAAGCATGTGATGTGACTGAAAATACCATGGTATGAGTCAGGTGCACGTTTGTCTTCAATACAACATCTTTACTTTTTAACATTTTAAAGAGGCTTTTGCAATAGTTTTCCCCAATACAATGCATCTTTTCATTTCTTGACTGCTGTTTCCATGGGTGTTGTCTATAGAACCAAGTAAAGCAAAATCTCGGACAACGTCAATCTTTTCTCTGTTTATCATGAAGTTGCTTACTGACCCAGTTGTAACGACTTTTGTTTTTGTTGATATTGAGGTGAAATCCATGCTGACAGCTGCATTCTTTGATCTTCATCAGTAAATGTTTCAAATCCTCTTCACTTTCAGCAGAGTTGTGTCATCTGCATAACACAGGTTATAAACAAGTCTTCCTCCAATCCTGATGCCATGTTCTCCTTCATAAAGTCCAGTTTCTCAGATTTGCTCAGTATACAGATTGAAGACGTATGGTGAATGGACACAACCCCGAAGCACACCTTTCTTGACTTTAAATCAGGCAGTGTTTCCTTGTTCTGTTCAATAAGCTGCCTGCTGGCCCAGGTACAGATTCCTCATGAGTACAATTAAGTGCTCTGCTATTCCCATTCTTTGCAGTGTTATCTGTAATTTGTTGTGATCTACACAGTCAATGCCTTAGCACAGTCAATAAAACATAGTTAGGTGTCTTTCTGGTATTCTCATTTTTTGGCCAATAGCCTTATGACATCAACAATGATGTCCCTGGTTCCGTGCCCTCTTCTGAATCCAGCTTGATTTTCTGGCAGTTCCCTGTCAATATACTGCAGCAATTGTTTTGATTGATATTTGACAAAATTTTACTTGTGTGTGATATTAATGATATCATTTAATAATATCCACATTTGGTTGGATTTCCTTTCTTGGGAATAGGCACAAATTTGTATCTCTTCCAGTCAGTTCATCAGGTAATTTTTTCCAAATTTCTTGGCATAGACAAGTGAGTACCTCCAGTGCTGCATCTGTTCGTTGAAATGGATATTCTATCAATTCCTGGAGCCTTGTGTTTCAACAGTGCCTTTAAGGAAGCTTCCACTTCTCCCTTCAATACAACTGGTTTCTGATCATATGCAAACTCTTGAAATGGTTGGGTCATCCCCCAATTCTTTTTGGTATAATGACTCTGTGCATTTCTTCTATCTTATTTCAACATTTCCTGGGTCATTTAATATTTTCCCTGTAGAATACTTCACTATTGCCACTCAAGGCTTGAATTTTTCCTTCAATTATTTAAGCTTGAGAAAAACAAAGACTATTCTTCCCTTTTGGTTTTCTATCTTTAGCTCTTTGCACATGTCATTATAATGTTTTGTCTCCTTGAGCTGCCCTTTGAAATGTTGTTTAGTTCTTTAATTTCATCATACCTTCCTTTTACTTTAGGCACTCAATGTACAGGGAAATTTTAAGAATGTTTTTTATAATCTAGTGTTTTCTTTTTGTTTTCCTCATGAACGATGTATTTGATATCATGCCATAACTCTCTGTTCTTCAATCATTAGTGTCTAACATTTCAAATCTGTCCTTGAGATCATCTCTGAACTCAGGGGGGATATACTCAAGGTCATACCTTGGTTCTCATTCTCTTGTTCTAATTTTCTTCAGTTTCAATTTGAAGATGCATATGAGCAATTGATGGTTTGATGGGGGCTGTATGTTGCTGTGATGCTGAACGCTGCAGCACTAGTATTTCAGATACCAGCATGGCAACCCATATTGGACATGGTTCATCTGAACTTCCAGACTAAGATAGATTAAGGAGAAGAACCTGGCACCCCATTTCCAAAACAATAGCCACTGAAAACCCTATAAATAGCAGAGAAGCACTGTCAAATATAGTGCCAGAAAATGAGCTGCCTAGGCTGGAAGGGATTCAAAAAATGCCTGGAGAAGAGTTGCTTTCTCAAGGTAGCGTTGACCTTAATGACAAGAATGGAGTAAAGTCCTTGGGACCTCCTTTTGCTGATATGGCCTGACTCAAAATGAGAAGAAACATAATGACTGCAACATTGGGCTCAATCATAAAAAGATCATGCACATGGCCCAGTGCTGGGCAGTGGTTCATTCTGTTGTACATAGGGTCACTATGAACCAGACCAGACTCAACGGCACCTAACAATAACAACAACAGTGGTTTTTCCTTCACCAGAATGCCCAACAGTTGGGATCATCCAGTGCACAGCCTTCTCAAGACTGGCTTCTTTCAGTAATACATTTAAGCTCCCCCAGATTTTTCATAGCTTTGCGTCTCCTTTCTTCTTAGTGATGGATACTATTTTATTGCCTGGATACCCCATACTTTTTATCCATTCACCTACTGAAGAACATCTTAGTTGCTTCCAAGTTTGGGCAATCAGGAATAAAGCTGCTATAAACACCCACATGCAAGTGTCTTTGTGGATACAGTTTTCAGCTCCTTTGTGTGAATACCAAGGAGTAGGACTGTTGGATTGTATGGTACCTTGGGACATTTTTATTAAGAACACCCAGATGTCATAATTTCCTGACCTGATCCAATTGTCTGTCTTCCAGTCATTGTTTTCAGTTGAATTAAGAAAGAAAAGATGCATTAAAATCATTATAATGCACCTAACCAATTAGAAAACACACAGATGAAGCTTAGCTCCCTCCCGCATGCCTGAAGCATTATCATCCTTAGACACTGAGGCATAAGATTTAATTATCATTATCATTACCTAAGCTTGACTAGCTGCAAATGAATTCCAAGTTGTAGGTACCCAGCTAAGGCACAAAATTAAGATGCTGTGCACTGACCGAATATTAGGCTACAAACTCATACCTTCCTAAGAAAATAGCGCTAATTAAAACAGCCTTGGCTTTGCGGAGGTGGAGTGGTAAACAAGAGATGTGAGATATTAACTTAGAACAAACATTTTCCCATTTCAGTAACCTACCAGCATGTTAATTTTAATATTTTTCTCTTCATTGTGTATCTGTAAGTACAAATCATTTACCCTTAAAAATATCTGAGACAGCCCTGATGGGACTCACTCGCAAGTATACTAATAATTGTTCCATTTCCAGGCTTCCCTTCTGTACTTTGCAGTTCGTATTCTGTTGTGTTCTACATGAAAACCCATGAACTTGTCACTGTGCACCTTTGAACTTGGTGGCTATGATTATAGAAATGATGTGCACTTGGGAAACATTGCTTTTTATCGTGGCACTGTAGATTTCCTACTTGAGGATTTATCTTTAAAGGAATCTATCCAAACTACAGACAGGCAATTTCCTTCCTGTCGGAGAGTACCAACGCACCTGACTCTAAATCTCCCACAGCATTTGGAGGCCCTATCATTCCTGTCCACCCCTGTGTGATCTGATAGTCTCCTGAATAGTCATTGATGGACACTCGGATCTCAGCCCTAGAAAATCCTGTTGCTCCCTTGTAATGACTCCTAAGCAGGCTCTAGGTTACAATGAGAACTTAGGTGCCCATGCACATGTGCAGGAAGCAGGGAAATATATGAGTTAGCAAGCATGCATTTGGAAGTTTACACAGTTACAGTTGCCCTTAAAAATTCAGAAGCTGGCCATGGGGCTTTTGATATACTGATTTTTGATGGGGCAGGGTTTGGTACAGTCAACTGTAGCCATATTGAATCTGCGAGAGCCAAGTGAATGAGCTTTGATGTTATGAGGCCAGGAACAGTGCCACTAAGAAAACACAGACAGAATAGCTCTGCCGTACCACAAGGTGCTTGGGCAGCAGGCCACCACCCTTGCCCCAGGCTCCCATGCAGCTGAACATGCTGGGCGTCACTGAGACCATGAGAAAGGAGCAGACACCTTGGCTCTGTGCTTCTGAAGACACCCATGGCATGGTATGGTCCCAGGTGCACTTGGATGGAGTTCATCTTGGGATGTGTGCCTTTACAGCAGACCATCCATGGAGGTGGACCCCAGGCTCTTATGGCTTGCAGGAAATGTAACTTTAGTTTCCTCTTCTACAGTACAGAAAGCCAGAAGGCAGGTGGAAAGGGTGTTGATTGAGCCCGTCCACATTCCTCTGCAGATTTCCTCAAGTGTCACTCTGGGAAGACTGGGGGACTGGCCAGAAAGATGCAATAGGGTAGCCAGAGGTCTATACCTAAGTGTAGGGACTGTTAGGTAGCATCAGAGTTTGCCCCAGCCCAGAAACCCCAGAGAAATTCCACGAAAGTCCCTGCCATGTCTCAGATGGTGGGGACAAGCTCAGCCACAGAGGGTCTGGCAACCCACTGTTGATGGTACAGCTTGAATGTAAGTGGATGATTGCCAAAGACCAGTGGGATAGGGCGCATTATGACCAGGCCACAGAAATTTTCCATCACCCCAGTCCAGCTGCAGGCAGGACAGAAATGTCTGAACTTAAAAGCCACTTCTGGAAAAGGATGAAGACACTCAGGATGGACCAAGAAAACCATACTGAATTCTCTCTTTATTCTCCAAGACTGAGGTAAATCTACTGCCACTCGAGTAGAAAGCAGGAGGCAAGAAAAATTACATTAAAATGGGGGGAATAAAAATGACCTTTCTTACACACCTGTGTGTATCGTCTGATTAAGGCGCTCTCTACAAAAATGCCTGTTGTGTACAGTGATCCTCAGAAGGCAACCTTGTCCCCAGGAATGCCTCTGTCCACACAAGGGGCAGTGAGAGGTGGCAAGGCCAATTGTTTGCTCCCTGGATCTCCGAGGAGCATTTATAATGCTCTCCTGAAGTCCTCAGCTTCCATTTTGATCACAGATTTCTTGTGTTCCAGCTCTAGGTTAGCCCTGGCCTTTTGAGATGTCTCTCCACAGCTGTGGAGAGGTCTAGAACACCCTATTCAAGGACTGCATGATGAATACACAGAGCTCAGAAAGGCTGTTTTATTGCCAGTGTAGGTTATTATTAACAAGAAAAGGTAGAGATTAAAATCTGAAAAAGGAAAAGAAGCACCTGGCAGAGTACTCAGGAGACCAGGTGTGGAGGGTCCAGGAACCTCACCCAGTGGACACACACTGGCAGTGCTTTTGCTTTTGAGTGAAGACTGTCCTCATTTCTGCAGTACTGCCAACCTGGGGCATTCACCAAAGCTCAGGTCCTAGAGTGTTTATTGGGGTCCCATAGTCACAGTGGACACCTAGGGGGTGACTTGGGGTCCCACAGGCATGGTGACCATCTGTGTGGGGATTTGGTGTCCTGCATTCATGGTGGCCACCTGCATGGCTGACTTTCGTCTCCAGCTCTTCCAGAGAGGGAGCTGGCTGTAAGTGGGTCAAAGCCTCTGCCACAAACCACATCGTTAGCATGCATCACTGGCCTGGCCCAGTCCCCAGTAATCAGAAACACATTTACCAGGCAGGACACTCCATGAGCTCCAAGGTCACCCTCAGAAATCAGGGTCAAAGCACCAACTTCCTTCTCTGTGGGCCAGGTTAATTCTGTGCGCCCCACAATCTGCCAGTGCTCCTTGAAGGACCTCCTGCTGAGTGAATGATGGAGCTTGATTCCAGGATAAAGTATCTACCTATTTCATGGGCCCTCTTCTGTGTTTGGAACTGGAGCCTTTCCCACCACAGTCACTGAAGATGCAGAGGCTGCCTGCTGAGACTTTCACGGCACAGTCCCAGCCTTAGGTCCACCAAACGACCTATACTTTTCAAAGTCAGCATTGCAAGTGCTCAAGTGCACTGCAGCAAATAGGGACAGTGGCCTCCTGAATGTACTGGCGCTGACAATGGGGAGTTAGCAAATGAATGGCTCTTGGTGCTGGAGTCTGTGAAATATTGATTGCTGCAGCGAACAGAATAATTACTCACAAGTCCCTGGCTTTTAAACTAAAATCACCGTGAAGGAACACTGAAGTGTGTTCTAAGCAGTTTCAACAAGGCCCTCTTCACCATGCAGCAGCAGAAATAAGAACTCCAATGTTTATTCACTTACAATGACTGACTTTTCAATTAAGAGTACAGAGTAGCTTTCAAAGACTAGAGAAATACCAAGTTTTCTGCAGGGAGTGGGCTGTGGGGTCCAGCTGCAGAGATGAGCAGGCTCTCTGCAGAAGCCCATCTTCTTACCTTCGAAGACACATTATGAATAGAGATGATGGATGGCGGTTCAGGTGTCATCAGCACAGGTAAGAAGGTGATGTGGCAAAACAGGTCTTCGATAACCAAAGCACACATGTGACATTATCAACATAATTTACGGGATCAGTTCTTTGGATGGAAATGCAATCAAACTTCCTAATGAAACCCTAAAGACTCTCCTTTTCATTCATTTTGTTTCTAAAAAAGAGTATACTGTGTTTATAGTAAGAAGAAAAATGTGTCCTGCAGAAAAGCAGGTTCTCTCCACTGATGGACACAGCCAAAATATCGAAGTGAACTGACACGGCCACAGCCTTCCACCTCTCATTTATACTCTCCCAATCCTTCCTATTTCACAATTCCCAAAGAGATTTCCTATGTTGGTTTCAGATGAACCTATCACAGCAGTGGTTCTCAAAGTTTAAGCATATGAGAGGCACCCAGCAGCCTTGCTAAAACACACAGTGCTGGGCCCACCACATTTTCCAATTTAGTCAGCCCAGGCTGGACCTCCAAATAGTTCATTTCTAATGAACTATGCAAATACAGATGTTCTAGGAACCATACTTTGAGAAGCACTGGATAGAGCTTCCCCAGTCTGTCCCTAGAAAGAACCTTCTAACTCCTCAGGCTAGGTGCCAGAGCAAGGGTAGAAGAGGCAGAAGAGAGAATAATAGCCTCAGCCCCCACTGTCCTGGGCAGACATGCCCCACCTTCAATGCCCATGCGTGGCTGGCCTTCCAAAGATGGGCCTTAGGAACTTACAGGAAACCTGACAATGATGCGGCCACCATGGCCATCAATCAAGACAATGGCAAGGCTTGGACTCAGGGTGGCCCACCCCAGGGAGGGACTGTGCCCCCACCCTGAATGTTGGCTGTGGGTGAGGATGTGAATCAAGTCTGCCACATGAAACAGTTGTTTATGCTTGCCTAGGCCCCACATTGCCCTAGGGGGCTCCAGAAACATTCTCGCCCAGCTCCCACCCCTGCTCAATCTGCCTGTGGACCCCTAGATTCAATTGCTATCAGGGCCCATGCACCTGTTACAGCTGGAATCTGACAGTACACTCAGACAGGAATGCGACCCCGTCTGAAGTTGCAAAGGACCTACTCTCCAGTGGGGGCTTTTCCCTCCATCTTGCTCTGGGAAGGAGCTTTGATTACAGCCCATGGAGACAGTGGCTTGTTACTCTCCTTTAGGGGCTCCAGAAAGCAAGAGAAGGAAAATCAGTACGTTACAAAACTGATACATGCACCGAACTTTTCTCTTTATTCCACCTGGCACCCCAATCTCCCTGAATAGTTTCAACAACTCTATCCCAAAATCAATTAATAGGTCTTTTTCTCACTCCAATACAGTGGCTTCTCATCTTCATTATCATCCAGTTCCACAAAACATTAAAACAACTCAATAAAGCCAGATTTCTTTTTCTAGAATTCCAACTGTTTCCCATGGAGATTAGGGCTTCTTTCTGATAAAGACTCTTTGAAAAACTATAACCCAGCCACTTAGAAAGGAGAAAAGAGGGCTGACCTTGTCAGCGCACAGAAGCACATCCATGTTGCGTAGAAGTAAGAGGTCAAATTTATGAATATGAGGGCCATATTCCTTGAACTAGAAGTAAGTAATTGATGATATTAACAGAAAAACCCCACCAGAAGGCTGTCTTGGTCCTCCATAAGTGAATTACACACTTGTTACAAGGATGTATTAGGAAGTGAACAGCCCATAATCTCAGGGATTTACAGGGCAATTAGGGTAAGCACTGACGATAGTGCATTAGTCTGACATGGCACAAACATTCTGATAACAGATGGATTGAGGCTCTGATCCAAACTGCTCCCCAGGGAGAGGCCCATGCTCACCTCCACCAGGAAGAACTGCAGCGTCCATTAATCCCGAATTCAAAACCTCAGCTGCATCCCAGGTGTCCAAAATGGCCACAGCGGGCTTCAAACCAGGATGACTTAAACAACAGAGGTTTGCTTTTTTCCCTTGTGCTTTTATCATGTATCAGAGAGTATCCAAAGTGCTTTATATGTTCTTTATCTAATTATCTAATGCTTGTAACACCCTATGACACAGATTCTTCTATCTAGATTTCACAATTGAGGAAACAGAGGCTTGGCGAAGTGACTAGCTTCCTCCCCAAGATCACACAGCTAGTACATTTTTCTGGGTCGTTAGCTTGCTCCCTGCACAGGTCACCCCAGTTCTGCATCTGGGAAGGGGGATCCCTTATCCTCAGCTGCCCATAACCTTGGCTCTGCGTTTTGGCAAATTCTGCCTTTTCTGTGTCCTCCCTGTCCACATCTGAAGAGAGCACTGAGGACTTGAGTAGTGGCTTAACTTTCCCAGACTGCTCTTTACTCCTGAAAGCCTGGGGGACCACAGCTTATTTTAAGCCTGGGTGGCCTGATGCAAAAAAATTTTCCTGCCCACAGCAAGTCCAAGGTGCCTTGAGTTGGACTCCCCCGTCTGGCAATTTAAGGATCCAGTCTCCTCCACCTCATGGTGCCATCAACTCAGCCCATGCTTCCAATGTCACCCACAGGGGAAGAGCAGCAAAGGGGGTGCACAGACACTGAAGTTCTCTGTGCTGGAGGTGACTGTCCTTTATGTCCACACTCCCAGCTGCCAGAACTTGGTCCCATGGCCCTGAGAGATGCAGGCCCTGAGTGAGCACAAATTGCCAGCCACCTTTCTTCCCCCATGAAGAGGGGCTCACGTGTCTCACACAAGCCTATGTCCAAAGGTGAGCGGACCCTGCTCCTACAGCTCCCTGTTGTTAAGCCCGAATAAGTCGTCCTTGGCTGGAAGGAGCAGGGACAGCAGAGGGTGCACTGTCAACGGCTTGGGTCAACTGGAGTTTTGTTGCAAAGGAAGAGGATGACGGGAGACCACCTCCCAAAGAACCCACCTTCTAACACCATCACCTGGGGGTAGGACTTCAATATATCAATTTTGGGGAGCACAAACATTCAGACCACAGAAAAGGAGAAGTGGCTCTGGAGCAGGCAATCTATCTCAGATGTGGAGGGGTCATCCTGATCCCATTTGCTAAGGGAAATTCTCACAATGTCCCCACTATAAATTCCCATTTTCAGTGTCTTAAATATCAATATCATCTGACATTAGGTATAAAGGTCTCAATCAATAGTGTTTAAAAAAAAAAAAAACACCTCACTAAACATCTTCCTTTGAATTGAACTGAGTGTTTGTAATTATTTCCCTCTCAATTTCATACCTGGTGGGGACAGGGATGGCCACTGCACTATACCTTCTTAGTTCAAACCTGCCTGTTCCCAGAGTGGAAGTCTCAATTACCTGTCTCTAAAACAGCATTGTCACTGTGAAATACTGTACAAGATTCCCCCATGAAGGAGCGGAACCTAATCCAGCAGTTACTAACCCAAATGCCTAAGAGCCTTCAGGGAGTGGAGAGTGAGAGGAAATTTGCAAAGCCAGGCTGGATAGGGACTGGGAAAGACTGGAATTCTCATGCACATGCCTCCGAAAACAGGGCGGCAGCACTCAGATTGAGCAGTCACAGCCATACCAACCCAGGAATTCCACAGTCCCTGGGATGGAAAATGATACTGGATTCCAGACATCCTGGGATGAGAAACAATGTTAGAAATGTGGATGTTATGCAACAGATGCTGATTTTAAAGAGCTGGCCCTGGCGAAGTCATTTTTTATCTACTGACCAAACTAAACATCCATCTTTGGTCTGAGAATCCTCAATTTCTAACCTCTGACCTAATCAATGTATCTACCCTGGCCCGTGCATCCTGTAGTTTGAATCTCTCATAGTTAAAACACATCAAAATGATCACCTCCAGGCTCCAACGCTGATACTTATATCAGGCTTATATTAAGACAGCTTGACAGCTTCTGGGATGCTACACTGTTGTCACACAGCACAGACCAGAGAAATGGGTATTTTTTTTCTGGAAAGAACCTTTGAATTATCACTTTAGGGTAGGACTTAGGACCCACAGGAGCCTCCCTCTGGGGGCTACACCTTTTGCGGGGCTCACCTCTGCCCATCTCTGGCCTTTTGGGACCATGAGTCAAGATTCAGGTCAAAGGCAGCAAAGGATGGTGTGCAGTGCGCATGCCCAGGGGGCAGACCTCCTCTGCCCATCAGCACAGCATAGGCAGGGTCTCAGCTCGCCCTTCTCGCAGCACCCCAGCTGTCCATCTGTGAGATGTTGGCTAAGTCCACTCAGGTCTCCTTCACAGAGTATTGTAGGCTGGGGAGTTCAGTTTGCTCCTCACTGTTTGGATGCTGGAAGTCTAAGATGAAGGTACCGGCAGACTCAGGGCCTGGTTAGTTCCTGGCTCACAGGGCGAAGAGGCAAAGGAGCTCCTTCATGCCTCTTTTATGAGGATGTCCCATTCTTGAAGGCTCCATCCTCAGACCTGATCACTCTGAGGGGACCCACCTCTTAACACCATCGCCTCAGGGGGGTACTCTGACGTGGGAGTTTGAGGAACACAAACATTCAGACCACAGAGGATGGGGATGTGGCTTTGGAAGCAGACAGGCTTTACTTCAGGCATCAAATCTGGTATGTCCTGATGAATGTGAGCTCTATGCCTTGGACAGATGACATCACTTTCCTGGGCCTCACCTCCCCATCAAAGTGGAGAAAGCCACAGCTACTGCACAGTTATGGGGACCAGAGTCAATGCAGGAAACCTGCCGATCCCAGCACCTGCAGGTGGTGACCTTCCAGTGACAGGAAGCAGAGGGAAATGCCATGCTGTGGTGGCGAAATCATATTGCAGCAAGGGCCTTTGTCCACGATGTTCTCTGAAAACTGTACGTTCACACAGTTGTCTCTGGACCCACAGCTGGGACAGTGTTTTTTGTTTGTTTTTCTTTTTAAGAAAATCTCTAGAAATATTTTTAAGTTATGGGGAAAAAAACACAAATAAGGTACTAGTGAGAGTAGAGTAGCAATGCTTTCCCATCAGAGCCTGGGTGACAATCTGAACTCCGGTCCCGATGCTTTCCTTTAATAGACATCATCTTGCACCCATTAGGTTCCAGGCAGTACCTGACCCATCCATTCACAACTGTCCTCTGTAAAGGGCCAGAGTGGCCATGGATCTGCCTTTCAGGTTATAGGTATCTTGCAATGGCTCAGTTCTACTCAAGCTAACCTTTGGGAACCAAAACCAAAGGGGTTCAGATCCCTTTAATGTCACATCCTCCTGATATTAAAAGTCACATGGGCTTATGAGATCTGAAATGCACATCCACGTGCACAGGCTGGGAGGGAAAGACCGGTGCCTGTTAAATTCACTTCTGACCCTGGTGTCCCATCAGGGGGAAGCTTCCTCCACTGCAGCACCCGCCCCTCTCCTGACCAACCTCCACAGGGACTAGCCATGTGCAGGAAGCACCCCACCAATGGAGGACTTCCTGCCTAATCACCTAGAGAAATGCTTGGCCAACTTCCCTCCAGCCAGCTAATCTCCCAAAGTGCTCCAACTCCTAAGCGCTCATTTGTCCTGGGAGATCCCCCAGCTTCCCCCACCACCATTTTGATGTTTCAACTTCAGCCAAATTGCCTTCATTTAAACTCAATTAACTTTTGAAAGAGGAGGTATCACCCTGATCCCATTTGCTGAGTGAAATTCTCTTAATGCCCCCATTATAAATTCCTGTTTTCAGTGTTTTAAATATAAGGATCATCTGACATTTGGTTTAAAGGTCTCAATCAGTCGTGTTAATGAAACTCATTAAACAACTTTCTTTGAATTGAACTGAGTTTCAATAATCATTTCCCTCCTAATTTAAACACCATAAGGAATTTTTTAAAAGGGCATGTCATTTTACAAATGAGTGGATTACCCTAACGGGATAGTAGCAAGCAGGGCATAGCAACCAGAATTCTCTAGAAAGAAACTCAGAAGTACTTCTGCATTGTCCCCAAACCTGGTCATCCCACAGAGCACCCTGCCCATCATCCCCGTCAGATCCTTGGGTTTGGCTCTGGCTCTGCTCCTTCCTTCAGACCCACAGCCAATCCGTGGGCAAGGAATGGTGGCTCGGCTCTGCACCCTTCCCATCTCCACCGCCAAGCCTGCCCAGCACTGGCCCCACTCGGGCTGGGTCACTGTGGCTGTCCTCCCCAGCCCTGCACTCCGCTCTAGCACCACATTCTCTATGAGAGGCCAGGAGTGTCCTTTAAACCTGTCAAGCCACAGCACTGCCAGATCCACACTGACCATGGCTCCCACATGAATCAGAATAAGGTCCATGTCTCCTGGAGGTCCCATCACCCCAGCCCTCCACCAACTCCTCAGCCCTTGCTCACTGTGCTCCAGCCACACTGGACTCTAGGCATCAAGTCAAGGCCACCAGGCCATGGTCTGCAACTCTCTCAGTGCAGACTGTTGTTGCCCAGTGTCAGTTGTTTGCCTATGTCATCAGACGAGGCTGCCTGAGCAATGTAAGGCTGTGGATCCCTCCCACACCCCGCCTGCTCACACTGTCACAGGCCTTCCCATGGTGTGTATTCACATGTGCATTTTCCCTCTGTCCACTAGAACATGTGTGTTGGGAGGCAGGGACTTTGTTGACTGCTGTCACACCATTTCTGTGCTCAACAGGTGTATGTACATTAACATCGTCCACTGCTCCCTGCTTCTGTCTTCTACTAAACCAAGTTAATGCTTAGGACACTCTAGAGCAGGCACATCCAACCCAAAGCCCATGGCCACATGGAACCCATGAAGTATTTTCACATTGTGTGTGTTTTAGCGTTTCCTTGGTGACCCCATACATAGTTCCAGTTCTGAAATTCCATAGTGATACTGTGCATGCCTAAGGAATGACCCTAATGCTTCTTTACAACACACTGGGATGGGACCATAGTATCCAATTCTAACCTTCAAATAAGTATAACTATGTCATAGTCATGAGTCAGGTCAGTATCACTGCCTGCCACTCAGTCAGTGGAGTATCATCGGGGTAAATCTGAAGTGATTTGAAGCTGTTCCAAGACATGTAAGGGCACATTAGAGATTACATGAGTTTTTGGCCACTTGGCAAGTGAAACACAGCAATTGCTAGTAATATTTTTTTGAAAATCTTAATCCTATCCAGTTCTAGGCACCACAAAATTTACTTCTTAAGAACTAAGAATTTTAACCACTTCCACTGAACTAGACATTGATAGATTCGTTTTATAAAAGCAAGGTAAACTATCCCACTAGTTTTATACTATTCTCATTTCCCTAAACTTTCTAATAAAAATATATAAAAGAAGCCTTATTCTGCATTATGCGCTAACATAAATTATACAATTTATGTGCACCCTAAGACACTTCCTCTTTACTCAGTGCAGCCCAGGGAAGTCAAAAAGTTGGACCCCTGTGCAAAAGTTTGCCCAGCACAGTTTCAAGTGCTTCAAAAGGTGCACATGTTAAATTTTTCAACTTTGTGATGCTCTCATTCTCCCCATTTACCAACAGAGAATCTGAAGTCCAGAGAAGCTAAACAACCTGTCCAAGGACATGCAACTGCTTGAGAGAGGCCTGCTTCAAACCTAGGTGGTTTGGGTCCAAGCCCCTGCCCTTGTGAATATTAACCTACCTGTAGGCCTATGATTGCCCTGTCCTCTCTCCCTTTCTCCCTTCCTTTCCTATGCTACAGTCTATTCTCTCCTTAAGGCTTGTGGTTTTTGCAAAAGAAAAGGTTGTTTTCCTCTCTGAGCTGAAACCCTCAAGCTATGTCCCCCTCAGTGTGACAAACTTTCCTTTCTTGAAGAGAACATTATGATCTTTGGAACATCTTTTTTGATGCACATATCAAGTCCTGTGGAGGTGGACATGTTTGGAACTAGCGAGCAGCCAGTCAAGCCAGAGCCTGCATTTCAAAGAGCAAGAAATAGGGTCAGCAGGAGGCCACCAACCCCTCGTGTGGGCATGAACTAGAGAGAACAGGGTTCCCAGGGACACACACTGGGCCTGCTATGATGGCAGAGTGTGAGGAGGGTAGCAGAGTCTGAGGTTCTGTAAGCAGTGTGGGGCCAAAAAGGAAATTCTGGAGATCTACTTTGCAATGTAAGGGAGATGCGGACAGACTTGGGAAAAGTGGACTCTAAGTGAAGTCAAGGAAAGGTCAAGTTGATGGGCACTCTGACATCCCAAAGCCTGCAACCTAGGCCACACCAACATCTCAGAACATAGAGAACCCAGTGAACATGCCTGCTTCCTTGGAGGGCATCCACAGCCAGCCAGCCAGCAGGCCTGTCCCTCCCAAGCCCACACTGAAGGACAGGGTACAGGGTCACAAGCTGTTCTCTGATGAGTCATGGAGACAGGCTTGGCTCTGCCTACCCAGAATCTTGCAGGGAACCACCCCCTCTTATCCATGGGGTCCCAATGGGGCTGTGGATCATGGTGCCATCCCCATTAGTGTAGGGAGTGATCATGTAACATGGGGCAGCCAATGAGAGTAGTGCGTTCCCATTGATGTGGTGACTGGTGATTGGTAATTGCTGTGCCCAATCAGGAGCTCTGAGAGCCACCTCTGTGCTCTACAGCTGCCAGGACAAACCTGGTGTTGGCTGACTGACGAGGAAATGAGAGCTGAGGTTGGCGGGCAGCTTTATCCTGCTATATGGCATGATGTAATTTCATCTGCAACAGAAGAAAAGTAGAATGACCCCGAGGACATCAGAGCTCAGGGAGGTCGGGGGAGGGAGGGGAGGAATAGGGGCTGTAGTTTACAACTTCATAATGAAGGTTATTTAATGTTTTATGTTATTGCTCTCTCTCCAGCTGAATTCCTGGCTTTTTTACATTTATCAATCTGTCTAGCCAGTATAGGGACTAGACCCAGGGCCTTGTATGTCCTTTGTAAGCACTCTACCTGCTGTAGGCTGGGGAGAACAACCTAGCAGCCCACTCCCAAAAAACAATCAGCCATTGAGAACCCTATGAATAGCAGAGAAGCACTGATGTAGTTCCCGGCATGGCAAAGTGTCAGGGAGTATCTTGTTCTGTTGTACATAGGGTTGCTATGAGTTGTACCCAACTCAAGGGCATCTAACAACAACAACAACTACCTCTAAGCTGCACCCCCAGCCTTTTTTATCTTGAGACAGGGTCTCAAAGGCTGCCTCTGGCCTTGAACTCTTGATCCTCCTGCCTCCACCTCCTGAGTTGCTGGGATTACAGGCATGTACCACAGTATCTGGGGATTCTTGGCTTCTTAGAAGGCAAGAAACTCACAACACACTTTTTTAAATCCCTCCACTCCAACCCCAGCACACAGCACCATATCACACCTATACAGCGTTGCTACAACAAAATTTGATTGAATAAGCTAATATTCAACCAGTACAACTGAAAATAACTCAGTCATATCTCCTTTTCTTTACTGCTTGAAAAACTAGCTAATACTATTCCATTATCAATTACATGACTATATCATCCTTTATCCTAACCAGTCTCTTGTGGACCTGTAGCTTATTTCTACTTTTCACCATTTCTCTGCTGCTGTGACTCTCCATGCCCTGCCCCTTAGGGGTTTAATGTAAACTTTCTCTCTAGGTAACAACGAACTTAAGGTTAAGGGTTAAGGGCTGCACCTTCAACTTTCCTGGCAAAAATGCTAGAACAATGAAAAGGAGTCATTGAGAAGAGTCTGATGAAGAGTTTGTTCATAAGGATGTGGGTAATGTGAAGACACACTACGCAATGGGGACTCTCCAGCAAGAGAGAGTTTCCACCACTCCCCACCTGGTCACACCCAGCTGGTTGGATAGATGTCTTCCCATTGGACAGCCTGACTGGTGTGGATGCTGTGTCTTGGGGGGTTTCATGCATTCCCAACAATTCCAGAAACTGGTCATTTTTTCATGTCGCACTGGTGGTCACAGCACCCCCGCCCCTTGCATTGTTGGTTCGTATCTTTTGCCCATGTTTCTTTTGGACACGCACCTTTTTTCCAGTGGTTTTTAGGTCTTTATATATTCTAAATACTACTTAGCCATTCTTTTCAAGACCATCAGCTTGTGGTACAGATACTCAACTTCTAAAAAAAAATTTTTTTTAAGTTTCAAGAAAAAGACTGAGCAGAGCAGTGCACACCTGTAACCCTAGAACTCAGGAGTCAGAGGCAGGAGGATCACCACAGGTTCAAGGTCAGCCTGGGCTACATAGTGACTTCCAGACAAGCAGGGACAACATAGGAAGATCCTGTCTCAGGAAGGAAGGAAGGAAGGAGGGAAGGAAGGAAGGTTGGTTAGTTCCAAGGTTGGTTGGTTAGTTCCAAGAAAAAGACAGAAACACATCATTTTCCCAAATTGTGTGACATCGTTCTTTTCACCTGTGTTCTCTCTTTAAAAAGTACTGCTCTGCCTTCACCCTTGACACCTACACTCCTAAAGGTCCGTTTCTGCTGTTGAATTCCTAAGAGAGCTGTGAAGAGAGAAACCAGGGCTCCTCCAGCCAGAGCTCTGTTTCCACAACCGACCTGCTCCTGTCTCCCCACGTTGGCGCTCGCTCAGGTCACTGCTGCAGGTGGCACCAGCTCCTGGCTTCTGCAGACTGCTTCAGCCCACAGATGAGGGAAGCAATTACTATCTCCCTTATAGTCAGTGTGGAGGAGATCCATAGGGCCTTAGGAATACGAGTCAGACACAAGATGTTTCAGAGAAAGCCCCGCACAGTGGCTGCATTATTTAAAGGCAGGATTTATTACCTTCAACACGATTAGCTGTTTTACACCCACAGGATTTTTATCCCCTCCACTTGTGCAGTTGCTTTTAAATAACACCCACTTGGAGGGGGTATGTAAAGCCTCAATCTGGGATCCTTGGAGTTGATAGCTGCTGCTGAAAGTCACATAAATAATTCCGTCTAACTTTAAAGAATCTAACTTGGAGCATTCCTTCTCCAATTAAGGCTGAGAAGTATGGAATTCACAGCAGCAGTGAGTGGTACATGACTAGTAGAGACCAATGTACACTTGTTTTCCCATCCTGTCTCCTGGAACACTGGTTTCTAATAGAATTTTAATCAGTGTTCAGCAAAAAACAAAAAAGCTCCATAGTCTATTAATTTTGAAAAACACTGGTTAAATGATGTCAAGCAGAGGCTCCACTGCTTACCTTCTTAGGGCCTAACCATTGCAGGTCTCTGCAAGCCTGTAGGAGGGAGATTCAGGCTAGAGCATGCTCCAAGTTTATTTCATGACAACCTATTGCTTTTGTTCTTGAAGCATTTAATTCCCTGCAGAGGTTCATCTTGGTTGTCAAATTGATTAGCTTGAGCGACACCTCAGAGACCAGTAAAGGACACACCTTGATGTGTCTGTGAGGCCATTACCACGGAGGATTAGATCATGAGGGCTGTGACCCATCAATGGTTAGATGCTTTGGTGGATTTGAAATTTGAAGAGACAACTGGGAAGTGGAGAAGTGTGGAAGGTTGGGGGCAACTGGAGAACAAGGGTTGCTAGCAGGCCTTGAAGAGTGTAGCTGGGCCCGATTCTCTCTGCTTCTTGGCTGCTAAGAGGTGAGCTGCTTTCCTCAGCTACTGATGTCTGCTGCTGGCCATGTCCCACAGCCCTGGAGCGGCCCACCATGGACTGAATCCTCTGAAATCATGAGCCAAACAGATCTTTCCTCCCTTCAGATTTTTACCTCTGGTATTTTGTCACAGCAAGAAAATCTGATTAACACATACTCCAAGATACATAATCAAGGAAATGATTCCAAATTATCCCCAAATCATATAATGCTGAAACTTAGTTTTAGACCATTTTGGAAAAAGACATCAATATTCAATAGGTTTACACTACTCACATGGACTTTTCTTCCTACCTTTAAGATCAGCTGTCACTATGGACGTTGTTACACTGGCTAGTGCTTTCTACCTTTTTAATGGCTTTTATTAGTGAGGAGGATTTCTTGGGTTGCCTCCTATCCTTACTGCTTACATTCATTGTGCAAAGAAAGCAAGATCCAAGGTCCCAAGTTGAGTCTACTTGTGGGCCTAGCAAAGTCAGCCTTAGGTAAGATGGATTTAATGTGGGTGTGGCTCTCAAATCCCCTGGGTCCTAAAGCAGTAGAAAGCAGAGCAATGAAGAGTTGGACAAGGGGGCCACTGTACTGATAGGACACATTCAGGCAGGGAAGGTTAGTTATGGCAACAATGTGGCCACACCTATGTGACAGCTCTGACTACCTCTGGACGTGGTGACACCCAGGCAGGAGAGGCATTCACCTGACCCACCAGAACATGGTAGAACAGATGGAACAACCCCACATACTGCCTTACATGGGTGCAGAAATCAGGAAGACCATCTTTGTAAAGGAATAAAAGTGGTTTTCATCAGACAAAAATAAATCTATTTTCCTTACAAATGGAGGAATGATACATAATTAGTGGAAATCTTTTAAGACAAAACCATGTACTTTTTTTTTGGATATGGTTCGATAGGAGTTTGGTAAATGAGATAAAACTTCAATAAAGCAATGTTAATTACAAAGGGTAATTAACAATATTAAATAGGTCCCGAAGGAACCAGAAAGACCATAATTTGAGAATACCAGGTTTCAGAACTTTCAGGACACCTGAATCAGAAAGGAGCTGGCTGTGCCACTTAGCTTGTGCAGGAACAGCCAGCTGAGACGCTGAAGAACAGGCAAGGGAGACCAGAGCAGAGAGAGGAAGGAGGCAGGAGGGGCTGGTGCCAGAGCCACCCAGCCAGGATCCCTGGGGCTGCTCAAACATGGGCTACAGGCGGAGGGCTCACTCACGCATCCTGCCCCTTCCCCTTCCCCCACCACTCCACCTGAGTGCCTACTGTGTGCAGGACTGTGCTGGACAGTGGGGGTTCAGCAGTCAGTGAGAGGGAGGTGTGGTCTAACTGGGGAATCAGCCACAGGGAAGGAGATGAAGGAACGGACAAGGCCTCTGCGGACCATGAAGAAGCCTGGCATGAGGACGCTCAGGCAGGAAGAGCTCTGACTCCGTGCTCCCCTTCCAGGCCAGTTCTCTCCACAACTCCTAATGCTTCAGGATAGAGTTCCAGTAGTGTCAGCAGCTCCGGGGCTGCATCCTCCTGCCATTCCTTCTCTGCCACCTGCTCTCCTCCTGCTTCTCCTTCCTTCTCTCTCTCTGTCTCTCTCTCTGTCTCTCTCTCTCCCCCCTCCCCATTCTCTTTCCCGGTGTATCTGTCTCTGTCTCTTTGTCTTCTTGTCTCTTCTACTTTTCTCTTTGTTTCCTTTCCACCTTGTTCTCCTGTCTTTCTGCCTGTCACTGTTTCTCTCTTAACTCTTTATGTCTCACTCCCTGTCTCTACTTCTCTCTCTCTGCTTCTGTATCTCCCTCTGTCCCTGTCTGTGCCTCTCCTCTTCTCTCCACCCCAGCCACACCCACCTTCAGCCCCTCCTTTGCCCTCACCACATGCACTCACCACAGTGCCTCCTTCCACCTGACCTGTTCTTCCTTCTCCTGGCCCTCTCATCCACTGGCCTCTACTTCCCTTCCCACTCACAGCCCTGTGCCTAGGGCTCTTCCTTCTGCTAAATGTCCCCCCCCACACACACTCCATACTTAGTGCTGGTGGCTGAGGGCTAAAGAGCGCTGCACAAACCCTGTGCATCATCCCAGGAGTCTCACGGAACCAGCACAGGGAGTGGAACCCCATGTGAGTTTGGAAAGAAGTGGCATCTAATGGAGTTACACATTACTGAGAATTAGCAAGGGGAAATTCTGAACATACACAATGAGTGAGTGATTTCCTCACACACTTAGAAAAGAAAAGACATTCTCCCAGGAGTGGCAGGAAGCGGGCAGGGAGACAGTCACATGTCACATGACTGATGAGCCCTGATGGGCATCTGACAACCTCATAGCTGGAAGAGGATCATGTGAAGGCAAAGTGAGATGTCAAGGTTATGCAAAGTCTTGCTTCCCTGTAAAACAAAATCCTCCTTGAATAATTGCTGGTGGTACATGCCTTCAGTTGACAATCAGAGGAAAAAAAATTTAGTGAGACATTGGAGTCTTAAAGAAAACTCTTTGATTTTTATTGCTGGGCTTTTTCTGGTTTTCTTTTTAAATAAATATTCATCTGAAATTGACCATTTGTAATTGTATATATTTATAGGGTTGTTGTTGTTGTTGTTGTTGTTAGGTGCTGTCGAGTCGGTATCCGACTCATAGCAACCCTCATAGGGTTTTCAATGGCTGACTGTTTCGGGATTGCCTTGGGAGTGGATTGCCAGGTCCTTCTCCCATTTTTGTGGTGCTGGGAATTGAACTCAGGACGTCAGAGGCCGCAGCGCAGCGCTCTACCAACTGAGCTAAATCCCAGCATTTATAGGGTACAAAGTAATTTTATTGAATATAACCTGCCATAACTAAATCAAGCTGATTAACATATCCATTATTGCAAATACTTTTTCCTTTTTTCCTTTTTTTTTTTTTTTTGGTGGTACTGGGGTACTGAACCCAGGGCCTCACATATACTTTGTAAGTGCTCTACCACTGGAATATACCCCTAGCCCTTTTTTATTTTTTATTTTGAGTCAGGGTCTCACTAAGTTACACAGGATCCCTCTAGCCTTAAACTTGACATTCTCCAGCCTCTGCTTCCCAAGTTGCTGGGATTACAGGCATGTACCACCATACCCAGCTTTAAAGTCTTAGTTTTTAAGATGAGAATATTTGAAATTTCTGTGTAGCAATTTTGAAATGTAATTGCTAGGAAAGAGTTAATAACACTGTTATTAACTGTTCATGCAGCACTATTCATGATTCCAAAATGTCTATCAACAGATGAATAAAGAAAATGCAATATGTATATATGATGGAATACTACTCAGTCTTTAAAAAGAAGAAAATTGTGTCATTTTCCACAGCATGAATGGAAGTATAGAAGCACATTATGCTAAGTGATACAAAAGCCAGGCACAGAAAGATAAATATGACATGTTCCCACTTTATATGTGATAGCTAGAAGGAGGAGGGGGAAAAAGAGGAGACTCCTTTATTAGGGTAGCAAACATCACTCTGGAGCTGGGTTTTAGCTCAGTTGGTGGAGTGCTGCACTGCACTTTCTGAGGACCCAGGTTCGATCCCCAGCACTGCAAAAATGGGAGAACGATGTGGAATCCACCCCTGAAAACAATCCCAAAACAGTCCTATGACGGGAGCTATGAGTCAGACCTGACTCAATGGCACCTAACAACAACAACAATAAACATCACTGTAACTCCTAGACACTGAAAAAATTCAGCAGATCCTCAAACATATCACATAAAAACTTGACTGTTAATACACACACACACACACACACACACACACACACACACCCCTCAGAAACTATTCCAAGGAATACATAAAGGTAGAAGAAGCCCTTCAGGAATGTGTTCACAACAGCATTATTTAAAACAAGAAAATAGCACACACCTCATGAGTGTCATAGGACAGGAAGGTGGCTCCATGCATTTGGTATTTGCTCCTGAAAGACTGTTAAAGGGTGTTGCAAATAATAATTAACAATGTCGTTTAACAGTCTGAGCAATACTCATATAGAAACTGAAAAGCTGAAACTAAGCAGTGCTTGTACATGATTGTGACTAGTTAAAAAAGTCTTGCCATAGGTGCTGAAAGTTGAATGAGAACACAGGGCAGACACAAACCCTGCCCTTGGTTGGAATGCAGACTGGAGGTGCTGCTTTCTCTTAATGCTTTTTAGACACCAACCTTTGGACTCCGTCTCCTGTGTCCTCCCTGCCAGTGGGGCTGTCTGCCTGGACCCTGCAGGCAGGATGTTCGCCTCTGGGCACGGTACAGGCCATCTCCTGGAGCTCACCCAGCCTGCCTTTTCCTCTGTGGTGGCTGCAGGAACCTCACCACACTGTCAAATATAATTTCAAGACTCTATTCCACCAAGCAGCTGGGATTTAGCTCAGTTGGTAGAGTGCTGCTCTGCAGTCTCTGAGGTCCCGAATTCGATTCCCAGCACCGCAAAAATGGGAGAAGGACATGGCAATCCACTCCCAAGGCAATCCCAAAACAATCTGCCATTGAAAACCCTATGAGGGTCGCTATGAGTCAGACATGACTTGACAGCACCTAACAACAACAACAATTCCACCAAGCAGGCCTCACCTTTCTCCTTTCATACTTCCAAGGACCCCAAGCTGCCTCATTAATAGCAGATGTCATTGTCCACACCTCAGCCACTGGGACTCATTCATTCTGACCTTGTGCAGTTCTCTCCTAATCTTGGTTGCCCTGCTAATGCCCATAAGTAGATGTCAAGCTCAGCTTACTTGAGGACACAGCCGTGTCTGCTCTGCTTTAAATGCCACAAAGGGACAAGTATGGAGCGTGGTTTATAATAACTTTTTCTGCATTTTAATTTAACACAGCTGTCCTCTCTCTTCCAAACTATTCAACCAACTCCACTTTTCCACCACTTGCCAGAAAAAGCAAATAGAAGCACTGAGAGTGAACGTCTGCCCTCAGACTCTGGTAGCCTCCTCCTCTGCACTTCTTCCTAAAGTTTCATAACACAGACGCACTGCAGATTCATCATCTGTGGACATGCTAAAACCAGTCCAGTCTGAAGTTTTCAGAAGCTCTCTAGTGTCCAATTCTTGACAAAGAACTTTCATCTCTTTAAATTCTCAAAGCAATATAACCCCGTGGCCTTACTTTTGTCCAAATTAGGTAAATAGTGAAGACCAGCAGGGAAGGCTGATCTTGGAGTCTCTTGGCCAATGCCATGGCAGGTTGAAAACTTGTTACAGCTTTAGTATCTGTCACCTGGGAGCAAGCAGGCACCTAAATAGTGATAGGTTTTGCAAGGGAACTGACTCTGCCCAGGGCTCAGCCAATAGAGGCCCGACTGGCTTGTATTGCTTTGTCTGCATTAATACCCTTGGAAGTCAAGGGACTCTCAATTTGTGGCCTGTGCCTTCCCCAACTGGATTCATTTCATCAGCTCCCTGGGAATTTAAGTCCATCTGAATGACACCTCCTGTGCCCGTCCAAACTATGATAGATGGCAGGAGAATCCCACAACCAAGCAGGCACATGTGCTATTATCCCAGCGGCCATCCATCTCCCGCTTAGTGGCTGGGCCGACAGCTTCTCTCCTGTTTTTCCAGTTTCTTATTGCCAAAGAACCACTAATGTGCTCTTTGCAGGAATCTAGGAGTGACAGGAAAGTAAGTAAACACGGGGCTTTGGAAGCTTCTATCCCGAAACTGAAAGATATTCAGCCCAAAGTGGTTCAGCCAGTAACTTCCCAGACCTGGTTCACAAGTAAGTTAATACAGTGGTTTAAAAAAAGGGGTGGCAGGGGCCAAAGATCTGTCTC
Organism: Pedetes capensis; assembly: GCA_007922755.1. Classification (NCBI taxonomy): domain Eukaryota; kingdom Metazoa; phylum Chordata; class Mammalia; order Rodentia; family Pedetidae; genus Pedetes; species Pedetes capensis. The sequence continues at coordinate 55,834 of VMDO01001574.1, forward strand.
TGCTGTACTGTGGCTGACATGATGAGAATCTTAAGGGTCTCAGTCAAACTCCATTGCTTCCTTGCTGCCTAGCCTGAAGAGCCCCCGGAGTGGGGGCCTTTACCCATTAAGCTGGGTCCTGACAAAAGATTGTCTAGAGGAGTCAAAGAGTGAAACAAAGCTAGTTTACACATTCAAGACATAAACATGGACCTCTTAAGGAAGAGAGAGAAGCCCTGAGAAGTCTTAACAATCCACAGGTGTACACCTGACTTTACCAGTGGGTTTAGGGAGGTGTCACTAAGGTGGGTTTACACAAAGGTGTCCCAAGGGAGTTGTCTGGGCATAAACATGGCTCTAACCCCATTTGTGAGATGAAATTAAATTCACAGGTTTCATATATTGTTGCTCTCTTAACATTTTTTTTTTTTTACTTAAAATGTCTTTCAAAAATCATGTCTCTCTGCAGGCAGTCCTCACAACAATCTTCTTGGTAGTCATGTCAAAGTTCTTGATTCTCAGCTGGTGAGATTCAAACCAGATCCTGGGGTGAATGCTCTTTCCCTTTCCATGTTCCCCAAATTTCCCTTTTTATCCTGTCTCAGTTACACAGTGTGTTCAGGAAATCCCTGTGAGTCACTGTCACAGACACCCTCTCATGTATTAGTTCAGTCCCTGGCACATAGTAGGTGCTAAAGAAATCACCCAGAAAACCTTGCATTTAAAGCTCTAAGGAGCGTAACTTCACGTAAATCCTGAAAACCACTGTGATGCTTTTTGTGTCTTTTGGACTAAATGATTTGTATCATCAGGCATTTCGTGTCTAAATTAAAATGTCAGAGATAGGAAAATGAAACCTTGGCATGGCTGAGTTTGAATACTTTAAAAATTTATGTTAAAGTATTTTGTTTGAACCATTGCTATGGTACCTGCCTATAATCCCAGCAATTTGGGAAGCTAAGGAAAAAGGATTATGAGCTTGAGGCCAGAGGCAGCCTGAGCAACTTAGTGAGACCTTGTCTCAAAATTAAGAGGGTGGGGTGGGGGCTGCAGGTCAGTGATAGAGCACTTGCCTAGCATGTGTGAGGCCCTAGGTTCAACTTGCTAGTACTGCCAAAAAAAATATATATATATATATATATATATATATAGATAGATAAAACAGTATCATTTTGCCTTCTTGGTATTCTCTGGCTATACACATTAGAGTTTAAAAAGATGGTTTGCCTCTTCTAAAATTTGCCTTGGAGTTTCATTAACATCTAAGAGATTAAAGAAATAAATTATTTTAACAACAAACAACAACAAAATCTGCTTTGGGTTGGGGTTTAGAGCAGTTGGCACAGCGCCTGCTCTGTACTCTCTGAGGAATGGCGGGGGGTGAGGGTGTCAATTCCCAGCACCACAAAAATGGGAGAAGGATGTGGCAATCCACTCCTGAAAACAATCCCAAAGCAATCAGTAAAGGAACTGAATAGACAGTTCTCAAATGAAGAGGTCCGTAAAGCCACGAAACACATGAAAAAATGCTCAATATCCCTAGCCATTAGGGAAATGCAAATTAAAACAACTCTGAGATTTCACCTTACACCAGTAAGAATGGTCAAGATCAATAAAACAAATAACAACAAATGCTGGCGAGGTTGTGGCGAAAAACCAACACTCTTACATTGTTGGTGGAGCTGTAAATTGGTCTAGCCACTGTGGAAATCAATATGGAGATATCTTAAAAAACTGAAAATAGATCTACCATATGACCCAGCTATAACAATACTGGGAATTTACCCAAAGGGAGATGTGTCATCATACTACAGAGACACCTGCATCTCCATGTTCAATGTAGTACTTTTCACAATAGCAAGGATATGGAATCAACCAAAGTGCCCATCAACAGAAGAATGGATTAAAAAAACTATGGTACATATACACAATGGAATACTATACAGCAATCAAAAAGATGAATGCCATTCGCAGCAATATGGATGGAATTGGAGAAAATTATTTTAAGTGAACAAACACAAGCTCAGAAAGAGAAACACCACATGTTCTCACTCATGTGTGGGAGCTGAATCAAAATTATAAGAAGGAAAAAATCCTATACAAAGGTCGGATCATAATAAAAGGAAAAAAAAGCTAAGAATGGTATTATTATAGATGATCCAGAAAATGCATGTAATGGTTCTAACAAGGTAAAAAGAAAGTTCACTACAGAAAAAGTTTCTATCTTAAACAGAATTGGAACCCAAGAATATATAGAGAAATATTACCATAAAAAGACCAGTAAATGGAAGAGAAGTCTTTAATGCAGGGATGAAAGTGGGGGAGGAAGTGCACAAGAGGGTAAGGGGGAACCTATATGTATAATGTACAACAAAATGCATATATGGAAATGTCACAATGAAAAGCGTGTCAGAATGAATCTCATTAAGGTGTACGTTAAAATTTTCCAATAAAAAAAAAAAGAAAAAGAAAACTCTATGATGGTTGCTATGAGTCAGACCGGACTCAGTGGCACCTAACAGCATCAAAAGAGCAGCAGGTTAACTGCAGCTAGTGCAGGCTTCTGGATATGCACTAGCTGGGTTCACTGAGTTCCTGGAGAAAACTAGGGCCACCGAAGAGATCAGGGAAGTGAGATGCCCAGAGTCTTCATGACAGCGACAGTGTGAGGTCACTGGCTTAGGCATCAGCAGGCAACAGGGAGGGAAAGGGGACTGGGGATGGCTCCTGCCCTCCACTTGGTCACCTCTGAGGACCGTGAGAAGGACCTTTTCAAGTGGGTCCCACACCCTACCCAAGCCTTCTGAGTCATTTACAAAGTCACACTAGGTGCCCAAAGCTGAGCGACTAGGGCTGATGTCACATTGGGTGGTCCCTACTTTGAATAAAACTAAAGGGAGCAAGTGCCCACTCGCTTTCTTGTTCCTCTCTCATCCTCTCATTTTCTTTCTGCTCTTCTCTCTCCAGCAATCACTTGCTCATCTCCCTCTTCTCTCACCCACTATCTTCTATGTCTATCCAAGGCACCTTTCTTCTAAAAGGCTGCCTACCTCTCCTGTTCTCTGGCTTCTTTACCTTCCCCTGGGGAACAAAAACATCTTTATATCAGGTCACCCAGGGAACTTAGGTTTTTTCGAATTTCCTTTTCAGGTCTACATCAGTTTCTTCTCCAGGTTCCTCAGTTTTCCCTGTAATTATTCCTTAAAGGTATACTATCTTTAATAAACCTATTCTGTACTCTATCCAGAGAAGGACCTGGCAGCCTACTTCCAAAACAATCCACCATTGAAAGCCCTATGATTAGCAGAGAAGAAGTGACAATAGTGCCAGGCAAGGCACAGTGTCAGGGAGTATTTTGTCTACTGTACATAGGGTCACTATGAGTTGGACCCAACTCGACTGGCATGGAACAACTTACCCTCGACCATGACATCTGGATCGGTTATAAATTTTTTTGTACACTGAATTCAAGGACCAGGTTTTCCTGCCAGTTTCTGGACCCACGCCTGTGCTCCAGACCCACCTATTCATTCTCCCCACATCTCTCCATAACAACAGGTGGGGTGGAATCCCAGTCCAAGGTCTAAATCTGGCAGTATACCTGTGGCTCTTGCCACCAAAACAAGGGGACATGCTTCTCTGCCCACATTTCATCTGCTACATTTCTCAACTCTTGCACTTGGGCCAAAACCTCCATGTTAAAGGCTCTTGTCTGCTTGTTTTTATTTGCAGAATTTGAGATTAAAAAGTTAATATGGCCAGGCTTGGTGGCACATGCCTATAATCCCAGTGACTCCAGAGGCAGAGGCAGGAGGATTGCAAGTTCGAGACCAGAGGCAGTCTGTGTAACTTAGTGAGACCCTGTCCCAAAAAGTAAAAAAAATGGGCTGGGGGTGCATCTCAGTGGTCCAGCACTTGCAAAGCATGCAGGTGCGAGGCCCTGGGTTCAACCCCCAGTACTACAAAATAAATAAATAAATAACAACAAAAAAACACTAATATATGCTATGAAGCTTGCATGCTTCATTTAAATGTTCTTGCACTCAATTTTTCTTGGGTAACTTCTCTGCCATGGAATGGTATGTGAAAAGCCTCCAGCCAGGGACTGGATGGGACCTCCTATTACCAACTACTGTGCATAGGAACTTCCAAGACAGGATAGACAGGAGAGAGAGAGAGAATCTCAGGAAGTGCATGCCCTTCCTTGTTTTGTGAATCTGGGCTTTACCATCATCTGGACTTCAGAATCAGAGTGAACATCTCCTGAAACTGTGACATTACCTAAAATTCCCAGTTCTCGTTTATTACTGCGTTTACCAGTCACTCCAGAATTCAACACATCATGTGGCTTTAGGAGCAACTTCACCTATATAGCAAAGACATAAAAGTCAACTCCACAAAGCCTGGGGTGCTTAAATATGCTCTCTAGTGACTGACAAAGTGACCTCTAGCCTTTGCCCCCAAGTGTTGGAACACATCCAGTGGATGAAAGACTTGTTCTAGGTTCGGCTCAATTCTCTGGATGAGTCTATTAATGAGGATGAAGCAAACACCAAAACTGGCAATTGAAAATTACATTTCTATTTTCACTGTCAATAATGTGTCAGAAACAGAGCCATAGAGTACATGCAGCTGGGGACAGCAGTGTCTCTTTAGGAATGTCTTTTTGGTTTGGCAGGGATGTGTTCACTGTGCAGGTGTCAGAGTGTGAGCAAGGTTCCCACCTAGTCTGAGGAGGAAAGTGGTCCCTGCTATGAAGTATCTAAAGGGTAATTAGCACAGGTGTCAACACTGCCTTCCCATTTAGAATGCAAGTGTGAGGGCGCATTAGTAGAGGTGGTGGGGAAAGGGCGGGAGGCCCCGTGGGCTGGTAGTTTTCAAGCCTTTGAGGAAAAGTACTGATATTGAGGCCCGCAGCTGTACCACTGTAGCATCCCATCCCATCAGATCTGGGAAGCTAAGCAGGGTCAGGCCTGGTTAGTACCTGGATGGGAGACCCCTGGGAACATCAGGTGCTGCAGGCTTCGGAGAAGGACCCAACAACCCACTCCCAAAAATCAATCAGCCATTGAAAACCCTATGAATAGCAGAGAAGCACTAACAAAGTGTTTGGCCTGTTGTACATAGGGTCGCTGAGTAAGACAACAACTTGACCACATATAACAACAACAACAACAACTGGTTTTGAGAGAGACTAAAATTAGGAAACATTTCTTTAAATACAGCTTCCACATGGACATGCACAGAATGCCCTTCTCAACTCTGGGGGCTGTAAATGACCACCTCTCTAGAGCCCCTGCAGATCTGCCTTCTGTTTAGTTTCGAATTTTTTGGTGCTGGGGGTCAAACCCAGGGCCTCGTGCATGCAAAGCACAGGCTCTACCCCTGAGCCGCACCCCAGCTCCCATTTTCCTTACTGATACTCACTGAATGTTCCTGGTGGCCCACCCTGTGGGCAAACTTCCTGCCTGGAGCTCCTATTTGCCCCCTGCTGCCCTGAAGCAAGTGATGTTTTAAAAATGTGAATAGGGCCGTCCCTCCCTGCTCAAGACCCTTCCATGCCTTCTCATCCTGTTGCAAATAATTTCCAAACCGCCTGACACAGTTTAACAGTCCCACATGATGGATACTATGGAAACCTAGGTCCAAAAGTCTGGTTTGAACCTCCCTTTCCTCAGAGTGACTTGGACAACCAAACACCGTGTTAAGATTTGGAATGACGGCATCTGACAGCTAGCCTAGTAATTTCTATCTAAAAAATACCCACAATGAAGAAAACCACTGTGTGTCACTGACGTACAACTACTATGCATCAAATCCCGATAATGACAGAGTACAGAACCTGCCCCATACATCTGTGGGCATGAAGTAGGACTCTCGCAGCCGCGCGTACTCATAGAACATCCAAATGCAGTTGATGGGACCATGGGGCACAGCCTATCCACTCACCTTCCGCCACTCCAACACTTTCCCCTCTCTGACCCCAGGGCTACTTGCCTGTCCCTGGACCACTGGCACCCCGTTGCCATCTCCATCTTCCTGAGTGACTCTTATTTATTAGTCAGAGGGCACCTCAAAGTCACTTCCTCCAAGCACCACCACCTAGACACCCCATTAAGGGTGTGGCTCCCCTCTGCCCTGGCTGCCATGGTGTGGATGAATTCCTAAGGAAGGTGCCATCACACCACGGCCAGAGGCCCTGCCCTGTCCTAGCACTGCCTCTGCTATCCTCTCACCTGTATCTTCTCTCTGCTCTCTGGCCACTGAAGGCCAGTCCCTGAGGATGGGCTCCTGTTTGTCTGCTTCATGTCAGTGTCCGCAGGGACTGGGAGCAGGCAGGGTAGGCTGTCCACCAGCACTGAGCAGGGGAGGGACAAAAGAAGGATGGGATCCTGCAAGCAGCAGACCACACAGTGCCACTGAGGCCCATCAAAGCCAGTGCAGCTTGTCACCTCTGTTTCTTGCCATCTCCAGTGAGTCTCCTAGAGACAGCACAGGAAACTGTCCCCAGTTATGTCTGGCTCAAGTCCAGCTGACCATGATGTGGCCATAGCCTAGCCCTGTTTCACACAACTGCCTTGCCAGGGCTGAGTGATCCAGAGCCCTGCAGCCCCCCGGCTACGCTTGAGAGCAGGTCCAGCGAGCTTCTTCCATGGTGCTCACCCCCACGGGAGCTCAGATGGCTGGGCTGGGGACATGCTTTCCCTTTTACAGTAATGAGGCCTGCGGCATGCATTCTAAGGGACCATTATTCTATTTTCAGATTTTAACAGTGCAAATGTCTCATTGCAGCTCATTTTGTGGCTTAGTGAGCTGCGTTATATCATGAAAATTCTCCAAGTACAAACTGAACATGTCTCAGAGAAACTATTACAGCTCCATCCTACATTAAACCAAGCAGAAAATCCAGTAGTTTAGAGGTGTGGGGAGGGCAGTGCTGGCAGCAGGCAGAGGGGACCCTGACCAACCAGGAGGGCCACTAAGATGGTCACCAGGAATTAACTGTCTAATTGGGCAGGTATGAAGGGAAAGGGGACTTCTGCTGTGTTTGTGTGTGTGCGTGTGCGTGTGTGTGTGTATGTGAGAGAGAGAGAGAGACAGAGACAGAGACAGAGACAGAGACAGAGACAGAGAATGAATTACTACTAGAGATTTCATTATTAGTTTTGAACAGGTACCAGAGCAAACCCATTAGTTCACCTCTAACCAAACAAATACAGCACTCTGAGATTCTATTCTCTGATTGCTGAAAACAAGCTCATCAGCACCCAAGCTAGAGAGGACCATGGCCCCTGAGGGAAGCTGATGTTACTGCAGAGCAGAGGCTACGGGGGCTCTAGCAGGAAAGAACAGCACTGGATGTCTGCAAAGGCACTAAGCATCCCAGAGCAAGCTAGGCTTTCAGTTTCTCAGCTCCCTGATTCCACTCTGACCCTGCACACCACTCCCTCTGCTTCCTCTGACCACTCAAGCCCAGGCCCCTGCTCCACAACTCTTCCTTCTTTATGTATCCCTACTTGGCCCTCTGATTTGGGGCAGGCCAAAGCAGACTCTGTACTTCTTTTCCTTCATCTAACCCAGAAGGGGAAAGTTGAACAAGAACAGTGTCTTTTACATCTCAGATATTCAAGCAGACCTTTCACAGCATCTGAATCCATTTATTGTGAGCAGAAAGCTCACATTACCACTACAAGCTGGTACTGTAAGGAAAGCCTCCACTGGGCAATGGTATGTCTTTAGCACAGTCATTGCTGAAAGCATAAATTACTAAGACTAAGACATAGCGAAAAGGATTTACAAAGAATGTAAAAGGGGGATTACTTCCTCACTGTAGGCCCTGACTTTATTTATGTGGAGTCTTTGCACCCCCTAAAATCGCATGGTACCCCACTCATGCATGGTTGGGCCAAGTGGAGCTCACTGAGCAAAGCAAACACACTGACCATCTACTTTGGTGAAGAAAGTTTTATTGGAACACAGCCTTGCCTGTTTGCTTATGGATTTTCTCTGCCTGTTTTCTCTGCACAATAAAAGCTGACCAGCCAAAAATACAGGGTCCAAACCCATGAGAAATTGACTTCAGGTTTGGGTGGGGGCTCAGTATGCTAAAATATGGAGGGTTCAGGTTCTGTTCGCATTTAAAATTTTAATCCTACATGTAGATAAATGAGAAAAATTGTTCCAATGTTTTTCTTTTCAATTTTCAACAGTAATTACAGGGAGGTGGGGGAACAGACAACATTAAAAGTTGAATCTGAACCCAATGTTTCACTAGGTTCAGGCTCAGGTTCAGGTTCTGATAAATTTTTTAAATTGCTTAAACTGGAATGGGCTCAGGGTTTGAAGCCCTACTATTTATACACAGGACTTTAATCCAAACCAAACCCAAACTGAACCCAGGCTATCTAAATGTTAATGTACTGAACCTGCACCCATACCTGAACTCAATTTTTCACAGCCTTGAAGTCCTGCAGAAATATTTATCACTTGGTTCTTCATAGTAAATAGCCAGCCATGGTGCTCAACTCAATCCCAGTGCCTTGGGAGGCTGAGGCAGGAAGATTGTGAGTTTGAGGCCCGTGGCAGCCTGTGCAACTTCAAGAGACCCTATCTCAAGATAAACACTAAAAGGGGGGCTGGAGTGCAGCTTCACTGTAGAGCATTTGCCCAGAATGCATGAGGCTCTGGAGTCAACCCCTTGTACAGAAAAAAAAAAAAAGAAAGAAAGAAAGAAGAGAAAGGAAGGAAGGAAGGAAGGAAGGAAGGAAGGAAGGAAGGAAAAAAAGAGGTCTGCTGACGCTGTGGTGGCAGACACAATACACAAAGAATCACTGCTTCTTTAAGTCACCTCCCATCAAAATTCCTTTGCTCTTTCCCACATGTCCATGCAGAGATGCAGTGACATCTCTGCCACCGTGGTTTCTTCACACATCCTGTCTCTAACAGCCCCAGAGCTCCTGAAGGCAACAGCTCTTGTTGTTAGGTGCCATGGAGTTGGATCCAATTCATAGCAACCCTAAGTACAACACACAAAACACTCCCCGACACTGCGCCATGCCTGCCACTACTATCAGTGCTTCTCTGCTATTAATAGGGTTTTCAGTGGCTGATTGTTTTGGGGGAGTAGACTGCTGGGTCCTTCTGCCAAGCTTACGGCAAGCATCTCATGTTCCCAGGAGGTTTCCAATCCAAGTACTACCCAGGCCCAACCCTGCTTTGCTTTTGAGACCTGATGGGATCAGATGCCAGGATGGTAGGGCTGCAGGCAACTACAAGCATAGCCTTAGGTTTATCATTTCTGCTGTGCCATTATGCAAATACATATGAAGATGTGTGTATGTACATACAACACACATCTACATGTACAAATGTGGGCAATGGTACATGCGCACAACATAGGTACATGTATATACACATGTGCATATATACAGATATATAAATACATAGTACAGTGTTAGCATAGGTATAAAACCTGTGCATACGTTTTTAATATTAATTATACTGTACATGCTTACATCCCAGGATATTGCTTTGCAAGGTCTTCAAATCCCTATAGTGTCATGACATGACTTTTTCTGCAATTTGCTTCATGTGCTGTAACTTCGCTTTGTGATTTGTCCATTTCTATGTGTGTAGCTCCAACTTATTTAGCTCATACAATTGCTCCACTGTGTGCAAAAGTTGTTTCCTCTCTTGTTGGATGCCTGGTTGTTTCCAATATTTCCCTTTTAGCATCAGTGAACGTTTTTGTGGCCACCTCTGATTTCAGGTGGAAGGCGTCTTCCAAGATGGTACTTAGTGTGCAGATTGCTGGCTGTGGAGGAGGCATGCCTTCTGCATTGCTGGATATTATGAAATTGCTCTCTAAAGTGGTTATACCCACTTACACTCCCCCCTGCAGAGTAGGAGAGACCCCCATCATTCCAACTCCCCTCAGGTGTTACCTTTTTGCCAGTTTGATAAATGTGATATAGTATCATGTACCTTGTGTTCCCTTGATTACTGGAGACACTGAGCATCTTCCCATATGTTTATTGGCTGGTGGTATTTTCTTCCTGTAATTGTTACTCTAATGTCCTTGGCTAATTTTTACTGTGTTGTTGAGCCTTTTCTCACTGATTTGTACAAAGTCCTTAGTTATCCTGAGCACTAATTCTTTGTAATTTTAGTCATGCCTGTTTTATGCTCTTTTGCATATGCATGGCACATAGCACTGTCCCAAGTACACAGCTTGTGGGTTATCAAACACTTACTGATGAATAATTAGTTAACCCTAAAGGATGTCTATAGTTATGGTCATTTGTGATACTAGTCAATTTTATTTTCAATAAACTGCCAAATTCATGCCTATTCAACTGCATTTTATTAACATAGGATTTGATTTTAATGAATAATGCATCAAGTGGGAAAGCCAAAAGTGAAATTTTCATGTCCTACACATTTCTACTCAAATACAATGTAAAACAGGATTTTATTTATAAATAAGTGTATAAAATTGGTAAAGTAAAACCTAAAAATGAATGAACTATAGAATGCAAACCAAACGGAAATGTCTCCCTCATGGCAAGTACTTTTCACACAGTTTCACTGAGGATTCCAGAAGAGGAGAGGAAAATATTGCAGCCAGGCAGCACTCAGGGTGCTTTGTCAGCACAGGCATCCAACCTGCATGATACTCCTGAATAGAACAGTTAGTTCCCCATGCGCTAAAATGAACAAATTGGCATTCAAAGAGAGTAAGAAATTTCCCTAAATTTAAGATGGAGTCAGGATTCACATCCACATCTCTCATTACTTTTTTTTTTTTTTTTTTTTTTTTTTTTGAGGTACTTGGGGATTGAACCCAGGGCTTCACACATACTTTGCAAGTGCTCTCCCACTGGGCTGCACTCCCAGCCTATTTTAAAAATTTTTTTTTATCTTGAGACAGGCTATATCTGGCCTCAAAACTGCAATCCTCCTGCCTCCACCTCCCAAGTTCCTAGGATACAAGCATGAGCCGCCATGCCTGGCTCATTTCTTATTTATTGAGTGTTTGCTTATAGTGTGGCATGTGCTGGTTCTGACATAGGATAAAAGAGGAGTTGTCACGTTTCCAAACTCCTTAACTCCCTCCCAGGTACTCAAGTCCAGCAATAGAAAATGGTAAAGAAACGTATAGAACCACATTCTCAATTATAAAGTGTCTACCCAAGTCACCAAGTAGAGTTATATACAGAAGTAAACACAAAAAGCACCAAGAAAAGGCAAAATAGAACACTGAATGAGGTAACAGTCCCCTTACTCATTTGATTGGGAACTTGCCATATAACCTTACTCTACCATTTTTGCAAAAGGATTATGATAACCATAACTATCTTTTACTCAAATCCAGGGACTTTAAATTTTATTTATTTATTTATTTATTATTTACTCATTCATTCAGTTCTGGGGATTGAGGCCTAGACTTTGCACATGCTAAGCAGCACTTTACCACTTAACTGTATCTCTAGAGAATTAATACCGATATATCTAACACTCAAGTGAAATAAAATACACATTCTTACAAATTGAATAGAAACCCCTATCTGACTTTTTGGGCTTACTTCCTCCCATAAACCTCTCCCTGACCCAATCCCAGGTATTTTCCATCCTAAATTTTATATTGCCATTTATGCAGATATGGTCATTTTTCAATACAGATATTTATGTGTTCATATATAACCATTTTACAAGTTTTAAAAAACATATAAAAGCTATCATACTATATGAACTTCCCTATAATTTCATTTTGTTCACTATTACATTTGTGATATTAACTCAGTTTTATACTTCATTTTTTTCTGCTGGACAATATTGAACATTTCATTATTTATGCAATTTTTGATTAGCATGTAAGTTGTTTCTAATATATTACTATTAAAAACAGTGCTGTCTTGAATATTTTTGTATTTATCTTATTTTATATGTGCAAGAGTTTCCTCTGAAATAAACAGCTAGAAGAAAATTACTGAGTCATATGCATCTGCAAACATCCTGCACATTCATTGCCAATCATGTTCTAAGATGAAACAATTGTCCTTTTGCTAGCAGATTGTGAGAGTCTTTGTTTCATTTCATCACCTGTAGTTGGTGTATTTTCACACTTTCCAACTTCTGTCAATCTAATGGGTATGAAAAGGAAACCTCCTGTGGTTTAAATTTTAATTTCTCTCACTGTATTTCATTTCTTTGTGGAACTGAGCATCTTTTCTTATGGCTATTAGTAGAACAGGTTCCTTTTACTGTGAATTGCCTGTTCATATGTTTTGCCCATTTTCTTTTGAATATTCTTCACAATAGGCCAGCTGCTACTGACTTTTCCACTTTTAACATTTCATATACAAGTTATTACTATCTTCTTTGCCATTGTCTGTTGGCTAAATACTGGTGGACAGGGAAATTGGCCTACAGGGTTCTCAAACACCATTTCATCTTCTACTTCACCAGTTATGGACCCCACCTTGTATCCCTACGTATGTTAAGAGCACATGATGCCAGTATTCCTTATGTATTTCTCAGGCTCAGGCAACAAATGGAATTTTAGTTATTAATGCTTTTCCTCTGTGGAAGTTTGTTATCATTTTGATATTTAGCTCTCCCTTTCAGCCAGGAGACAGAAACCATAATAAACTAAAGTTGGGGGGAAATATGTGTACATTAAGCAAAAGAGGTAAAAAAAAAAAAAAATTCATATTGAAACCCTGACAGGTCTACAAGTGCAATGAATGCAAAGTTACAGGCCATTAAAGTTTCTTTCACATCACAATCACTTCAAAGTTAAACAACCCCACACAAATTAAGCAGTTGATTACAAAGTTAGTGCAGTGCCTCTTCACTGAGGCCAAGAACACCTGCAAACTTTCTGCCCCCACAAGATCTAAGAGGCTTTGGTCCCTGTGTTTTTCCTCCTCACTTCTCTCCACAAATTTTAAGCCTGCAGGTACACTGTGCATCTGTTATGTACTGTCAAGACATCTACATTTCATTCACGAAGTAAAAGTTTATTTTTGCCCCCAGGATCCCATTTTATGTCTCTGGGGACAATTTCAATCCTACTGAGAGTACACGATCTCTATTGAGATCTGCATTTACATTTTTATTAGACACAGAAAGCCAAGGCCTGCTGGTGCTTGGTCAATCCAATTGGTGGAGGGTGGAGACTCCAGAATAGCTGTAAATGCACCACCCCCTAGGGCTATCAGACACACCCTCTACTCAGGCCAATTCAGAGTTGCTCTTTTTTCCCAAGAGCTGCTCAAGGTCTGGGGGCATTTGACATCTGACAGAGAAGACAAACAGGTATCGGAGACCAGTGAGGGGTGTCAAGGAAAGTGAGAGAAAGCACCTGAAAACACAAGCCAGCCAACAAACACCCTTTATTCTAAAACACTTTCCCTACCCCTTCTCCCCTCATTTCCTTGAGTCCCTCTCCTCTTCTGCCTTCAGTGAGAGGACTCTGGATTCTTACCCTGCCTTAAGGACACCCAGAGCTGCTTTGAGAACCCTGTGGTTTCCATGGAATGCCACCATCCTCCCTGGCAGCCTGCAGAGCCTCATCCCTGTGGTGATCTGCTGGACTCAGAAATGGCCTCATTTGCACAGAGCCATTTCCCCAGCCCCTCCGTGATAATGCAGCAACAGCACAATAGTACTAGGACAATAGGATGCCAGCACACAAAAGGACAGGAAATGGGGGCGTCTATGCTCTCAGTCTCGGGTTATAGATGAGAAAGCCACTCTGGAGATGTGAGCTGCGCTGAAGGCACCGCACAGGGACTGAGGCCGCTTCACAGCCACACCAGACCCCTCTGATCCCAAGCACTGTGTCCCCTTCAGTCACTAAAGGGCAAGCCCAGCCACTTGACACTCAGAAAGGCCAGGAACCCAGGTTCCCCAACTTTGCCTTAGGCTAAGAGTTATGTTGCTCAGTTGCTAAGAAAAAAAAAAAAAAAGCAGAAAAGGAATAAGGAGGACAGAAAAGGAGGAGGGACAGCCAGGGGAGGAGGCGGGAAGGGAACTGAGGCTCAAGTCTACCCAGCCCCACAGAATCACCATCCTCCCAGTGGCAACAGGTGGTTAGGCAGTGGCCTCACTGGGGTCAGGATTTGTGTAGGGCACTGCCTAGAGAGGTAGTTCGCCCCGGGGCCTATATAGGCCCCCTTGGAGGTCAGAGGCTTGTTCCCCAGGCAATCACCTTTGCCCTACATCCAAGAACTCAGAGTCAATGAGCTCCCAAAGATGGCACTGGCATCCAATCCCTCTCGTCAGACCTCTCGACACCGACTGGCTGTTTCCAAACCACTGAACGGCTCCTGATTGGACCATTCAGGAACCATCCCTGATTGGCTACCTTTACAAAACCAAATTTGCATATCCCCTCTGATTGGCCAAGACCCATATGGGTGACTGCCTCTGATTGGTCCACGGCTAGCCCTGGAGAGTATATAAGGACGGTACACGGAGTAGTCTGGGTCCATTCCATCGACCAGGACAGATGAAACAATAAAGAGCTGTTGGAGCACAGAACTTGGAATCCTCTTCTTCACTGAGAAGAAAGAAGCAAGGAGCCGTCGTGGGCAGAAGCCTCTGAGCCCGCCTTTCTCAAGGCTTCTCAGAGCAGCTGTGGGCATAAGCCTCCTTTGCGGGTGACGCGGCTCTTGGACGCTTGGCTCCCCCTCACCAGACGACAGGTCTTTGGCGGTTGGTTCCCGCTCACAGCCAGAGCGAGTCCAGCAGCAGGGCAACACCCCACAGATTTGAACGCTGAAGGGTCACAGGCATCAAGACTGGTAAGCGACATGTCTCAGGACTCAGGGCTGGTCAGGGTAGAGCAGGGGTGCACACTTGGTGCCATGGGCCCAGTCTGTTTTGCCCAAACCTGGCACACCACAGGAGGCATCTGCCTGGTGTGAGGCAGTAGAGCAGGTGCCCGGCTAAGATAGCAACTGCTCCTCAGCTCTGGATGCTCATCTCCGGGTGGAAACGCAAGGCTGCTGTGGACCACTAACATCAGACAAGGCTTGTTCCCAGCATGTACTGCCTGTGACTCATTTTGTTTCTTTTGCATCTGAAACCATTTACTGTTGAATCCCCATACAAGCTGGCTGGTAGACCCAGAATCTGAGTCCTAACCATGGTGCTATATTGTCTCTCTAGAATTTCTTGTGAAGCCAGAAATGTGACTCCTTTTAAAGCATAGATTTAAAAATGTCTACAAGCAAGAACATGTAGACAAAGGAGAAACCAGTGCGCACACCCAGAAGGGTACCTTCTTGGTGTGGCCAGTTGGCAGCCTCTGGCTCCTCCACACAGAAACCTGAGCCCCTCAGATAGACAAGCTGGTAGTTTCCAGTCCTGCCTCATTACGAACAGATTCTCCTGAGATGCATATGCCCCACAGCCCTCCAGCCACAGCCTCATCTCCACATGGAACATCGTCTCCATTGTGCCAGCCATTGGGGCCTCGCCACACGGACAGCCCTAGATGCCCCCACTCGCCAGACACAGCTGGCTCTGATGTTAGGTGGCAATGGGACCAGATGGACATGGTCCCAATTTCCACCAGCACAGGGAAATGAAGTCTCTAAGCAGCCCAATAACTATCAGCCAAACATTTTTGTAGTTAAAATAAATGCTGAAAGTCATGTTTGAAAGGGCAGCCTCCCCTTTGAATCGACAATGCCTTGGGTTCATTAACATTAAATGCATTGGGCCATTTGCCTCTCTCTAATTTTAGAAGCACTTGGGAACTGATCATGAGTAGTGACGACCTGCAGGAAAACAGCTGTGGCCAGAGTAAAGGAAACTTGTCCAAGGGTGACCTTAAACTTGGACATTGAATGTTCAACACAGGTCACTGAGAACATGTAATTTCCTGAACTTCTAGATGAATCACATCAAGCTCATCAAAAGGAGGCTTGGTATCTGCATTTTACTTAGTGCATTCAGCTATGATTCCAAACGTGACCATGACATTGCCAGTCTGCACTGAGCAACAAGGGCTGGGTTGAAGAAGGAAGTAGATCAGACCAATCCTACAGGTGGAGTGCGTATTTCAGCAGCTTGGGACGCTGATCACTGAAATCAAACACTACAATAAATAATGCAATTTGGGGTTGTGATGAGTCTGGAAAGGGTTAGCAGGGGGCAAGTGAGGGGCTAGCTTTGGAACAAGACCTTCTCACAGAGAAAGCACAGATTGTGGAAAGCAAATGGGACAAAAGCTCTTCAGGAAGAAGAGGCAGCATCCAAAACCTAGGACCAACCCTCACTGACAAAAACAAAACAGAACCCAACACTGATTGAGGAATTTACATAAACAGTTGCAAATAACTTCAAGTAACCCAACAATGTCTTCGAATTTCTCTTTCCATTTCTCCTGCACAGCTTTAGCAAATCCATTTAGCTCACAGGGCTTTTTTTCTTTGTTGCTGCTCCTCAATTTATGGTGTAGGCCTAGTCCCCTGGGTGTCGTCCTTTGTCTATCTCCTTTACATCCTGTAAATGCCATCACTGCAAACCAGAGTTCACAGTGTCAGAGCCTGGCTGTGACTGGCACCGCTACATGGCAGACAGTTTCTACCATACTTTCTACAACGGACACATCATCCTTGCCCCCATCAGGAAGGAGGCAAAGGGCCCTGGGTGCCTAAAAGGCTCTACTACCAGCACAGATCTCCCATAAGTCATCTCTCTGGTCCTACCAGACCCCACACATCCTCCCCTGTCCAGGAGACAGAGTCTGTGTGGGGCCTGCCAAAGGGGTTTCCCTGCAGGGGCCGTTTGCCCATGACCTCTCTCCACTCTGAGCCAGCATGTGGAAAGGCATGGACATGAGCTCCTTTGGGCAGCTGTCCCAGGGCCATTGTGTTCTGATGGAAAGGAAGCTGCAAGTGGTGCTGGGGGCTGACTTCTGTCCCTCAGCAGCTTCTGGAGTTAACAAACAGAGAAGCTTATCAAAAACCTAATTTTCCCAGATTGCAAAACACATTTCAGAAATGGGATAGAGAGAGGCAGAAAGGTTATTTGGTGCTCTGAAAATGCTAACCTATTAGGCCCTGCAGCCCCATTAGACAAGGAAGAGGGCCTCATCTTTATTATATTTCCATAAAGGCCAAACTGTTATTGACGCATAAACAACCAAAGTGTGGTCTGATGAGGCTGATGCTTCTCCCAGATGCTGGGCGGGATCAAACTCTGTTGCTCCTATGCATTCTCTCCAAGGTGACTCTCCAAGTTCACCTGTTTTACATTTGAATCATGCACTGGGGACAAAAGAGTGACCAAAGCTGACGCTGACTTATATGTATGTCAATGTGGACACATAGCAGTCTCCCCTGCTCCACAGGGCTCATCCAGACACTACCTGTGGATGGCCCTGCCTAGCTTTTGAGATCACATGCGGTTGGACTCCAGGGTAGTGCAGCTGCAGGCGAATGGAGGTGAGGAGACCTAATTAGGTGTCACCAAGGACCTGCTGTGGCACTGGGAAAATCAAGGGGAGATCTTGGGACACAGCTGTTCATGGGAGGGTGGCCTACCTGGCCTTTCCACACCACGGTTCAGGCCAATAGTGCCTGCCTTTTGGACAACTGAAGAATCCCACCCTCAAGGACTGAAAGACAGGGATCAGCTCTAGCTTGGAACAGGATTGGGAGGGTGATGTGGTAGCAGAGCTAGTGAAGGCATCCCCTGAGGTGCCTCTTCCTCTTGGTGTGTGATTTTCAACTGAAGAATATAAAACAGATCTTGAAGAGCATGTTTGTTCAAAGCAGGATAAACCATAAACACAGAATCATTCAAGACCCAGACAGGACAATGTCAGTAACAGCAATGATGACTACAGCTGACATTCACTCAGTCCTGATGCCAAGGGCTCCCTTCTCAGTGATTTGTACACATGTAGGGCCACAAGTGGCAGATGCTGTCCCTGTCCCTGTTTTGAGGTGAGGGATCAGAGACATGGAGAGCCCAGAGCCCCCAGCTTCAACTTCATCACCACTTCACCTTCTCTGCACAGCAGTGCAGTTAGCACTCAGCACCTGCAGACTTGTCACCCTCTTTACATACAGATTTTATACCCTCTTTACATAGTGTGGGCTCCTCTCTACCCTACCTCAACCCTAAGAGTGGTGCCCCCAGCTGGGCAGACAATGTGATCATTAGCTACAACTCACACAGCAGCAGCACTGTGCCAAGACAGGAGACCAAAGCCAAGGCCAGGTAGAAGCTCAGAGCCAGAGGAAAGTGTAAACAGACCAGCATCGCAGCCTCACGTCACATGGGAAATCTTCAGCCCTCAGCAAGCTGCAACTGGGCTCAGGAGCCACCCCTTGGACACAGAGTGGGCTAGGAGGCAGGAGGCTACGTCCTTGGCAAGATGGAACAGGACAAAGGCAATAGAACACAATACTCATCAAAAGGAAAAGAAAGATGTTAAAGGTTTCTAGATACAGTCAAAAAAAGGAAATAAGCTGTGATAAGGAACATAAAGGGGCTGGGATTTAGCTCAGTTGGTAAGCACTGCTCTGTAGTCTCTGAGATCCCGAGTTCGATTCCCAGCACCGCAAAAATGGGAGAAGGACGTAATAATCCACTCCTGAGGCAATCCCGAAACAGTCAGCCATTGAAAACCCTATAAGTGTCGCTATGTGTCGGACACGACTCGGAGGCACCTAACAACAACAACAAGGAACATAAGGCAACTCTCGTCCCAGTGACTACAGAACTAGAAACTGAGACATGCAGAATGAACTCTCAGGAAAAAAGTTTTAATTGGAAGGAAAAGGGGTCAAGGAAAGAGGGCAGCACTAACCATGGGAGATTCAGGTTGCCTGCCAACAGAGAAAAGATGAGGCATCTTATCAGGTTGTTGGAGGGGTCCGGGGTCTAGTAATTTTTGTTAGTCATGAGGATATTTTTTAAAAGACTCTCTTCCTGATAGTTTAAGGATATGTTCCCATGTAAGATAGAGATCAGTAGCCAGGTTATCCTTGGAGGCCTTCTAGCATTATCCCACCCCTGGTGGGGTTTTTTCCTATGGGGTGAGAAATAGGGCAAAGGGACAGGCACCTTCTACACACTGTTAACAGGAAGGAGACAGGATCCCGATGGGTAACAGGTTTACAAATTAAGGGCACGAGAACCTATCGTCCCTAATTCCCAGGAGGGCCCCATTTCTATCTCAGTTGCATTTTCATTTTCTTCTTAAAATACTGATCTCTTCCATACATGCAATAATTTCACACAGCATTGTTTGTTTAGAATTTGCAAACACTTCCTCAGGGTTTCTAGTCTCTGCAACTAGGCAACAAGCATCTTTGTGGGCAGGGAGTGCTGTCCCACTGCTGCACACAGCTCACACAGACAGTTTATGTCACCTCCTGTAACACACATACCATGCATTTTATACTCAGTGACAGGCACACAGCAGATATTCAGGTATGTTTTGATTTATTTGCTGTCTAATTATTAAGAACTTCAAATTGCTGGTATGTTTTAGCTCATTTTCAGAAAAGCTGCGAAGCTGAACTTCTATGACATTCTTCTATCATTGAGAACCTCCAGGTTTCAGGAGAGGAGTCCTGAGGGACACTTCATCACTTTCTCTTCTTATAGGACATAAATTATATTTTAATTCTATCGAAGCAGCGTATGAAGAAGTACAAGTCATTTCTGTCGTAGGTGCACTTCCAAAGCAATGGCTCAAAACTCCTCCCCAAAGTGCACCTAGACGTCACACTAGGCTGTGAGCCTGAGGGAGTCCAGAGCTTGGGAGATCTTGGGCAGACAGAGATTTACATTTGGCAAGAATTTGCAAGATAGCTCTTCCTTATTTGCAAAAGCAAAGAAAAAAATGAAGTTGGAAGCTTTTATTAAAAAATCTTGGAAATATTTCTGAAGTTTCCTTGGACTAAGGAGTCACTGAAAAAGTCTCTTGGTGAGGAGAAAACAAACAAAGAAAAAGCAAATATTGAGAGAATGTGTAAGCATATTGTTTCACAATATTATTCCTGCCAAGAGAATGGAAGAGTAAAAATCATAGCCAGAGGACAGATGCCACATGTGCAACATGTTTCAAATTCGGGAACTTATTTTAGTTTTGAGGGAAGAGCAAGATGAAGACAGCTGGCATCTCCTGCTCTGTGGACTAGCCAGGCCCTGGCGGTGGTGAAGTGGCTGTTTGCCATAGGTCTCCAATATGAGATTGAAAACAGGTCTCCATGCATGAAAAAAAAACAAACTCCAATAAATGAAGGTGAGTGACCTGTGGGTGGGAAGACATAAGGGTGGTATTACACCAGCCAGACAAGAGTTTATCAGCACTCACAAGAGCAACAGCTGTTTACACCAAGCAAGTGAATATTGGATGTTGGGTAAGTATCAAAGAAAATGCCAGAAAATGAGAAAAAGAGTGTGGGCAAAAGTGGTAAGGGAAGCTACATGGAGAAGAGGAGGGGCTTAAGTAGTCATTCACCATGGAACCATGCTGGGGACTTGAGCTGGATGGGAGGGCAGCTGGGGGCAAGGACAGCAGGGGACACCCAGAGACACTTTGTGAGTGGGTATATTGACCCAAAAGTGTCTGGTGCACACAAGGGGGTGCACCAAGGTAGAATACATTCTGGACCATATATCCTTAAATTTAAAAGTAAGGAAACCAGGCTCAGTATGTGCTCAGATCACAATAGCAATTAAGCCAGCAATCAGTACTAGAAAGATGGATGGAAAAGCCAACGAATATTTGGAAATTAAAGAATACATATCTAAAATGCCACATAAGTCAAAGAAGTCTCTAAGAGAAAATTTAACGTGCTTTAAGGTAAAATGAAAATATAACATATCAAGATTTGCAAGATCCAGTAAAGCAGAGATTAGAGTGATATTTATAGCACTAAATGAATGTATCTGAAAAAAGACTAAAAACCATAAACTAATCAAAGTGAATAACTTTCAATTTGTAAACGAGAGGAAGAAGAGCAAATGGTACCTAAAACAAGCAGAAGAAAAGAAATAACACAAATTCAACCAGAAATCAATGGATCAAAACCAGGAACACAACAGAGGAAACTGGCAAGACCAAAAGCTGGTTCTCTGAAAAGATTGATTAAATGGATAACTCTCTCCTCAGGCTCACAAGAAAGAACAGAGGAGGCACAGATTCAACAGCAATTAAAAGAGGGGTCATCACTACTGACCCCACGGACATTAAAAGAGAATACATTTTTTCCTTTGAGATCTGTTGCACAGTGTGGTGAACATAATATATAATAATGTTTTGCACATTTCAAAATTACTGAGGGTAAATTTCAAAAATTCTCATCAGGAAAAATTATAAGGACTTGAGATGATGGATACGTTAATTAGCCTGCATTAATTATTTCCAATTATATTCATGAATCATAACATCACTTTGTAATCAGTAAATGTATATGACTATAATCTTCTAATTTACAATTAAAAATAAGAATTAAAACCAAAAGCAAAAACACAACACAATAGAAAAATAGACAAGAAAGAATACAATAGGTAACTCTACAACCACACATTTTATAACTTAAATTTAATGGACAGAATCACTGAAAGACAGAGTAACAAAACTCACACAGGAGAAAAAGCCTGAAAAGTCCTCTCTATTAAAGGAATTAAATAAATCATGAGTAACCTCCCCCAAAATGAAGTTATCAGGTCCAAGCTGACTCACTGGTGAAATCTTCCAAATGTTTAAGGAAGAAATAATTCTATTTCCACATATTCTTTTTCAGAAAATAGAAGCAGAAGGAAAGCTTTCTAACCATAATACTGAAACAACATAATGACAAAAACAAAAAAATCCCACAAAAACTACAGAGCAATATCTCTCATTAATTTAGGTATTAATAGTCACCACGTCTCCTTTCTTTGTATATTTTATTTTGAGATGGGGTCACACTGAGTTGCACAGGCTGTCACTGGCCTCGAATTCACAATTCTCCTGACTCAGCCTCCTGGGTTGTTGTTATTGGTTTATGCCATGGTACTCGGCTGACACTATTAATTCTTGAGACCCATTCAGTAAGCCTTTGTATTCATTTTTCCTTAGATTAGCCAAAGTAGCATGTATGCCCTTCAGGGAGAAACAGTATTGGGTACAACCCAGCTTACTCTACCTGAACCAGAGTAAGAGACATTCTGGGTCAAGGCGGGTTCATAGGATGCCTCAAGGTCAGTCTCAAACCACAATATCCTTCCCCGAAAAGCTCAAAATCCTCTGAAAAGTGGCTTCCCAATCACCAACGAGCATGCTTTGGGCCTTCCTAATCCCAGACTCTTTCCCCCACGTCAAATATTGTTATTTTACCCTCTTGCTCTTTCCTTTATGAATCTCATCACAGTGGCAGGCACAAAATGCTCAATACATTCTTGAGCCTTTAGCATTTAAAACTGCAGAGACCTCAGCAAAGTACATATATTCTTTAACAATGATATCACTATTAAGAATGCTCCATTCTGTCATTCAATGAATTTAAGAAATGCCCTCAACTTTGTGAAAAGACCCTCCTTGCCTGCATTTTGCCCTTCAAAGCTCAGGTCAAGGTCTTCCATGTGTGTTTCTGGGCTGTTAGGTAACCAAGCTACCACTACACAAATGTTTGGCTCACACCTCCTGTTTGGATCTGAGGATCAGAACTTGTTTGAAATTGACCTCCCGTGGGAAAAGACACAGAGAAGTAGCTGGTGCGGGTGGGAGAGAAAGGGTCCAAGTGTTCTTCTCCACTAGACTCTGACTGGGTCACCAGAAACCTAGGCGGCTTCTGCACTTTGCCTTCCATGGGGGAGGATGCGGGACAGGGAATCATGGGTGCAAACAGAGAAGAAAGGGTCCCAGGGCCGTGGGGTGCTTCAGTTGTTCACTAAGGAAAACATTTTTCTGAAGTGTAAAGGACTCTTAGATGTCTAAGGAGTGAAAGCATTTTTCTCTTCTGCCATGCTGGCTTGGAAGGTAGGAGCAGCTGGATTGAACAGAACTGGCAAGCTAGCAGATTGATAAAATAACAATTTACAAGCCTGCCCAGGCTTTCTCGTTCTCAAAAGGGAAACACAGGCCCCTTCTCCCTCAACCCCTGCCTCTCTCTGCCAGCATCTCCCCACAGAGAACTATTTTTTAAAACCCTGCCTTTACTTATAACTTGATTCCCAGCACAGAACACACCTCCCACGCATCCACCCATTGTCCCCTGAGTTCACAAGCACACAAATCACCTAGGAGGTGTGAAGTGGCTGGTGGATCATTATCAACTAATCAACAAAGAAATAAAATTGCAGGTCAGCATCAGCCTAACTTGGAGCTTTGTGGGGGGAGCTTCCTCTGTGAGGGGCAGCTGATCAGTCCCCTTTCCACCTAGCCATCCTAGAAAGTCAATGGATGTCTCACTGCCCCTGGCCAACCAAAGATGAGCCCCACCTCTGGCCTGGGTTAGCCCTGTGAACACAGATACCCAGAAAAGAAGGGCACACTTTCAGAGGAAAGCATATGTGGCTGAATCCTTTTGGGTTATTTGTAGCAGATGGCCAGATAGAACAGACCCACACTCATTCTGAATATTTGCAAGCTATGCTCAATTAGTGTTAAATAGACTTCATCTTAAAAGATATACATTTTTATTGTATTCTTATTAGGGGAACTCAAACTAAAGGCTAATATTATTGCCAGGTCCAGTTTATCTCCAGCTGTTTTTCATAAACGGGTAAGGTTCATACATAATTAGAGCATTTTTATGTATGTCGCAAGCATGTTATTAATACTAGTTCTTTAAAGAAACAGAGAGTATACTGTCTTACCATATTGAACATATTAATGCAATGTTTATTTTTGTCCTACATAGAAAACTGATTTTTAAAGTAAATTTCTAATTGATAATGAACAAATACATTTTTGTTCTGTATCCCAAACTGTCCAATCTTTGACTTTAAGCCAGAGCCACCAAATCTAGGTGCTTCTATTGTGTCTGTTTCTGAATTTGCAAAGGATTAGGATCTCAGAGCCTGCAACCGGGCAAAGTGAATTTATCTTGGTTTTTCTGCAGACTGCTGAAGATAGAGGGGTGCTTGGGACCCCAGTGGTCATGGTCAGCTAGAGATGGGTAGTCACAGAATACAAAGCTTTTTGTGAAATTCAGTACCACACATAAAAATGGTTTCTAAAACCGGGCAGGTGTGGGGCTCAATTGCTGAAAGCCAAAGCTTCCAGGACATTGATTTTTCACTTTGGATCCATAAAACCAACAACCAGTAGCTGGCAAAGGTGAAGGACAGCAGGGAGGGTAGAATAGGGTAAGAGCAGAGCCCCCGTTATTCCAAACCTTAGGCTTCTGGGCAAAATATTTCTCTACCTAAGCAGCCATCTCCATAACATCTAATTATATAAGGCTGTTGAACCCAAAAGTAAAGCACTTGGCTAGCAGACCCCGCAGGGCGCCTGGGACCAGCTGCCATCAGTTCTGCTCTCCAGAGGACAGAGGAAGCGCTAACAATGCCTCAGCCCCACAGGTGTCTCTACTTGGCCTAAATCTCTGCGGCGGATCCCCATGTACATGTGAGCCCAAGCTGAAGGTTTTACCTTCCAGGACTTAGCCAAGTTCAGTCATTAGACAGATGCTGTTCATTAATGTCTATTGCTGTAGTTAAATTTAAAAAGAAAGCCCTAATTACTAGGTCATAATCAACACGACTTAATGTGCAAGGCAGAAGCAAAAGGATGATCCACTTCCTTGAGCTTACCTGCCCCTTAACAAAACATAAAGAAGGGAAAATAAAAAAGACAGAAAAAGCAGCTAGGAAGACCAGGTGGAGGAGGATGAGGGAACAGATCAGTACTGGATCACTTTAGAAATCCACACATAAAATGGGTCTTGTGTGCACAGCATTGCTATTTCCAGGGGTCATAACACACATTCTTTTGCACCACACCGTAGGTCAGGTGGTTGAGTTATGGGCCTATGTTAGCATATTTTTGGTCAACTCCCAAGACACTTGTACTCATTAGCTCTTATAATCAAACTTATCCACATTTAAAATAAAGCTGTTTGAGGAAAATTCAGTCAATCCAAGGCAAACAGTTCCTCTTACATATTATATTCCAAAGAGAATACAGAACATGTTTTCTAAAGTACACAGCAATCATTTTAAGTGTCTTCTCTGCACTCTATTCCACAGAAGATATTCACAAAATTCTACTGTATATTCTTCACTCATTATGCCCTTTTATTTTTTGAACACCAAGCTCTATTTCCAGGGAGAAACAAAATGATAACTTTAAGGTTGGTACCACATTATACTTAGAACTTGCATGTCTGGAATAGATTTTGAGTTGGCAAAACCATATTCTCCATCCTCTGTGACAACTGTTACGGGTTCATTTGCAGACTAATTTCAGCCAGGAGGTGTTAACTACCCGTTGTTGCAGTGTCTGCTCTCAGCAACCTCAGTCTTCCTGAACCTGATGGTAAACCGTCAGCAAGAGCAAAGGCGAAGGCACCGCGTTGGCATGCCTGGCTGTTCTGTGACAGCCTGGAAAATCTATTAAAAAGCATATTTCACAACCATCCATCCCAGAGCCATCCACAGGGCCCCTGCATTTTACAGCGAGAACAGGGTTGGTGACTATCTGCAGCACCTCCACTCCAGAGCCCTCGCACAGCCCGTCTGCAGAGGTCAGAGCTGCCCCAGAGCAGGACCTACCTCTGCTTGGCGCAGACAGCCCCGACCTGGACCTGCTTACCTAAGCGTAAAGCGGTCCTCGGTGGCGTTTCTGGAGATGGAGATGGGAAAGGTGAGCACGTCCCCCTGCCTCACTGTCTTGGGGACGTAATGCACGGCCACGTTGCTGTCCAGGCGCAGCTCCCTCAGAGCTGGGCTGCTTGGGGTCTGATAGAGGAAGACGCTCCCAATTCTGTGCAGGGGGGGGGCAGCCTCGTCCATGTCCCCATGGCCGGTCCGGATGCCGTTGCCCTTCCTGGGCTCCTCCTTGGTACAGTCTCCTCGCTCGTCCCCTGGCTGTATGGCATAGTAGAGCTCCACCCGGCTGCCCTCCGGCTGCTCAGCAGGCCGCCTGCGCCCAGCCACCACCGATGGGGGGCTGAACCAGCTGGGCAGCAGGTCCAGCTCGGCCACGCACAGCCCCAGGGCCCCGCTCAGCCGACAGCTGCCCCGCACCTCCCGTGTCTCCCGGAAGGCGAAGACGCGCAGGCAGGGCAGCTTCTCGGTGGCCCTGTGGTCATCCCAGTCCCTGCCCACGATGTGGAAGAGGACCTGCGCTTTGGGGCAGCCCAGGTAGATCTTCTCCCGCAGAATGGAGGCCTTCAGTTTCCAGTTCAGGGAAAACTTGTTGGTGAATCCGAATGGGTTGGAGGGGAGCATCAGGTCTGGGGGCACCACCTGCTCGATGGAGAAGGGCCCATAGCTGGCGTTGAGCACCGGCACCCTCTTGGACTTGTAGATCAGGAAGGACTCAACCCGTGACTGCAGGCTGGAGTTACGCATGATGTCCTGGTTGGCCTCCTTCAGGAAGAAGGACACATCTGCATTGTTGATGTGGTAGGTCACCGGGAGGTATGTGGGCAGCAGGGAGAACCTCTGGATGCTCTCCAAGATCCCACGGCTCTCAGTCACTGTCAGGAGGGAATGGAGTAGAGGGTCAGTGACTTGGAGCCATTATCAGTAGTTCAAATGTCTGAACCCTACTTTATAGTCAGCTGGCTGCCGCCTGTACGCTAGGATGCAAGTCTTTATCCAATGTTGCTTATTTGAATCAACTCACTTGACAGAAAATATATGTTAAAGTATCTGAGATATATATACAACATACGTTAGATATCCCCCATGTGCCTGTCAGCTTGTCGTGCTATTGGGGCTTGTGTGCTGCTATGATGCTGAAAACTATGCTACCAGTATTTCAGATACCAGCAGGGCCACCCATGCTGGACAGGTTTCAGCTGAGCTTTTAGACTAAGACAGACTAGGGAGAAGGACCCAGCAGCCCACTCCTGAAACAATTAGCCATTGAAAACCCTATGAATAGCAGAGAAGCACTGTCACATATAGTGCCAGAAGGTTAGCCCCCCAGGCTGGAAGGCACTCAAAATACAACTGGGGTAGATTTGCCTCCTCAAAGTAGAGTCAACTTTAATGACAGGAATGGAGTATAACCCTTGGAACCCCCTTTCATTGATGTGGCACAACTCAAAATGAGAAGAAACACAGTGACTGCAACATTGGGCTCAAACATGAAAAGATCATGTGCATGTCCCAGTATCAAGCAGTGTTTTGTTCTGTTGTACATAGAGTGCCTATGAGTCAAAGCCAACTCAATGGCACCTAACAACACCACTCACACACACACACACACACACACATATACTGGAGGTGGTTAAAAATGTGTACATATTTTAAGGGATGTTATCTATGTATTGCCTGCAGCCATACCACACTGTCAATCCTGTCAGCTCTCAGAAGCTAAGCAGGATTGGGCCTGGTTAGTACTTGGATGGGAGACTGCTTGGGAATACCAGGTGCTGTAGGCTTGGGAGAAGGACCCCAGCAACCCACTCCCAAAAAACAATCAGCCATTGAAAACCCTATGAATAGCAGAGAAGCACTGACAATAGTGTTTCACCTATTGTATGTAGGACTGCTAATAACACCTAATAACACCTATAATTTTAGAAGAAATGAATGTCACTAATGTAAGAAGAATGGGAGAAGGATGTGGCAATCCACTCCCAAGGCAGTCCCAAAACAATCAGCCACTGAAAACCCTATAACAGTTGCTATGAATCAGACATGACTGGACGACACCTAGCATCAACAATGTAAGTAGAAAACCAGCGTTATAGCAGGGCATGGTGGTACACCCCTGTAAGCCCAGCAACTCGGAGGTGGCGGCAAGACGACTGCAAGTTTGAGGCCAGAGGCAGCCTGTGCAACTTAGCAAGACCCTGACTCAAAAAGTAAAACACGAGCTGGGGGTGTGGCTCAGTGGTAGAACTTTTACACAAAAGCATGGGTGAGGGCTTGAGTTCAACTCCCCATTACAGCAAAAGAATGCCAGTGTCATTTACCATCCATAAAAGTTGAGCATGGAAATAAATTTCAGAAAAATTGTGTTTTTAAATTTCACCTAGGGATAATGGCACCTTTACAGGGTTATGCCTAAGATTTGCTTTCTTTCTGGTAAAGGTGAGATTAGCAAGGGTTGAAAAGGTGTTAAGAGCCAGCCCCACCAGACAAGGGTCTCCCCCGGACTCGATCAGCAGGCTGAGTCAGGAGCCAGAGTGTGGTCCTCAGCACAGGGTCAGAGCCCATGTCCTTGTCCCGCCCCTTGCACAAGCTACATTTAAGGACACGCTTCCTGGGTGCCAAGACAAATTAGGATGGGCCACAAGTGACCTGGACAGTACCCTGTTCTCAGAGGTAAGCTGAGAGCTGGAGAGAGGGCAATCAGAAGGAAACACTGCTGAGAGAATCCAGAGACAGGTGCGACAGGCCGAACACACTGCAGCCATGTCCAAGCCGGACCCTCAAATGAAGAACCAAGGCCAGTGCCTACCTCACATTACACCCACATCCTGTGAAAATTATGCCATTGCTGATAAACAAAAAAATTCTTTTTTTTGTAGCCGGGCGCAGTAGTGCACACCTGTAATCCTAGCAGCTCGGGAGGCGGAGGCAGGAGGATTGCAAGTTCGAGACCAGAGGCAGTCTGCGTAATTTAGCGAGACTCTGTCTCAAAAAGAAAAAAAAAATGGGCTGAGGGTGCAGCTCAGTGGTCCAACACTTGCAGAGGATGCAGGTACGAGGCCCTGGGTTTAACCCCCAGTACCACACACACACACACACACACACACACACACACACACACACACAAAATTCTCTTCTTTCATTACTGAACATATTTCTCCCTCAGGAGAAAAAAAACCCCAACATGTTATTTTTACAGTTTGCCTTACATTCTGTAAGAAAAACAGAAATTACATAATCAAAAGCAGCAATTCAGTCAGTTTTAGAAAGGGACGTTGCTGGCTCTGGCAACCCTGACTGTCCAGCAGCTCCCTGGTGAGGCTGAGGCCCAGCTCAGTGCAGCCATGTGATTTTCCTTGTTTGCTCTGCAAGGAGCGCAGCTCAAACTCTGGAGTCCACCTTGTCGACCAGCATCAGAGGCCCACAGGAACACACTCTCCACAGCACGATGCCTCCTTCCAAGGGACCTTGCTCTGCAGCTGTCTGGAGCAATGGTGAGGGCAGCAAATTCAGAGGTGGCTTCCTGCCCCTGGCTTTGCCACGCACAGCCTATGAGATGATTAGCAAGTCATGACCCCTCCTTGCTCCTCTGGGCTAGTCTATGGCATGGGAACTAGATAGAGAGGATCAAAGCCACAGTCCAGCTCTGATGTGGGGTGCTAAGTGGCATCCAAGTCAACATCCTGGTGAGAAGCCAGGTCAACAGACACATGTGTTCACCTGAGTTTATACCAAGCTCCAAATGATGGCATCTCTCAGTTCAATGTCATTACCAAACCCAGGTAGCAAACAATCCAGGCTTGCATTGAACCTCATTGTGTGAAACTGCTGGTGAGTGAGCATGGTGGACTGACCCAAATGGCCATTTCATAGGTTCAACCTAACACACACAGCTTTCTTTGGCAAAAGCCAAACTATCACAGCCATAACAAGAGACTTCTCCCCTTTAAAGATTACATATTTTAATGTTCCAGAAGTCACTCTTTATTTGTATTCTCCCATAACTTGTGTTTCCACATATGAGCTTTAGTGAAAGCAAAGAACAAGCTGTGAATTTTTTGCTAACACTCTGGGTCGAAGCTTTACAGTTCCTCCTGTTTCTGGGTGCCATCCTGCCCCAAACACACACTGGCCTGGCCACTTTCCTGGCCTCTGAGTGTGTCATAAGACCCATCTTTCTGGAGCACTATCCTTGACTACGTGGTGCTGGTCACATTCCCACCTGTGTCCTGTGCACGGCCCATACTCCCTGTAACTCCCCCTATGTACAGTGGGTTCCACCCAATGATCATGGGAGGCAAATGGCCTTTTTTTCCCCTGTACTCACAGTCTTTAGGCAGCACCAGGCAAGTATCAGGCACTCAATAAATATTTGATTAACAAATGAAAGAATAAGTCCCCAAATGGATTATACTTTTTATGTTACAAAGAGCAGATTATGTTTTGCATTTGGATTTTGCTTCCTGTCTTCTCCACTGCATTACTGTAATGAGAAATCCCCATCCTTTCATCCCCCTAAGAGCCCCATGTGATCCCACTGGCAGGGGCTAAAGCAGAGAGGCCTTTCCCTAGGTGATAAGATCCCCAGAGGGACTCCATCATTACAGTGTACTCTGATGGTTCAAACCCACTTGACACCACCCAGAGCAACTGATCTGATGTACCTCACACCAGCTTGCTGTGGGGTAAAGAAACTGCTAAAGCCAAAGGACCGAATTATAGACAGGGAGACGTTAGCACTGGACACAGAGGCCCAGTGAAGTTCTCTGCTGAACATGTGAACCCTGCAACCTGGGGACAGAAAGCTTAATTGTGCAATAATCGCACAGTCCCAGGTCAATGACCCCAGCTCCTCAGACTCACAAAAGCAATCAGGCAAAGGAGGTCATTACAGACATCACTGGAGGAGAGCTAACCCTTGAGCACTACTCCACAAATGGCCTCTGAGTCCTTTTGCCTGGTCTCTGACCCAAATGTTTATTGCTTAAAAATGCCCCAGGCTGACCTGAAACTAGTGTTACTTCCTCTTTTGTTTTGTACAAAGCTACAAAAATAATACCAATTGCATTTTGCAATGTACAGAATGGCTAATGTGAAACTCATTATATTTCAGTCTCCATAGACATGGTTATTATAAGAACATCATTTTTATTCCATATAAAAATAAGCAAACAGTTGAGTGCCATGGTACATGCCTGTCATCCCAGCTACTCAGGAAGCTGAGGCAGGAGGATCACAGGTTTGAGGCCAGACACAGCATGCCCAAGTAACTTATTGAGACCCTATCTCAAGATAAAAATATTTTTAAATGGTGGGGGTTGGAGATGCAGCTCAGCTATGGAGCATTTGCACAGCATGTACCAGGAGGAGGACCGTTCCAGCATAGGACTCCATTCACCTTCCTGCATGAGCCCAGACGTAACCACAAAGGAAGCTGAGAGCAGGTCAGCTCCAGCCTCCAGCTGGAAGAGAGGCAAGCTGCTTCCCCTGTTGTCACAGCTTGAGTAGGAACTGTCCCCCCAGGCTCGTGTGAGCACACTCCATCCCCAGCTGGCGGTGCTATTTTGAGAGGCTGTGGAACCTTTGGGAGTTAGGACCTAGCGGTGAGAGGACGTGGTGGGGGGACGGCCTCTGAAGGGGGACCCAGGCCCTCATTTCTGACTTGCTCCTCGCCTTCCAGTCTGCAGCTCTCTGAACAACTGTTCTGTACCTAATTTTTAATTTCAGCCAACAAGACATCCTAGCCCAAAAGCCAAAGCCACAGCTTAGTGTAAATGCATGATGCTCCAGGTTCTCAATAATTTGTTCCAATGGTAACCTGCCCTCCTTGACCAGTCTGAAACCCAATCATAAACAAGGTTGATTAGTTAGGGTTGAGAGGCAGCCTGAACTTCAGAGCAAAGAGAGGATGTTTAGAAAGAAAGCAAAGCTCAGGACAGCGGCCAGCTAGAGTGTGCCAGATCCAAAGTGTGCTGCTCATGCGGGCTTACTCCTCCAGGCATTACCCTGGCCCTCATGGGGTCTGGTTTGTCCTCCAGCTTCATCGGGAAGCAGGCCAGTGCTCAGAAAATTCAGTAGCATCAGACCTTACAGAATGTTCCCCGTTAGGAGCCAGGATCTGTATGTCCCCTCTAACCCAGAGGTGGAGTATCTGAGACTAGGGGGGGCCCTAACTTTGGTGCTAGGGCACTCAGGCAAATGTAAAGGTCTTGGTCAGAAAGGAGAGATAGGGTGATGAGGAGTGGCCTCCCACCCATCACAGGCTCAGGAACAGGCAGGGCCCCACTTCTGCAGTCTTGGATAATGTCAGGGTGTAGCCCCAAGCAGAAATCCTCAGTTACTGGGGAGAGGACACGCTTTCCACAAGACAATCTAGATTGAGGTGTAGAAGGAATAAAAGAAAATAAGACAAAGGGAACAAACCAGTCAGAGGTGTGGCTGCCAAGAAACCCTCTGGCTTGTAACACATCAATACTCTCTCAGGCATCATTCTCCCACTGCAACTGGACCACCCTGGCAGCCAATCCTGTCAAATCTCGGAAGCTAAGCAGGATGGGACGTGGTTAGTCCTTGGATGGGAGACTGCCTGGGAATATAGGGTGCTGTGGGCTTGGGAGACGAATTTAGCAGCCCACTGCAGAAACAATCCACTATTGAAAACCCTGTGAATAGAAGAGAAGCACTGACATAGTACCCAGCATGGCACAGTGTCGGACAGTGTTTTGTCTGTTGTACACAGGGTCACTATGAGTTGGACTGACCCAAGGGCACCTAACAACATACATTGTTTACAAAATTCCTTCCATGGCAGAGCACAGAGTCCAGAGAGTCAAACCTGATGATTATGCCAGTGTGTTCAGTCAGATAACCGCCCCAACTTGGAGGACACCAACTGTCTTCTGAATGCTTTATTCACTCAGTTATTAACTACTGATGCATTTGATGGAATCCATATCAACACCAATCACAAACCACACTAATCACACAAACAGAGCAGCAGGTAAATGTCACCTCAAGATCATCTCTCAAACACTGGGCGGAAGTCTCACACCTGAGTCTGGGTCTCAGCCAGTCGCCTCAGGGGAACCACGGGACCCCATGGACTCAGAGAATAACTATAAGGGGTGGGGGGCCAAGCAAGGCCAGGCAGAGTTCGAAGTGGTGGGGCGGAGCTTCTAGCCTACATTCCATTGGTGATGGGGGAGGAGTTGAGGAGTTTGGAGTTGAAAGGAGCAGTGAGTCCAGCCTCCTGAGCTGCTGCTGAGGGCTCCTTATGGCTGGATTTTAAGTCTGAGTTTGGGTGCCTTGACGTCAGTCTCTTTGGGTGTTACTTCGAGTATCAGTTTGAGTGCCCTGGGTGTTCCTGGTTACACCTTTTGGGGTATTGTCTATTATGCAGTTTGCAGTTCCAGACTTTTTCAAGATGGATGAACTTAGATACCCACACATGCTAGGCAAGTGCTCCACCCTGAGATCACCTCCAGCCCCTTTTCCACTTTTTATTTTGAGATGAGGTCTTGTTAAATTGTGTAAGCTGCCTCTGGCCTTGAACTCACAATCCTCCTGCTTCCACCTCTGGAGTTGCTGGGATCCCAGGTGTGTGCCAAGGCACACAGGTTTACACACTCTTCTTAATTCACTTCTAAACCTGATATTTCAGAAGGGAGTCTGTCTTGGTTTCTCAGGCACATTTCCATACCTTGAATGATTT
The DNA here is from genome assembly GCA_007922755.1 of Pedetes capensis. Lineage (NCBI taxonomy): Eukaryota > Metazoa > Chordata > Mammalia > Rodentia > Pedetidae > Pedetes > Pedetes capensis. Next base: position 89,321 of record VMDO01001574.1, read on the forward strand.
AGGAAGCTGGTGTTTTTCTGCAGCCTCCCCAAGGTGCATGATGACTAAGAACTTAGCAGGCAGCAAACACCATGCCTCTCTGTGTAGACCTCGGTGCTCAGTTCTCCCAAGCATAAAGAATAATTTACAATAAGACATGTGTTTGGTGACTAGGAAGTTATAGTAAGAGCAGGCTTTGCTTCTGTCTTGACTCACACATTGGGCCATTGTTGGCACAAATGTTTGTGTCAGATAGTGCTAGGTGCAGGGGAGGAAGGATCCCACGCCAGCCAGATCTGTAGCCTCAGGGGGCTGGTGATCCAGAGAGGGGATGGATGACAAGTGAGGAAATGAACACACACAGCATGATTCCGCGCAGCAGCAAGGACCAAGCATGGAACTAAAGCGGGGTGTCAGGAGTGATGTGGCCAAGGAAGTCCGTCTTCAACTTAAGAAGGGGAGAGACTGGGTGGGGCAATGTGGCCCCAGGTCATTTGTCACATTAGCTCTGAATTCCTGTTTCACCCGCTAACTCCAAAGGCCTGGAAATGTGAGTGGCAACTCACACACCCCGGTCGGAGGCTCAGCAGGAGCACACTGAGCACCCCTCCTCCTGGCTGTGCAGGAATGCCCCATCCAGTATCCCCTACTCTGAACCAGAGGTACCAGAGACTCCCCACAATAGCACAGCCAAACGCCCCTTTACTGGAAGTGCCCCAGGGTGCCACTGAAATGTGATTTTGGGAAAAAAAACGATGGCCTGTTGCATCACCGTATCGGAGGAGAGTGTGGAAGGGTCCTGTTACCTGAAAGCCCTGTTACTGGGCGTGGCCTATCTTCCTTTGCTGCACCAGGTAACCCCACTGGAGGACAAAGACCTCTTTAGATTAAGAGCTAGGGCTCCACACTGATGACGTCCGACACCTTGTGCATGCAGCTGACCCTCGAGGACAACACACAGGAAAGCCATGTGGACTCTCTGATGGCACAGCTCGGACCAGTGCTGCTGTCAAGGAACCTCCAGGCAAGGGAGTGTGGGTCCCCTCTGACATAAGGGCAAAGAGCAGACTCTGTCACAGCTCAACCCTGAAAGTTTGGGTGAACATCAGGCTGAGCTCACCGTGCTGTGCTAGCAGGGACAGCCATTTATAGTTATCACAGTAAAGAGCATGCCGAGAGGCTGGGTGCAGGGCGCACCAACAGAGCTTGTGGGAAACATGGCAGGGTGGTGTTGCTGGGAGACGACCAGAGATTTCAGAGAGGAACCTGCAAGACCCCATCCCCAGCCCTGTGCCTGCACTTCTAGGACTCTGTCTGGAGAACACACAGAAATGCTCAGGGATGCTTCCAAAATGCTCCCCACCGTGCCAGGCACAAAGTTGAAAAGTAGCAACCAACTAAATATCCCAAGAGAAGTGTGTGCAACCATTTTTAGAACAGCCAAGAAGGCCCTTGCCCTGCAGAAAATGAACCTTCATTTTTGTCATATGACACTGTGAAAAGACTTGTTCAGCTTCCTCTCAGTGTCTGAATTTCCTTGCCTTACACCAAGTGAGTATAAGTGACCGTCCCTGGGGCAAGCACTGCCTAACGCTGAGGCTCCCCACCGTCTCTCCTCACTTCCCAACTGTGCTTCTCCAACTTTCCTCAACACCACTGGGAAAGAAATTACAGAAGAGAAAAAGGAACCAAATGGACAAAGGAGCGGACACTGGGGGAGACACCCTCAAAGAAGCCTGGGTCAGCCACCCATGGCCCTAGGCCCATACATGGACACCTTTACTGCTGAATTACCAGAGAGACACCTGGAGAGAGTCTGTGAGGATGGTGCCCCATGGGTGCACAGCAGTGACTGCAGTTTTAATCTCTGATCTAACAGTGCCCAACCCCCACCCCACTTCACCACCCCCAGCAGGTGCACTCAGTATGCAGAGAAGGAGCGGCTTTAAATTGCCTTGTATTAAAACTGGTGGAGTGTCACATCTCATAATTGTTTAAAGTGTTTATGTTAATGTCTCATTCCTCCTGGGATTACGCAGCTCTTTAAAAAGAATACAAACAACTTTTTTTCCCTCCCCATTTTCTGAAGGCAAAGTCATTTGAAGTGATACAATAAATATGCTGTATTTCTTTCTTTCTTTTATTTGTGGTACTGGGGGGGTTGAAACCAGGGCCCCACACATACTTTCCAAGTACTCTACCACTGGGCTGAACCCTCAGGCCTTTTTAAACTTTTTATCTTGATAGGGGCTGGGGTTTAGGTCAGTTGGTAGAGTGCCACTCTGTACTCTCTGAGGCCCTAGGTTTGATGCTCAGCACTGCAAAAATGGGGCCAGGACCTGGCAGCCCACCCCTGAAACAATCAGCCATTGAAAAACCTATGAATAGAAAAGAAACCTTGACACAGTGTCAGGCATGGCACAGTGTCAGGGAGTATTTCATTCTGCTGTCACTATGAGTTGGACCCAACTCAACGGCACCTAACAACAACATCTTGAGACAAGAATCTTGCTAAAATTACGCAGGCTGCCTCTGGCCTCAAGCTTGCGATCCTCCTGCCTCCACTTCTGGAGTTGCTGGGATTACAAGTGTGTACCACAACACCAGGCTTTACTGTGTTTCTTGAAAGATGATAAGTGATACAGGAAGAGGAAAGGGGGCAAGTGGAATATTCCAAGTGAGCTTACTTAGCTGGAAGGGATGAAGGACAAATCTGCTTTAACAGGAAATTAGGCTCCTTCCTAGCTTTCCTATTTATTTATTTATTGTGTTACTAGGGGTTGAACCCACGGCGTTGATCATCCTTTGCAAGCACTCTACCACTGAACCACACCCTCAGCTCCTTCTTTATTTTTCTTATCTTGAGACAAGGTCTCACTAAGTTGAACAGGCTGCCTCTGGCCTCGAACTCGTGATCCTCTTGCCTCAGCCTCCCAAACTGCGGGGATTACAGGCATGTGCTACCGTGCCTGGCTAACCTTTCCAATTCTGAATATGAGGGAATTGTGTGACAATGCTGTTGTTGCTGTTAGGTGCCGTCCAGTTGGTGTGTGACTCATAGGGAGCCTACATACAATAGGTGAAACAGTATTGTTAGTGCTTCACTTCTATTCACAGGGTTTTCATGGCTGTACAATACTATAGATGACTGACTGATAGGTACTGTCAAGTTGAGTGTGACTCATAAAAATCCTCAGAGTTTTCAATGACTGATTGTTTTGGGCAGCAGACTGCCACATCCTTCCTGCTTTTGTGGTGCCAGGAATCAAAACTGGTCCTCAGAAAGAGCAGAGTACCATTCAATCAACTGAGCTAAACTCTAGCCCTATAGAAAACTGATAGCAATTCAAAATTATTCCTGCCTACAGACATGCAAATCAATTCTATCCAGTATCTGGACAGTTAACTCTCCCCTTCTCTTAGAAAAGTCAAGTATTTCTGAACGTGCATATATAAATTCAGCATTCTTTTACTCCACAGAAATATGTACTTCTTCCACTTGTCCTCTGAATAGATTAAACCATCTACCTGTTGTTCACACTTAATGGATTAAACAAAATTTGTAGCACTTGATCATTGTATATCTATGTGCGAATCATAATTCTACCTTTTTGTGAAAATTATCTTCAGCAGGGGAGAAGATATTGGTGGCACCTTCTTGTACCGTGGCCAAGTAGGACGTGAGATTATGAGTCTCACTCAGCTTGCTCCTGCCAGCCACATCTGCACCCTCCCTGGCCCTCACCTGCACTCAGGATCAGAGGGAGGTCACAAAGTCTCGAGACAATCTGATGAAATCCACATGAAGAGCCTCTGAAGAGCTGAACTGATGTGTTTTCAGGCTCAAAACAGTTGTGCCTCACATTCTGACATGCGTAGTTCCAGGGCTTCCACATTCCACACATGGGAAATCCAGCAAGCTACCCAGACAGACACAGCTCCCAGGACTATGTGAGTAGTCTCTTCTCTCTTTGAGCGCCTTCAGACTGGCAGTCTGAGGTGTGATGTGAACACAATTTTTAAAAAAAAAGAAACTTGGACAGCCTGGAGACAAAGTGGCTATGGAAACTGGAAACGGCCGCAGCCTGCGGGGCAGGGGCTCCTGAGGCCACATCTCCTTCTCCCACGCAGATGCCTTGCATGTGGCACCTGGAGCCTTCTGTGCGTTCCCATGCTAGAGTGCATGTGGGAGGGGCTTCCCACATCCAAAAAGCAGCAGGAATGCCCATGAAGTGAGGGTGATAGCGACACTCGTGGCAGGCGTGGCTAAGTTGAAGCTGGTACCTCTGAAAACCCTTGGTGAGCAGTAAGGTGCCCTTAAGTTAACCCAGAAGCTTGAAACACCAAAGTGAATCCCAATCACAACTGGCCCAATTTCCTCAGAGTGGTATGGCAGGTAGAAGGAAGCCACCATCACAGGCGGTGTCCCAATCCCTGTACGGACCCCTGTAGGGTCCCTGGGTTGGCCTCATATAATCACCTAGGTCTTTAAAAGTGGATCTGAGAGGTAGATGGGAGACTGAATCTGAACAACTATGAAATAATATATTTGTGTTATTTTAACCCACTAAGTCTGGGGTGATTTGTTAGAGAATCAGTAAAAACCTAAGGCAGGTGGCAACGATGCAGTCCTTCCCTGCGTGGCCACAGAACACATTTTTCAGGAGCTCTCCACATTTGCAGTGGGAATGGAGCAAGCAAACCCTCAGGCACAGCTTTCCAGGGCTACACCTGGCACACAAGACATCCATGTGTCCCTTAGGAATGAGACCAGGGGTTCCCAGAGCAGCTGGCAGAGCTTGCTGAACAGACTGTCCACTGGTCTTCGGTTCCACTGATCTCTGACTAGAAGAGTGTCAAGTTCACAGCCCGAACTGGACCTGGTGGCCTGAGAGGGTGGCATGCCTACCCTCAGCAGGAAAGACTTTTTCCTCACGCAAATGAAGCAAGCAAGCTAAGTTGCATCCTGGAGGAGGTGGTGCAGGCATTTGGCTTCTCCTGTCACTCTGTGCCTCCCCGCTGGTTGCTCCTCCCAGCATACAGCCAAGTGTTTCATTTTAAAGTCTGCACAGGAGTGAGGCAGGAAGTGTGTCCCAGGGGAGTGTTTTGTAAGTGCTGCCTTTTTGTTTTTGTAAAAAACTGTCAGAAAATGCAAATCTAAGCAATTTACACAGGCCTGGAAGTTATTTTACTCCATCATCTAAAGGCCCAGGGGTGTCACAAATGAGGACACAGGGCTCCAGCTAGCCTGTCCTCGAGTCAGTTTTGCCCACAGTCAATGATTCACCATTGGGGTGGCTGGAGTCCCCAGAGCCCCAGGTCCCCCTCCCCTGTCCAGGAGCCAGGCAGGTAAATGGAGGCATGCCACCCATAACAGAAGATAGTTTGGGGCCTTATAGTCACTAGGCCACTTTGGGTCTGGATGTCGCATTAAGCCAAGTCCAGTGGTCAGGGAAATGGATTATGCAAATCAGAAGCCCTGTGGCCCTTCCTATCTGACCATTGGGTGTACCCAACCCAGCCATGTCCCTGGACTGGGGACAGAAGGTAGAGGCTGGTAGGGCGCACTGTGGAACTAGTGATGCCTCCCAAAACTTCCATGCCTGGTGTCCCTGTTACCATGCGCACTGATCAGTTAAGACAAATGAGACCTCTTTAGCCTGTGGTCCTTTTTTGCTCTTTTTGAGTACGAGGGGTTGAGCCCAGGGCCTTGCACATGCTAGCACTATGCTTGCCTAGCATGCTGCCTCTGTCCTAGAACTCGTGATCCTCCTGCCTAAGCCTCCTGAATGGCTGGGGTTACAGGCGCATACCACCATGCCTAGCACATTTTTATTCTCTCTGATGCAGCTCTGCACTTTTGTATTTTAGCTTCTTTTGAAATCAGTTTACTTATAAATGTATTTTATACAGAAAGTGAAGAATAGGAGGGAATAGGAGGAATATTGTGTCTTTGCAAGTGCTGACGTTTTTCTTTATTGCATTAGGCCGTGCTCATGACAGTGCTATGGTAAGTTGTTCATTGTCCCCATTTTACAGGTAAGAAAATCACAACCCACCACAGCCATGAGCTAGCTTCCCTCTGGCTGTGTGGCTTTGGGCCAATCACTCAGCCACCCTTGTCCTCAGTCTCTTCATCTGTTTATGGGATGTTCACCACAGCTGCCTCAGTTATTAGAATTATGCATTACCTCAGACAAGGGGTCAACACATAATAGTTGGCATATTGTTAATATTTTCAGACACAGTATCTGGCTATTCTACAGAAAACCCACCCTAGCCTGCCTGAAGCCTCTAAACGTAACTTAAAAATAAAAAGAAGCGAAAGTTAGAAGATCCATTCCAGCTCAATCATAGAAAAAATGTATCTCCTCGAGTGGAAAAAATGCCCTTGAATCTAAATACATCAAGCCAGAGGCATACTGTGATCAGAGCACTCCATACTGGAACAATTTATCTTTCCACAGGCACCTTTTCTGAAGTTCTGAACCCACCTGAGTGGCAAACACAGGCAAACCTCAGTCACTTCCTTTTCTACTCAGACACTTACTCACATAGGACCTGTTTCTGGGGAACTGGCAAAGTGCATGCAGTTCCCCATATGGAAAGCTCTTCTTTATGTGCTGAATTCTATAAACACCAGAGACACTTTGGAAATGCTGTGGTAAATCACGCATTCCACCAAAAGTGTTCGTTTCTGAGCTCTCCACTCTGCAGTAGAGTGTCTGCTGAAAAAGGTAACCATCATCACTTTGAACTTGTGATTAAATGTTATGCCTCCCTGTGATGAGCTTATTTCACCCTGACAAAGGAAATTTCTGTCTTTAAATTGATGCGAGTCTTTTTAAACTAGAGGTTTTACAGCTTGCTTATTTCCTGTCTTCTTTGAAGTTATTTAACAGCAGGTACTTGCCATTCAAATTGTATGACCAGTGACCTGGTCCCTTATCCAACCAAAAAGAAAAAGTGTCAGGTGGCCCAATAAACAATCAAAACCAAAGAAGAGAGTGAAAATTGTAGTAGACCTGGGTCTCGGAGCTGTCCTCAGTGGGATGGATTTGCTTAGACATGGAGTACACCATCATTTAAAGACACGGGTTTAGTATTAAGAAAAAGTTGGCATCTTCCCCTTTGCCAGGTACATTACAACAATGTTCTAAATTAAAACTTTAGACTGCCCCAGCAGGGCTTCCGCTCACTCACATACAAGAACCATAGGATGCGCTCCTCCGGAAATTCAATGAAAGGCAGAAATTCCACAGGCTGCTGAATGATAGCTACTACTCCGGCAGGGATGCTCCCGAACAGGCAACATGTTCATATGCTCATGGTTCTAGCACCAGGTGCTAGAACCTAAGTGGGACATTTCTTCAATGAGCAATGGAGAAAGAGGATAATCACGCTCAGCAACTGCCCAAGTCTTTAAAAGTCCGAAAATTCGTCTGAACGTATTTCTGCCAAGGACAGCCTGTCCATACTTTGTGGATGTTAAAATACTACAGACACCTTTGCTGGCTCTAAAATGACCACGATGCCATGGCTTTGCCCTTGTCTAGTAAACCCACACTGGGCGTTGCCCCAGCCCCAGAATGGTAGTATCACAGGCTGCTGGAGGCAAAGATATCCTGAGTGACCAATGCGCCCTGCCCTCCTCTCTGGAGGTTGACAGATGACAATATTTCAAAAGTGAGTAGTAACCTCTGCAGGGTAGGGCTGAAGTCTCACCTGTCAGACTGGGCACACCTGTGTGTGGATACAGAGCAGGTGTGCAGAGCACCCAGAAGATGCAGTACTGGAGCCGGATGCTAGCGTCCAGGTCGGACATGGGTGGGCATTGCGGAGGTTATGTGGACCATCATGGAAGACCAGGAGTGTGGCCTTGGGGACACAGGACAGCCAGGGTGTGTGAGCACTCATGGGAACTCCTCATGGTGACTCAGAAGCCTAAGGAGGCTGCAGCACCATCCCTCTGCTGTCCCTCCTCATCACCAAGTTATCCACAGCCAGGACTGTCTATCCTCAGGAGGACCCAACCCCCGGAGGTGAAAGGAAGACCACAGCTGAAAACCAAAACAAAGGAGCGGAGCCGCACCACAGGCCCAGAGAGAATGGGCAGGCAGCAGGGTGAACCACGGGCCTCATACCTTATTGTCCCAATAGCACCTGTTAAACCCTTACTCAGATCTGGTTACCCACAGAAGACATTTCTTCTCAAGTGACTGCTAACCAAATTAGTGACTCAGACATGGGGTATGAAGTGTGGGTGGAGTAACAGGCACCCCTGGAGCAATGTCTGGAATAGCAGCTGTCAGAGCCTTGCAGGTATCTTTTACTGAAGAGAAGGAAATTAGAAAGCCAAGTTTGCAGGGCAAAAACAAGGAGATTCTGCTATCTTGCAGAGAGTTGGGCCTGCTTACGTTGCGCCTTCTCCCCACCACTGCCCTTTCCAGGCAGGAAACTATGCCTTTTCTGATCCCAGGTTCTCTCCAGCTCGTCAGCATTTCTCTACCAGGTCAATTATGCCTCTCTATTTCTGCATCTCTTGTGTATAACATGTTTTAAAAATATAAAAGATAGAAACCCCAGAAGGCTTCAACCTGCTAAAGGCATGGGGTGGGGAAGAAGCGAGCTCTCCCAAGAGTCCCACATTGTTCCATCGTAACAGAGAAATCATGTGGTGACACAAAATACAGAGAATGCGGTGTGATTAAGCAGCTTGGGAAAGAACCCACTTGCACAGAAAGTTCCTTACAACTGAGGCAGAAATGAAATAAACTGTATTTTATGTAAAGGAATATTAATGACAAATTCACATCTAATATCTTTCTCTTATATCCTAATTCATTTGCCAACAAATTTTGTTTCTTTGTGAGAACAGTGCATCTTTACTCTCTAACATGAGAACTTATAATTAATGGCACTCTACTCAGTTTTGCCTGGAAATTCTTTCTTCTGGAGCATTCAGCTACTTTCTCCTGCACAAACTCAAGTAGCCTAACAGCCCACAGTGGCAGAACAGCAGTGGGTTAGGAAATCTAAGGGCACCAGCCCCACCGGTGAGGCTTGATCCTAGGTCAGAACTTCCAAGCACGGAGAAGTAGCGGCCCTTTGGCTTTTGGAGTAGATCCTGTTTCTTGTGCTCAGGTTCTGGCCACATGGAAAGGAAAGGAGCCCATTTCAAATCTTTCTTCACTTTATATTCTCATCTCCCAGATCCAACCTGGCTCCTTTCCAGGACATATGCACATTAGCTCAGCCCAGGGGTTCTCAACCCCAGAACTACTGCCATTTTTGACTGGTTATTTCTTTGTTGTGAAAAAACTGATCCATGCATTACAGGAATCTTAGTATCTACCACTCTGGCTTCTGCTCACTATATGCCATTAGCTCTTCCAGCCATGACAGTCAAAAATGTCTCTGGATACTGTCAAAATTCCCCAGGGAAGCAAAATCATTCCCCACTGAGAACCACAAGTCTAGCCACACCAACACAGTCTCCTTTCTTTAAAAAGATTGCATTCTTTCCCAACCCCAATTTTTTGTAAACCTCTTCATCTGCATGAAAAACTCTAAGTCATACTTCAAAACCCAGCTCCAGAACTTTCTCCTCATTAAGGCTTATCTTTCTGCATAAATGAGATGCTTACCTATTTCCCTGACAGTTACAACTGGGAACTGTATTATGGGTTATAAGGAGGTTTGTTAGGTAGAACATTCAATGTGATATAGGGTCAAACTGCCATTCAAATTCTCTTAAATGATTTTAACCACCAGGACCTGAGCATCTGGAAACTTCAAAGCTAAGAAACCCAATCTTTTTTTTCTCCCCCCTTTGTCAGGGTGGTCCTTTCTTTCTGAGGAGGATGGAGTTCCAAGTCTAACCTAAGCAGCCAGAGTGGCAGTGGAATGTCTACAGTAGTTTTCCTTTCTTGTATGTCTGATTTAAAAGCTGTGATTGATCCAATGCAGTGACCCTGGCTGCCTCCACCATTATCAGCACACTCTGCCATTGTAACTACTCACTTTCAATGCCCCAGGCCAGCATGGGCTCTGGGAAGGCCACTGCCATGGTCTGGGTGGCTTAAAACTTTATACTCAGTCCTTGGTAGAAGGTCTACAGGTACTGGTTTTCTACGGCACTTTTGCTTCTGGCTCACCCAGTCTCACCCTCCCTTTCTCCCTCCCTTCCATCACATGGCACATATGGACCAAATGTCTACTGTGTGCCAGACATGGCAACGATCCAAACACATGAGGCCACGGCCCTCTTGGAACACCCTGGCTTACAGGCCTGGCAGACTGTATAGAAGACAAAAGCGCAGTGTCTCAGGTGTTCAAAGGGTAGGGAGTAAAACCAGAGCAGCTTTTGGTAGATAGACAGGCAGATGGGGAGGAAGGGGCCGGCTGTGCCATGTCACTCTGCAGCCTCATTCAGACAATCCAGAGACCTGAATGGAGAGAGGAACGAAGGGGCTCTGTGAATAGGGCACTGAAAAGCCGGCCTGGCAAGGAGAGTGAGGGGGACGGAGGCCCTGCAGGCTTGGTAGGAAGCTGGATGTTTTGAGACACAAGGCCATGGGAGACTGTTGGGTATAGGACTTTGTGGGGGTTAAAATACCCCCACAGTCCACAGTTGTTGGGTGCGCCTCCATCCTGAGATGGAGCCTTGTGCTCTCCTGGAGGCAGGCCAGCCTCCCTGGCTCGCTTCTACAGCAGAATGCAGCACAAAGGACCTCTCCAGACACCCAAGGCTAAGGCAAAGAGGCCCTGCTCCCTCCTGCAACCACCTGCCAGCCCTGCACACTGTGGCTGGATGTTGGGGCCAGGCCTTCTCACCCAGCCCTGCCACGACCGTGGGCTCAGGAGTCTCACAGGGCCCTGGGGGATGGTATGTCCAACAAGAACAGGGACATGATGCCACAGGTGTTGAAGACAAAGGCTCTGGTGGGTGAGTGGAGATGGTGGCGTGGGGAGAAGGAGGCCAGTCAGGCAGCTGGCAGGACAACCCAGGTGAGGAAGGATGGGGCTGGGTCTAGGTGGCAGCAGCGCAGGTGATGGGAAGTGGCCATAATCGGCATCACAGTCACAGGCAGCCCAGATGACCAGCCCTCAGATCAGACGTGGGGTATGGGGCACACTGGACACTTACTTGGCCAAGCCCATCTTTCCACCTTCACCAACAACCCCGAGTTCCTGTCTGATCTGCCTTCTATACCAAGTGCAATGGAGGAATCTGAAGCTGAAGTTGAGCAGCACCTACTCCTTTGCTCTCAGATGCAGCTGCCAATCCTGTGTCACAGACCAGACAATATCTTTTCAATAGCTCAGTGCTGAGGACATTGCCATTGATGACTAGTTTGTCATTGTCATCATTATTGGCCAGCTAGGTGAGACCCAGTGTCTGTTCCCCTTGCAGAATAAAATACTGTGACACTTAATTACTTTTAATGATCTATCTTGGCCATTACACTCACGCTGCACCTGTACTTGACCTGATGAAAATGGGAGGTGTTGTGGATAAAGAGGACATAGATACAAAGGTCGCTGATGATGTCTGGGAACCCCTTCATCTGTTGTTCCTGGTGTCCCTCGGTTGCCTTGAAGTTCTACCCCCTCAACCCAGACCCTATTCATCACTTAAGAATCAGAAGTTCCACCTCCTCGGTGAAACACTTTTTCTGACCAACCTTAACTTGCATCCCAGTTCTCTCTGAATTTTTACAGCAATTATCCTTTGTTCAATACATTGTACAATTAATCAGTGTTCTATGTGACATTCCCTCTATTTTAAACTGTTATTTAGATTGCTAATTGTTATGAACACAATACTTTATCAACTCAGTAACCCTATAAACTCAATCAAAATCAAGTTCATCCAAACTGTGACCCAGTATTATTTGAACACTTGGTTATAATGGAAGAAAAATATTCCCATATCATAACAAAAAATGATAATTAATTTGTTTAATTTAGAATTTAATTCCTAATCACCTAATTTGTTTCAGGAAGATATGTATAAATACATATTTTTTCAAAAGATTAAATTCTAAAGCGTTGGAGACACTGGTTTCTTTAATCATAGACCTAGTTTCATGCTGAAAACGATACCAGCTCATATCTCCAAATCAAAACAAATGCCTATTTCTCAGTGGTAATAGCATACAAAGACCAGGAGAAAACAAAACCAAGAAAGTGAGTATATACATGGCAATAACTTAAGAATCACAGAGAAATGTATCAGGTTTGAACGCTGTCTCCATGGTTTATTAGATGTGAGAACAAGTATGAATTGCCCAAGTTTCAAGACGACAACAAAAAGCTTTGGAAGTAAATTCTAGCCAGGCAGTTATGCACACCTGTAATCCCAGTGACTCAGGAGGCAGAGGCAGGGGCATTGCAAAGTTGAGCCCACAGGTAGTCTGCATAATTTAGTGAGACCTGGGCTCAAAATATTTAAAAAAAAAAATGGGCTGGAGGTGCAGCCCAATGGTAGAGTACTTGCAAAGTATGTGCAGGATCCTGGGTTAAACCTTCAAATACTGCAAAAATAAATAAATAAAATAAAGTAAAACAAAAGCTAAAGCCTAGGAACAGACTTCAAAGTACTAAAATTCAGGAAAAATATACATCCCCAGCAGTTGTTTGGACATCATTTAATTACATAGTCATGAGAACCTTGTTGTGAAATAGTGTTACATTCCCTGTGGTCTTCTTTATCACAGGCTACATTATCACTGACTTAATTACCCAAGAACAGAAGCCGCAAAGGGCAAGAATTTATCATGCTCACACTTTAGTCCAGTGTCCAGCACAGTGTCTGGCATTTAGAGGGCCTCCGTGTGATACACAATTGTGGAATAAAGTACCATAGTTATAAAAATTGGGCAGCTATTGAAAAGATACCTTAGAATAAAACTATGCACTGGTGTGGGAATATGTGTACATTGTGTGTACATAATGTAATATTGCATACATAGTGTAATATAATTGTATATCTGTGTGTATATACAATAAAATTACATTTTTAGACATAAAATACCGGATTTTGTATGCTTAGCCAAATAAACATGGCTGAAAGAACAAAATAACAACAAAATAGAAATCCCAATAATAAATTAGGGAAAAGACTAAGACATACGAGCCTAGATGAAGCTCCTCAACATAGCATAGAGCGTAAGAAACCACACAAAAATAGGTACACTCCTCCATTCCTTAAGACACCACGTATATCAAATCCAAAACCTGATATCAGGAGTGGGTGCTCAATGATGTGGTCCCATTTGAGACTAAGGGGTAGTTACTAGGAGGGGTGAGGAAAGCTTCTGGGACACTGAGGACATTCCAGCTCTTGATCATGAATATGTTACATTGTAATCATTCATCTGTGCCCCCCCCACCCGATCCCATCAGATCTCGGAAGCTAAACAGGGTTGGGCCTGGTTAGTACCTGGATGGGAGACCGCCTGGGAACACCAGAAGCTGTAGGCTTGGGAGAAGGACCTGGCAACCCCCTCCCAAAAATCAATCTGCCATTGAAAACCCTATGAACAGCAGAGAAGCTCTAATAATAATGTTTCCCCTGTTGTACAAAAGGTCGCTATGAGTCGGATACTGACTCGACGGCACCTAACAACAACAACAACAACCTTATCATAACTCCATAATATTAAAAAATATTTAGTGAGAGGGTTTAGGAATATTATTAAAATGCTACTGCATGTCTCCATCAGCTTGTCGTGCTGTGGCACTTGCATGTCGCTGTGATGCTGAGAGCTATGCTGCCTATATTTCAGATGCCAGCAGGGCCATCCATGGCAGGTTTCAGCTGAGCTTCCAGACTAAGACAAACTAGGAAGAAGGACATGGCAGCCCACTCCAAAAAAAAATTAGCCATTGAAAACGCTATGAATGCCAAGCATGGTGGTGCACAACTGTAATCCCAGCGGCTTGGGAAGCCAAGGCAGGAGGATCACAAGTTCGAGACCAGAGGCAATCTGCGTAACTTAGCAAGACCCTGTCTCAAGAAGGAAAAAATGTGCTGGGGATGCAGCTCAGTGGTCCAGCATTTGCAAAGCACGCAAGCACGAGGTCCTGGGTTCAATCCCCAGTACCACAAAAAAAAAAAAAAAAAAAGCAAGAAAAAAAGAAAAGAAAACAATAAAGAAAATCCTATGAACAGCAGAGAGGTATTGTCAAATACAGTGCCAGAAAATGAGTCCACCAGGCTGGAAGGCATTCAAGAAACATCTGGGGAAGAGTTGCCTACTCAAATTAGTCAACCTTAATGACAGGAATGGAGTAAAGCCCCTAGGACTTCCTTTTGCTAATATGACATGACTCAAACTGAGAAGAAAAATAGTGACTGCAACATTGGGTTCAAACATTAAAAGATCATGTGCATAGCACAGTATGGGGGAGTGTTTCATTCTGTTCTACATGAGGTCGCCATGAGTCGGATCCAATTCAACGGCACCAAACAACAGTATTAAAATGCTACAGATTGGTGTATTAGGAAAGATACAGATCACTCAGCTTGCAGAGTGGTGAAGAGTTTGATGCTGTGGCAAGATTCCAAGGCTAGCCCTTGAGAGAGCTGTCATTGCCCCAGGGAAGAGCACACTGAGGTGCTCAGAGGAAGAAACAATGGGGCTCCTTTCTCATCCCTGCAGCAACCCTAACAATCATCCTCATGAGACACAAAGCAGTGGAGAATGGAGATGGGGCAGCAAAGGGTAGGTGACTGTCACTCCCTCTGGAAATCCCGCCTGGCATAGCCCCATGTTCTAACTTTGGGGGAGACTGGTCCACGTCGCTGCACACCCCAGCTTCTCACTCTTTGTCCCCGTGCTGTGAGGTACACCATGACCCTCCCTTCTCTGCATTTTGACTCCATGCTGGTGTTTTTCTTTTGCTTCCGTTATTTCTTTTCTTCTTGGTAACAGACAATTTTAAAAGCAAATTGTATTTATTGCTACTTCTCTAAAGAGAAATGTGCACCTTCCTTATAGATTTCTCATTTATATCAGCATGATACTTCTTTTTTTATAGTACATGAGGACGATTTTCCCTTGATGTTGGTTTCACATAAGCAAAAATAAATATTACTGTACTAGCTATAGAAATGCAACTCACATGTAGAAAAAAATGTATTTTGTGTCTGAAATATGGTTCTCCCCAAGTATTTTCATAAGCACTTGGCACATAATATAAAGCACTGGATAATTCTGAAACAAATATACTAAGCTATGTCCTAGGGACTGCAAAGATTAAAATAAAAAGGAATCGTGCAATTCAGGAGCCATTGTTCTGAGAGAGAGAAGGCAGGGCGCTGAACCCGTGCTGTGAGCTTCCTGAGTAATTACCACTTCCACAAAAACAATAGCAAGTTTTATAGTTAAAAACACAGCAAAAACATTTCAAGCACCTGTAAATGTTAAGATTCAGTGCTCCAGGAGAGACAGAAATGCCTTTGCTTTGTTATTTCATATGAAAAGAAAGCAGGGCAAAGTGGCCCAGGCTGGTAATCTCAGTGATTTGGGAGGCCTAGGCAGGAGGATCGCCAAGTTCAAGGCCTGAGGCAGCAGGTGTAACTTAGCAAGACCGTCTCAAGATAAAAAATAAAAAGGGGGCTGGGTGTGCAGCTTAGTGGTACAGTGCTTGCAAAATACTCACAAGGCCCTGGGTTCGACCTCCAAGTAACAACAAAAGAAATTAAGAGAAAGAGAGAGAGAGAGAGAGAGAGAAAACAAAGAAAAAAAAGAAAAGAAAGCCTTAGGCATAGGCATGTAGAGAAACATTAGTATTTTGGTGGTTTGTCCATTAAATCAGCCCAGTACTTGTGATGTTTTGGGCTGGAGCAGTCTTCTCTGGGAGCCACTGTCCTGGCCGCTGTGGGAGGCGCAGCAGCCTCTCAGGCCTTTATCACCAGCTGCTATTAGCAGTGCTCCAGAAGGACAACTTATATCTTTTTGATATTGTTTTTGATTGTCCAAAAGGACAAGCAAAAGTATCTCCAGATGCTGCCCAATCACTTTGGAGAAAAGGTTACCCTGTGTTGTAATCACTGACCTAAAGGAACTGTGGTTTCATCTTCCAGCACTTAACCCATGGTGTTTTAGGATTTTCCAGTGAAAATTTTTTAATTCTCACAGTTTAAGCCTTTAAGATATTCAAGTCTATCTTAAAAACAGTTCTCGAATGCTGGTTTATTAAAAAAAGAGAAAAAACACTCTTCTATAATTCATTCAACAAGCATTCACATCTGTAGCATTTATTATGTTCTAGGGAACTTTGGGGCTGGGGTTTAGGTCAGTTGGAAGAATGCCTTCTCTGTACTCACCAGGGACCTGGGTTTGATCCCCAGCACTGCAAAAATGGGAGAAGGATGTGGCAATCCACTCCCAAAGTAATCCTGAAACAATCAGGCATTGAAAACCCTAGGAGGGGCACTATGAGTTGGACCTGACTGGACAGCACCTAACAATAGTAAGGGAACTTTTGTTAGTTCCTGGGCATTCAAATGAGTAAGACTGGGTTACTTCTCTGCAGACAGCCATTTCCTGTGCAGGAGTGATTCTTCTTTCCTGATGATGTATGTCCACCTACAAAAATTTTCATCACCCCATGGTGTGGGCTCCTATATGGCTTTTCCACTGGTTCTACTAATGGACAGGGAATCATTGGAGACTATAAAACATATTCTAGGCCTTTTGAAGATATCACATACCTGACATTGCAGAGCACAGACTAAAGCTATTGTTAGGCACCCTCAAGTCAGGTCTGACTCATAGTGATCCTGTGTACAACAGAACACTTGACACTGTGCCATGCCCAGAACTATTGTCAATGCTTCTCTGCTACTCATAGGATTTCAACAGCTTGTTTCAGGATTGGTTTGGGAGTGGGCTGCCAGGTCCTCCTCCCATTTTTGCAGTGCTGGGGATCGGACTCAGGTCCTCAGAGTGCAGAGAACATGCACTCTACCAACTGAGCTAAACCCCAGCCCCACAGACTAAAGCATGGATAGAAAAATGCATTATTTTCTGACTTGTGCTACAGATTCTTTGTGTACTCATTGAAAAAATCAATTCAAAAATCACTCTGTTCTTTAAAAAATTTTAAGGTCATCCTAATGTAAGAGAAATATAGGGTTCATGCTGATGAAGTAAGTGGCTGGGATGGGAAAATATTTCTATTTTTCCCTGCACCCTGTTATCTCGAGGACATAAGCCACGTAACACAGAGGAACCTGCAGGCCTTTTGATTTAACGATGACATTAAAGAAATAATTTAACATTTGGGGCCCTGAAATATTTCCAACATGAGACCTTATGGAAAGCTCTGGGGAAATTACGATTTGTATCCTGTCAGCCAAAGTAAAGAATGTCTACGCTGGCTTTGACGTTGTGTCCCCAGGGGCCGTAGCACACATTCTTGAAATACTGAAAGATCTCACTTCACAGCCTACAAACAGATAAGTCCAGGGCAAATGGAATAACACATCATCTTGAAATATTCACGGATGTTCTCCTCCCCAGTGCCTGTAACCTTCTGTCACCCCCAGCCACACTTTTCTGGAGAAGCACACAATTTCATGCCTGTCTCGGGGGAAGTCAGAATGGAAGGGAAATAGCCCGAGGGCTTTTTCCTGGGACTTGCAGACTCCTTTGTTAAGGTATAATGGATACATGGGGATGGTATGTATTTAATGCTGACAATGTGATGAGCTCAATCTCCATCAACACCCACAGCACCATAAGTACAGTCAAAGGGACTGACATAAATGCCATCCACAGTGTCCCATGTCCCTCCATTTCTGTTCTTATTTTGTTTAGCTTAGCATGAGCTCTGTCCTCATGGTGAATTTCTAGGTGCACAGGACAGTGCTGCTGTCATGCTGGCATGTTGGACAGCACATCTCTGGAGCTTATCCACCTATCACAGTTGAAATTTTGACCCACTGAAAAATAATTTCTGAACCAACGGGACACAGAGGAAGCCAGCAAGAGAGGAAAAGAAGAAGAAAAAAGGAGACGAGAAGCTGTGCTTTGTTCTGGTTGTTTAAATAAGTTCTGTGTTCACAGATGGGGGACAATGAGACTCCCAGGGCAGGTAGCTGGGGGCATGTGCACGCATAATGAGGTTGGGAATGGACCTGTGTCCCCTCCTGGCCTATGCCAGGCCCAGGGCTGGGAAGAGGGCGGAGTATACCCTTGGATTCCTGGCTGCCTGGAAAAGCCAGGATACAGCTGAGAACAGCAATGGGTCAGAAAGGAATTTGTGCAAATGTGAGTAGAAGCAGCAGAGGCCCTCTTGCATCAGTGTGTGGGGTGAGGGGGTGGTGAACATCTCAGATGCAGGGTGCTACAGTGTGGACAATATGGCTCGAGTGTGGCACCCAAGGGCTCCTAAGCTGGAACTTTGTCCCCATTGTGAGCTATGGAAAGAGTGGGAAATGAATCCAATTACACTGTTTAGAGGTGGGAACTCTAGGAAGTGACAGGATTAAATAAGGTCATCAAGGTAGAGCCCCCAGTCAAATCCTGGAAGCTTTATGAGTAGCTGGAGAGAGATCAGACCACACATAGGCACACACAAGCACACAGATACCACGCTCTCTGCCACATGATTCCTCACACCACCCTGGGGCTCTGCCAGCAAGAAGGCCACCTGCAGAGGCAGCCTCTTGACCCAGGATCTCCAGAATTGTGCTTCAAAATAAATATCTTTTAATTCACTCAGCCTGTGGTGCTGTGTTCCTAGCCACAGAAAATGGACTAAACATGAGTGTAGACAAACAACATGAAGAATCAGACCCGCTAGACACCCTTTGGCACACTGCACATGTCCCACAGGACGGATGCAGAGCCCTGGGAACCAGGCAAGACATGGGGCTTCCGGAGATCCCATCCTTGCCACTCTTGCAAAAATGGGGTCCAGAAGAGATATCAACTCGAGTGACTAGGAAAGTGTGTGGTGGATCCTCTGGGACCACGTTGCCGGGCTCCAGTGGCCTACACTGTCCCTTTCAATGACCACTCTGCTCTGCTTTCCCATCAGTCAGCTGTGGACACCAGGAGCGGCCCTTTTCCAGGGCTGATGGGCATGACCTGTTAATGCAGGAAGATCAGCACCTGACACGTTATTAGCCTCCAACAGTGGAAGCCATCGCCGTGCAACAGTAAAGGCAGATGCACTCCTTCAGCGTCTGCTATTCGAAGGGGAATGTGGCATCTCGGGACAACAGCAGGTGTCAGGAGACAGGTGTCGAGAGACTCAAACAGCCACAGTGGATCAAAGAGCACTGGCAACTCTATGCATGCTGTGACACCCACAAAGGAGTGTCATCTCTGGACAGCAAGAAAATGAAAGGGAGCGAGCCAATGTGATTGTCATTCAGCTGTCATGCAGAATGTCACTCCTGCCTCAGGACTATGGGGGCAATGAGGACTGGGTGTGTCTACACAGGTCACTGAATTGGAAATCAGGAAATAGAATTTTAAGTTCCTTCTATGACTTTGGATGACCCATGCAATGTCCTGAGGATTTACATAACTTATTTACAAAACAGGAACAGTGTTTGGGGTGTCATTTTGGCTTTGGGAGTCTGAAATGTTGTTTTCTTGAAGTTTTGTCCTTGAGAGAAACAGCAAGTGATCCCAGTTGCCCTGAAGAGTTTCCAAAGAGAGCTTATTGCATGACCACGACTGGGGTTCTTATTTGCTCCCAAGCAAACACCGATCACAGAAGACAACACCGTACCTCCAGCACATCACAGATGTCACAAACTGATGGCCCTGAGTAGAGAATGTTCAGCAAGGTGCTGGAGTCCTTAGATTACAAAGGGAGGCATATCGTGGCCGGGTCACTGGAGTGACTGCCGACTGAAAACACTCAAACTTTTGAGGTTCAAGTTTCAATGACAGCCTCTGAGAAGAACCGCTATGCAGCAACAGGGGCCTTCACTGGAGTGGGGGTGTGGGATTACGGTCCAACGCTGTCCTGTGCACTGCACTCCAGTTCCCGGTGGGCCTGTGGCAGCCCCACCCTCAAACCTTCAGGACAAACTGTTATCTGCACAGCCCTGACAAAGACCCCTGCTTCCCCACTCAGTGATGGCACCAGCCCCATCCTGTGACTGGAATTGACAAAAAGCCTTGTGCTTTGAAGCCATGAAATGCAAGAATTTCATCCACTTCAAAATTGCCCTTTGGCTTTCAGAATAGGAACCCCCCCAGGAAGTGACGCCCAGCACACTGACCTGGCAAAACTGAGCAAATGAACACACAACCTTTGTTTAAAGTTCCCATCCCTCTCTGGGGAGGGTCATGCTGCGCACCATCAGTGTCCCGAAGGAAATTTTAGAGGCGCCCTCCCAGTTCAAGGGTAAAAATCTGTCCTTCTGGCTGATTTTTATTCCCAACCACCTCTGGGTCCAGAAGGCCTCCTTGTGTGTCTTCCAAAATCTTCTCGCATGCCTCCCATACTGGAAAAGACTTCATCTGTTCTTAAGGATTGTGGTAGGTAAAATAATGCCCCCCTCCCTTAAATATATGTCCTACTCCCAGAAACCTGCAAACATGTCGGCTTGTGGGACAATATGGATTGGGCAGATGTGATAAGTGAAGGACCTGGAGATGTAGGTGACCCTGGGCTTCAGCAGAGGCTCAGTGGGTTACCAGGTCCTTCTAAGAGGTAGACAGACCGAGGCATGGTGGGCAGGGTACACTTGGAAGGTGGACCTGGAGCCCAAGAGTGTGGCCCCTCTGGAAGCAGCCAAGTCGAGGAGGGCTTTTCCCCTCACATCACCATGAGGAATCAGCCAGCTGACATGAGGACTTTAGCTCAGCAGGACCTGGTTATATTTCAGATCTCCTGACTTCCAGAACCGTCAGAGAGAGAAAATGTGCCATTTTTTGCCACTAGATGGGTGGCATCCTCTTTCAGTAGTCACAGGAAAGAGACATAAGTGTCTGCAGCCCTATCCCTGCTCACGCTTGCACTGAGCTGGATTGTGCTGTGGCACTGCTGGTTGGGTGGCACAATGAGTTAACTTTCTCCACTGTAAAATGGGGTAACAGCAGTTGAGATCCCATGAGATGCTTTAATAGTTGTTACCTTTTGTTTTGTTTTGAAACAAGGTCTTCCTGTGTAGCCCACAGATAAAATAGATGTTAGCTATTAATACACCCAATGCCTTTATTTATTTACTTATTTATTTATTTGCTATACTGGGGCCTCATATACTTCACAAGTGCTCTACCACTGAGCTGCTCCCCTGGCCTACTTTTCACTTTTTGAGAAAGGGTCTTGCTAAGTTATGCAAGCTGCCTTTGACCTCAAACTTGCAATCCTCCTGCCTCTGCCTCCCAAGCAGCTGGGATTATAGATGTGTGCCACTACACCTGGCTTCAACTTTCAATGCTACATAACCCAATGTGACCCAGTCAAGACAGCTCCAGGGAGGGACTTTGCTCAGATTTGTATAGAAAATACTATTACAGATAAAGTTTCTACTTCAGAATCTCATGTGCCTGAAAGATCCTTATTTAATTATCAAGGCTGGGTATGGACAGAGTCCTACACTGCCCCAGCTAGGGTAAACTGGCAGAAATGGAGCCTGTGACACACACCTGCCTCTAGGTAATTGCAAAAGGCAGTACCACGTGCAGGGCAGTTGCTCTAGCAACCTTGCCAACCCTCCCCTGACCTCTGGCAGTGGTAAGGGAGGGGCGAAGGGCTCTCTGGGGCCTGACCTGGGCTGCAGACCCAACAGTGAGTGGCCCTTGGCTTCTGTGTGCCAGACAACTGCCTGGTGAGGTCCGGAGGGGAAAGACCTTAGGCCAGAGCCACAGAGTCCCAGGGGGTGCATGCAGTGAGTTCAAGGCTGGGAAACCAGTGGGGCCCAGACCCTGGCCCTCCAAACCAGCCCCAAGTGGCCAGCAGCAAGGGCTGCAGAGCCACACTCTGTCCCACGGCATCTGCTCACTTTCAGAGTCTTGCTTTGGGACGGTGGCTCCCCCAGAACCGCACTCCAAAGGCATCTGCAGCCCTTGCTAAATGACCTCAGGCCTCCCGCAGGTGATCAGGCCGCAGCAAGTTCTCATGGGCAGGCCCCTCCTTCCATCCATGTCCTATGTGACCTCTGTTCCCCAGCTCCAAGCTAGAGCAGCAGAAGCAGGAGCTCCGCCCCAAACGCAGAGGGGAGTCCAAGGCCCCCTCCGCCTCCCACTGATCTCCCAGTCCAGTTTTCTTCATTTCAAATGGATATGAGAATAGAATAATCCCTGCAGGGCTGACAGGATTAAATGAGATAATGTCTAGTCTGGGGCTGAGGACGGGGTCAGGCTCATGAGTAAGGGCTGCTAACTGCCGGCCCACAGCATCGCCATAAAGAACGCTGTCTGCCCTGGCCTGCCTGATGCTCCCCAGGAGACAGAACTCAGTTTACACTCAAGGTGGGGTCTGTTAAACACATGGAAGGAGGGGAAATTAATGAACCCGGGGACACGATTCTGAATGTCAGGACAGTGCCAAGTAATCCCCCACCCCCGGGCGCTGTGCAGCCGAGGTCGCTAATTCTCCCCTTCCTCTCACAACCCCATGTTCTGCGTGCAGACCGACCAGCGCACCCCATCCCTGCAGGGAGGACCCCACAAAGCTCTGAGGGCGCTGCGGTCCCCCCGAGGATGGTCTCTCAGAGGGGAGGCACAGCCAGAGCACAGGACCCCAGGACGGACCACGTGCGAAGGCGAGCGGATGGCCGGGGTCACTCCGTGGGGGCACACGCTGCCTTCCAGAAGCCTCGGAGAATGGAGGCCTGGAGCCCTGCGGCCGGGGTCAACTGCGGACACGGAGAAGGCCATGACTAGTGGGTGGGAGGCCACGCCCAGGCCTGCAAGGCCCTGCAGCTGGGGCAGGGGGTCGCTTGGCTTCACCCACGTGCGGGCCCTCTGGTTGCCGCGCGGGGAGGACAGGGAGCCAGGGGACGCCCTGCGGGAGAGGCCGAGGCCCTGTGCAGGAGTGCCGGCAGGACCGGGCCTGCGGGCTCCAGTATGTCGGGGAGTGCCCAGGTTGGTGAGCCGGGGGACGCCCGCGAGGAGAGGCCGAGGCCCCGGAGCAGGGGAGTGGGCAGGGCAGGGCCCTGGGGGTCCCACAGGTAGGGGAGTGCCCAGCAGGGAGCCCTGGTATGGGGCCTCCGCACCCTGCGCACACCAGCCCTGCTCCTCACACAGGCGCAAGGCGGCTCTGGCCTAACCTCGCTGGAGGCCCCCGCACGGCCCTGCCCGGCTCCGTGTGTCCTCGCCCCTCACCGCACACCAGGCAGCATCCTCCTACCTGTGCTGCGCCAGCCTCCTCGAGGGCCCAGCGGAGTCCACAGCCTCCAGCGTCAGCTGGGGCCAGGTGAATGCAGGCCGCCTCCCCGGGGTCCTCGCCGGATGCGGGCCACTGTTACGCGGGCCTCGCCCTCACACGCGCAACCGCCATGCGCCAGCGGCCAGCGAGCGCTACCTAGCCCTCTAAGGGGCTGCACAGCTCACCTCACACCTCGCACGCACGCACGCACAGGCCCATGTATATACGCAGGAACACGCACTTACGCACACGCACTTACGCACACGCACTCACAGGCCCACGCACTGACGCACACCTACATACACGCATGCGCAGAGACCCACGCACATACGTGCATGCATGCGCGCATACGCACACACACGCCTGACTTGCACCTATCGCCACCAGCCACGTAGCGCCCGGTCCTGGCCACGGCGAGCGGTGTCCACCCCTGCGGGTTCCCACGTGGTCTCGGAGGTGACACCTCCAGAGGGCAGAGCGGGTCCATCGCAGGCGCAGAGGCGGCAGGGTCACAGCCGGGCGGTCCCCAAGTGTAACCAGGAAGGGGGTGGACAGCGTAAGGGCCGAGCCAATGGACTGCACACCACTCAGGCTGCACCACCTGTCCACACCCGGGGCCACTGAGCAGGCCACAGGTCAGTTTCCTCGAGCTTGCTGGCCCGGGTGGGGGAGGACAACAAGGCTCACAGGAACACCCCCTGGCACTGGTAGCTCTGAAGTATCTGTGAGGGACCGAGCAGGATCTAACGTAGAGTTCAGACGTCCACAAAGGCTGGAGTGTTAGAGGCTGGGTCCCCAGGGTGGCACCGTGGGCAGGTAGTGGAGCCTCTAGGAGGTGGGGCCTGTTGGGAGGATTTGAGGGCACTGAGGATGTGACCTTGGAGTAGGGTGGAAGCCCAGGCCCTGCCTCTCTCTTTCACCTCTGAGCACCAGATGACAGCCTTTGCTCCACCACACACCTGGTCCATGTGATGCTGCCTTGACACAGGCCCAACGCCACATGGCTAAGTGACCATCGTGGGACCGACCCTCTGAAACTGTGAGCCCAATAAACCTCTCCTCCCTACAAGGTGGCAACCTCAGGTACTTTGATACAGGAGCAGAAAGGTGAGGATCACCTGAGGGGGCCATGGAGAGCAACAGGGGATCCCATGGATGGCCACGGCCCACCACTTCAGCTGGACTGACATGAGCTACTTGACAAGCACCTTCTCCATCCACATAGCTCAGAGTCTGGACGTGGACAGAGATCCATCATGAAATTAAGAGATACAAGTGGGTCCCTCACCGAGGAGAGTTTAGAAGCAGACTCTTATTCACCAGATCCCTGACTTCATGTCCCTGAGCCTTCAAGCACCGATGTCCCCCTGCCTGGATCACTCAGCATTCATGTTTATGATTCCAAGCAAATGAAGCAAGGGCTGAGAAAGGCTGATGAAGGAGACCGACCCTGGGTGATCTCAGCCAGCAGCAGACAGAGGCAGAGGCAGGGCCAGGAGAGGACCTGACAACATCTGGTCACTGTTTTTAGGTGTTTATCATCATTGGTTTGTTATTATCATGGTTATTGATTTTATTATATTTTATTAATTAATTTATTCATTTTTGCAGTACTGGGGTTGAACCCAGTGGCTCACATATATTTTGCAAATGCTCCACCACTGGACTGAACCCTCAACCCATTTTTTACTTTTTAAATCTTGAGGCAAGGTCTTGCTGAGTCACTCAGGCAGCCTCTAGCCTCCAATTTATAATCCTCCTGCCTCCACAACCTGAGTCACTGGGATGACAGATGTGCACGGCCACGCCTATCATTACTGACTTTATGTTCAAGCATGTTGGCACTCATTGATTTTAATGGTCTCCATAGCACATGTGCACAGAGTTCAAGGGCAGCTGTGAATGAAGTCTCAGAAGGTGGCAGAATTCGAGCTCACATCCCAGACTCACCCCTGTTGCCACCCGGCAGGCAGGGTCACATTCCCTTATGCACAGATGCTCATTCTGACTGGACAGTGCCAGGCACATACAGCCCACAAGAACCCTGAGGTACCTCTGCAGCTGAGTCACCAATTTGAACCTCAGCATTTCTGCGTATCTGCAGGTCTGAAAGCATCCCCTTTCCCAGTGTGTGAGCTCTCCTCAAGAGACGCAGAGTGTGTGGACCCAGCTCACCCCATTGGTAGATTCTCCGATTTTCCATGGATGCTATTCTGTTACCAGCTGATAAAGTCAGCTCTTAGGTGTCTTTCCCAATCTAGGTGCCTTCTCCTCAGCTCCTTTCCTTACTGCACTGGTTTCCACCACCCAGTGTGTGCTGAGGCAGGCAGGAGAGAGCAGACCTCCTGTCCCAGCTCCCTGCTGGGACAGAAGGGGCTGGGTCTGTCACGATGAAGGCCAATAGCTACTGCCTGTCAGAAGATGCCCTTTAGAGTGAGGAGAAAGTGTTTCCATTCTTAGCTGTTGAGAGTCATGATCATAGCTGGCATTGAGGCCGTGCAGTCCTTTTCTGCATCTCTGCTTTACACTCTGTCCTGTCAATGGGATGGAGCTTGCCAAGGATGCATGTGGCAGGCTGCAGTTTGTTCCAGCAGAAGCATGTCAGGAGGTGGTAAATGACTCCTCTGGGGAGCCGCAAGACAGGGTCACGTGTGTGAAGCTGTATTCGTAGTTAACTTTTAGAAGCCCAGAGTTCACTTAAACTGTCTAGTGGCTGAGACCTTGTCACTCTCCTCCATACCCCTTCCCAGTGGCACCTCCTCCTCCTGGCTGCCCGGCCTCCCAGATTGGCCTCTCAGACCTTGGATTGTGTGCTAACCAGGGACAGTCTGACGAGGCTGAGTCAGACTGAGTCAGATTGGCAGCCTCACTCCTCACACTGGGGTGACTCAGCTGCTGCTCGGAAGGATTCCTGGGAAAGCTGAGAGGCATTCCACGCAGCTCCGCTGGGAGCCACACTAGTATCAGTGCAGCTTCGCTCCGTTCCCATTGCTGCCTGCTTTTGAATACGTCCTTCCTGAATACGACCTTAATCAAAACTAAGCTCACCAGACACTCCAACATGCAGTGTTGCTCTTGTATGATGTCTTACCATACTTCATTATTTGGTTAACAAAATACTAATTCTTTAAAATGGTGGCGAAACAGTTTGCAGCACTCCGTCCCGCACACTAGCATGAAAGTTTTCTTTTTTAATGGATTATGCCCCACTTTTCTTTGTGGGAGAAACCCAGAGGACTTCAACATTTAATAAATGACAAGTGTCAAAGATTACACTGTGCTATCTTTTAAATGCTTCTGTTCAGTTTTACCGCTCACACATGCCTCTATACGTGTATATGTGTCATCGTTAGACTGTATCCTTAGATACACAAATGTAACTCGTAGTATGTTCATCTCAGGTCACATGACTTCTGCCAGTGCTCTTCCCTCTCACACTGGAATGAGAAGTAGATTCCGTTAACACCAGGAGAGCAAGCATTTCAGAAGGAAGACTCAGCCAACCCAACTTCCCACGTCGCAGCGAAGGGTGGTATAAGCCTCCACCCACTAAGTCTGGGCAGACTCTGCCAAGTCATCCTGTACTCCCCGGAGACTTGAAACTTCTCCTAACATTTAATCTGCAGCTTATGCCTAATGATGTAAGATGCTGTTAGGATTCTTCATCCGCCAGCCACACTCTGCAGTATAGGCATATCCAGAGCTGTGGCATTGGTCATTCAAACAAACTAGGCGTGGAGGGCAAGACAGCCCCTGGGCAGCTGTGGGATCCAGGTGGAAGAACCAAGAACAACCACCCTCAAGACGACCAGGTTATGTGAATAAACTCACCACGCTCAGGCTCCAGGGTTCCACTGGGGCACAGCATCAATTCAGCCACTCTGGCTTATGGGTCCACCCACTTCTTGGCTGGACCAGGGGCCTTGATATTCCCACCTGACCTGATATTCCCACCCAGACTGCATCAAAGGAGGAAGAGTGGTCCCCAAAACAACTTAGTTGAGAAGTTACTGGAAGAAAGGGGGCTAGATGATAGATAGGCAAAAGTCACAGGGTGTCCACTGCCGGCTGCCTAAGGATGTGACCTAAAACTTTGGAGACAAAAGTGTTTGAGTATCAAGGCATGCTTAAGGTCAGTAACATGATCTCTCAAGATGCTGGGGATGGTCATTTAAATGTAGGCTTCCCTGTAAACCCAGACTAAGGACTGCCAGAGCATTGCTATCAGTGAAGTCATCCTGGGAATGCGGAGTGAACCTCTTCTCAATTCCCTTTGACCTGCACCCAGTAATTCCATCTGAGCCTCCCACAGGGCCCTGCCCACCAACCTCCATCTACAATGCCCAAGGGGCTACAACCTGGGTAAATTCACAAGACGCAGTATAAGGTCGGGGGTCAGTCAAGGCCCATTGCTCTTGCAGTACTCAGATCTGAAAGGAATTGGGAAGTGTCATTTCGCCTAGACTTAATCCAATTGGTTAATGTGAGAATTGTTTTGCACTAGCCTTCCAAATGTTCTCCAAATCATGAAGGGATTCCAGTAATAACAGCACAGACCAAATCCCAGACTTTCACAAATCAGTAGGCACATTTATTTAAACAATTTAGAATAGTTTAAAATGCTTTTCTTATCCCCTGAAAAATAAGGGTAGACTGACAAGTTAATTGAGAAAAGACATACACACTCATATACAATCACGATATTCAGCAAGCACTGGAAATGGAACACTTAAAATCCATGTATTTCAACAAAAGAAAAATAAAATGGCAGATTTCCTGTGTGCCTCCTGTTCTACAAGGCTCAGCTGTCCAGCCGGCGAGTGTGTGAATCTCTACATACGAGGGCGCTGTACTAATTGTGGCAAGAAAATACTTTTAAGTACTATTCAATCTTCCCCATGTAATTCTTTTCTTCTTTTTGCCATAATGTTTTACTTTATTCTTTTTCTTGATGCCCTACTCCACCCCACCCTCTGCTAATCCCTGGTAATTCCCCTTTAGGATGTAGCATAAATCTCAAGAATAAAGGCAAACTCTTGGTTCCTGACATTTAAAAACCAAGGTCCACCCAGCACTATACAAGAGATTTCTAAAAATGTGTACACTATCCCCCCAACTCCTGAATACAGGCAGCCCTCTGTAACCTCAGATTTTGAACTGTCAGATTCAACCAACTTTAGATGGAAAATATTTGGGGGAAAATTCCAGGCATTTCTAAAAAGCAAAACCTGAATGCCAGGGAATCTATTGAACCATTCAAACAAGCGTTGAGGGCTACCTGCTGGAGGCCAGCCCTGCTCCACCCCTCACCTCTCTCCAGCACGCACTGCCTGAGGTGCCTTCCCCTCGGATCTCTCAGGCCGAGGAGGGCTGCAAATATCCTGAGCGTTTACAGGATGTTTTTCTCGTACAACTCCCTACATACAGGATATTCACTTTTTAAATGCATTTGCATTAGATTAGGTATCATAGGCATCTAGGGATGATTTAAAGTCTGTAGGAGGATGTGTGCAGATTCTATGCATATACTATGCCATTTTATATAATCACCTGGAGCATCCTAGACTAGGGTACCTGAGGAGCTCCTGGAACACACCACCATGGACATCAAGGGACAGCTGTAATTCTCTGGTTTGAGGAAGAGGAAAAGATGAAGAAAACAGTCAGAAAGCAAATGCCAGGAAGAGCAACAGGAAGGGTTCCTAACCTACCTGCTCCTTCCAACCACCTGTAGGGGAGGTTTGGGCAGAGAAAAGATGGACACCCTGCTCCCTTTCCCCATCCTAGGTATGCTGGGAGCCCACAAAGCAGAACCTGTGTGCTAAATTTCTAGGTAGACTCTTGGGTCTCAAAACCAATCAGACTACCCTGCTTCACCACAGTGAGAAGAGAGAGGATATGTCTGGCTGCAGGTCAAGAACTTGAGAAACTGAGGCCACACTCTGGATCACAGGACCCCAAGGAGGACAGGAGAGCTGTCACCCAAGATTTCATCCATGTTCTGGGGGAAACAATGGCATCTGGGTGAAGAGACCACATGTCAGAATGTAATCTGGACCACCGAGGCAGGGCCAGGTAAGAACAGGGGCTCCCCAGAGATGCCATGGGCAGGACAAGTGATCTACAGTCTAGATGGAGCAAAGTAAAGAAAGAGGACACACCTCCCAAGGAAAAAGGGGGGCAGGAAAATCCTGAAAAGGGTGAGTTTAAAACTGAAGTGCTTTTATACTTGATTAAGTAGCTTAAAAAGTAATATCAATTCACGAGATTAAAAGAAAGGCATAGAATTCTGTCCTCAATGGGATAGGATCTAGACAAAGACTTAAGAGATTAGGATAGAGAGGCATTTCTCCTTATATGGGGGCCGCAGGCTCAGTGTGATATCTTTAGAAAGTCAAGCAGAAATGGGCTTGGGAAATGCCACCACATTCTCAGCCCCACACCATGGTGACATGGAAGCAGTTTCCTAAATCAAAAATGCCTATAAAGAAATATTATCCAAAAGTTGGAAACAAAGCAAGGTGTGACTCCTGTCCTTCAAAATCATTATATAACAGGCTCACCCAAGGGTTATTTAATTATCTAGGGGAATCCCCTGTGTCTGACTTTGTTATACATCATTGGATTGGAGTCCATGAATAGTGCAGCCACATGCTCACTTAAAATCACAGCTTTTTGCCCTGCAGGACATTAACCTGTGGATAGTAAACTTGTTGCTGCTGTTGTTAGGTGCCATTGAGTTGGTGTCCGACTCACAGCAACCCTACATACAACAGACAAAATACTATTGTCAGTGCTTCTCTGCTATTCATAGGGTTTTCAATGGCTGGTTTTTGGGGAGTGGATTGCTGGGTCCTTCTCCCAAGCCTACACCACCTGGTGTTCCCAGGCAGTCTCCTATCCAAGTACTAACCAGGCCCGACCCTGCTTAGCTTCCAAGATCTGACCGGGTCAGACACCACGGTGGTACGGCTGCAGGCATAGCAAATTAGCGAACACAACATAATACCCCTTGATTATCAAGTTTCTCACAAATGCTCACCTCCTCAAATGTTCTTTGGGCCAGCCTTACGAGCTTTTGGGTTCTCTCATTAATAAATAAGGGGCATAAAGTCATTAACACATGGCCATATCATATATGTATGAAAAACATACTAGTACGCTTTTTTATTGTTGTTGTTTTGAGACAGGGTCTCACCATGTGATCTTCCTGCCATAGCCTCCCCAGTGTTGGAATCACATCCATGCACCACCATGCCCAGCATTATTACACTTATGAAAATTAGTCTTTGGTACCACAATGGGGGATCATTTTCCAAATCAACCCATGTAGCTGCTTATCTCCAGAGCTCCCTGCCACACCATCCGATTCCACTCACCAATTCTGGAGGTCTTACGGGGAAATAAAGCAAGTCAGTGTGGCCAATACCCCACCTTGTCTCTAACTGCTTGTCACCATTTTCTGCCTCCTCAGCCTTGTATCAAGTGGAAGAAGGACATAGATGTTTCCTCTAGCACCTTGTCATCACCTTATTGTTTTGAACTTGAAAAGAAAGGGGAGTGAATCAGGGGTGGAGTCCAGAACCCTCAGGACCCTGTCCTCACCTACCCTTGCCTTAAATGCAAGGGAAAAATTCCCACTGCACCTGGTTCACTGCAACCCCAAAGGCTGGTGATTTTGTTTTTGCCTGAGCCAAATGGCCCATAGTCCAAGTAGACCCAGGACCATATGCTGGACTTGTCCCTCTGAACAGGCTCATTCCACTTGGCATAATGAGAGGAACAGCAGAGCAGATTCTAAGCACATGGGGTCTCTGGAGCTGGCAGACTCAAGAAAGGGAAAGTGGAAGGGTGGTATGGAGGGGTGGGTAGACAGGGATGGTGTGGGGAGTATGAAGAGGGAAGTGGGGAACTGCTGGTTCACGGATGCGGGGTGTTAGCTATTCACAGTGAATAAGCTCTCAAGACCTGCTGTGTATCATGGTGTCTACAGGCAACAATACACATGGTCCACTCAGAAACTTGTTAAGTGGATGGACCTTGTGCCAAGTGTTCTTGCCACGAGAAAACCAAAAGAAGCCCAAAACAGGATCCATCTGTTCAGTGGGGGGGGGGGGGCATTACTCAACATCTAGAAGGAAAAAGGGGGCTGGGGTTTAGCTCAGTTGGTAGAGCGCCTGCCCTGCACTCACTGAGGACCCAGGTTTGATCCCCAGCACCACAAAAATGGAAGAAGCACTTGGCAATCAATCCCAAAGCAATCCCAAAACAATCAGCCAATGAAAACCTTTTGAGGGTCACTATGAGTCAGACTGACTCAAGGGTACCTAATGGAAGAAAATCTTCACACACATTGCAACATGGATGAACTTTGAAGACATTGTGGATAATGAAGGCAGCTGATACAAAAGACAGAAACTGTATAAGCTCCCCATCCATGAGACCCCCATGGGAGTCAAATTCACACAAACACAACGTAGAACCATGGGTAACAAGGCAGGCTGCCGATTAATGCAGAGCTTCCGTTCTGCAAGAAGAAAACGTGACTGCGGTAGGCGGGTCCTACAACACGGAGCCAGGCACTGCCATCTGACATACACTTAGGAATGACCACAACAGTAATTTCTGTGTTATGTTTATCTTGTCACAATTAAAAGTACAACTTTAAAAAGAAGAAAAGATCACATGGTCTAAGGGTCAGTTCATTTGGTGCCAGAATAATTGTTGTTGTTAGGTGCCGTCGAGTCGGTATCCAACTCATAGCGACCCTCTGTACAACAGGGGAAACACTATTGTCAGTGCTTCTCTGCTGTTCATAGTGTTTTCAATGGCAGATTGATTTTTGGGAGGGGGTTGCCAGGTCCTTTTCCCAAGCCTACAGCTTCTGGTGTTCCCAGGCGGTCTCCCACCCAGGTACTAACCAGGCCTGACCCTGCTTAGCTTTCGAGATCTGATGGGATCGGATGCCACAGGGCTACGGCTGCAGGCGCCAGAATAATTAAAATCTAGCTTATTCGTCACTTGGTGGCTACCAGGGGCAACTGTTCTGTAGCGCCATCACTCAGCAGTCCACGCCCTTTGCCTCCTTCCTGGTGCAAAAAAGTGAAGCTCTGGTATTTCCTCCCTTGGTGGAGGCCACTGTCTCTCACCCTCTCAGCCCTCCTCCACCATCCTCCCAGCCCACACTGTTCCTCCATAGATGCAGTGGACTATAATTGCACACAGCATGAGTTAAAAACAAACCACAGAGAAAATCTGTGGCAATGATTATGAAAATGAATAGAAGCTGAAGTCAGGGTCCTGGGAAAGGGAAGCAGAGCCCTCTCCAATTCTGTGGTCCAATTCATCATGTGTAATTGCAAAACATGCCTCCAAGTTTTAACATCAAAAAGGAGCTTAAAATGCAGCCCCCATTTACTGCATAGACAACCTGTCATCATTTCAAAAATTGATAGTGTCCGAGGGCTGATGGGTTTCTGGTATTAAAGAACACTCCATTAGGAGGTATCTTTTCCCTCTTAATCCAATGCTTTTGCAGAGGGTTCCCATTGGTAGCAATACTAAAGGCTGTCGATTTAGTTTGTTCTGACTATATATTTGTAGTTCCAAATACCATCTCTATGCCAATGACTCAAAAACTCAGATCCTTAGCCAAAATTCTGCCACCAGGCTCTGGCCCCTTGGATGTTGCTGCCCACTCCACTCGTCAGCTCCGTTTGGATGCCCTGCTGGCTTCGTGAGCCAGCCGCGTGATCCTGCACTCCTTCTGGCATTTGCTCAGTCCACAGTGGGAATCTGGGACGCATGCTCATCATCTCCTTTTCATTGCACCTCAGGGTCCTCTCTGCTAGCCTGTTCCTGTCTGCAGCTGCCTGGGAACCTCCTTCAGTGGTCCCTGTGGGTCCTTCTTGGAACCACTCAGTGCCTGAAGAGTGACTTTCTGTTTGTTTATCATTGGAAACAGATTGTGCCTTGACTTTGCTTGAAAGACTCACATGGACTTCACTCCCATGGCTTAGGAGAAACATGAAGTACATCCACTTGGACCCTGGAGCCGGGCCTGCACTCTACACCTCATCCTCACCTCACTGAAACAGAGCCCTCTGCAGACTACCATAGCGGCCTTGATCTTTTCTTTACAGTGACAAAACGTCAGCTGATGATATTCCTTCATCCAAGTGGCACTTCTCCTCTGGCTTCAATGTGCGTGATTCCCCTTTGTTCCCTAAGATTCAGTTTAAATTTACTCAGGGAAACAGCCTCACTTATTATTAAAGCCATTTTTGACTATCCTTAGTAAACTGAAATTAATTATGAATGCAGTGTCTTTAACTTGGTGTCTATTTCCAGCACTAGAATAAACAGTTGGAAGAATCACACCTGCCTCATTCATATCTGTATTCCCAGCGCATCCCAAGTGCCTGGCAATAGATATTCCTAATATACATTTGTTGTATGGGTGAGTGAAGGAATGAATATAATGTGTATTATGAGTTGCACCAATTCTTCTAATAATAGATATGAAATTTAATTCATTTGGCAGCTTGTATATTTGTTTAAAAATACTTCCAGTGTAAATATTTTCCAAAGGGGTCCGGAATTAGAAATATTGGGAACTTCTGTGCCTTGGGAGATCTTGCTGATAATTATTGTTTTGGGAGGACGTTTCTGGAAGGTCAGAGCAACATCGTGTCACTATCTGTGTTGTTGTTGTTGTCAGGTGCTGACGAGTCAGTGTCCAACTCATAGCGACCCTATGTACAACAGGTAAAACCGTATAGTTGGTGTTTCTCTGCTACTCATAGGGTTTTCAATGGCTAATTGTTTTTTGGGAGTGAGTTGCTGGGTCCTTCTCCCAAGTCTACAGCACCTGGTGTTGCCAAGTTATCTCCCATCCAAGTACTAACCAGGCCTCACCCTGCTTAGCTTCTGAGATCTGACGGGATCAGACTCCATAGTGGTCAGGCTGCAGGCATGCTGCATATAGCTTTCATAAATGAATCATATTTAATTTCAAAATAAATTTTAAAAGTATTAATGACACAGAAAATCAAATCCAGCCAAATTCACTCTGGGGGTTAAATTTCTGGCACTGAATTAGCCCCGATCATGATGATGTTAGGTCACAGAGAGAAATTATATGCACGGCTGTGATTATGTAGAGGAGAATACATGCTCTAAATACAAGGATCTGAGTAACAAAGCAAACACACCCTCTGGAGCCCACTTGCGTGAGTGTATAGAATGGCATCTGGCTTAGCCCACAGCACACCACAGCCCAAGGGAGCCTGATGACTCTGGGGCTGTGCCCCTTCTCTTCTGTGGCCAGAAATAAATGCCTTATAAGCACTGAGAATAACTGGGTCAACCCGGGGTCAGAGGATCCAACTCCAATCTCTATTTCTTTCTAAGTTTCACATGTTCTGATTTAATGTTGCCAGGAAGAAAGTGCTTCACTCAGGAGCAGCACAGGATCCTAGAGATACCAGGAACAGGGCTTTGAGAGACAACAACAAGCATCTCATGCAAGACTTTGCTCAACCACAGTCCTCCTTCTCCCCAGACACCAGGATCTATAAGCCTTGATTTCTGCTCAATGCCTCAGCCACTAGCCGAGGCCCAGCCCCTGCCATGCCCCGCTGGCTGGACCACCCTGCGTGATCGTGGAGGAAGGGCTGCCTCCCTCACGTCCCACCTTAGGGGTAGCGCCATGTTGGATCTGATTCCCATTTGGCTGTCACAGGGCCAGGCACAGCTAGAACCGGAGGACAATTACTGCCCTATGGGGCATGTTGTCTCTCTGTGGTCAGGACTCAGGTGCCTTCTCTCCTCTCTGGTGGACTGTCCCAACATCCTTGGGCTCTGAGGGTCTCTCTAGGCACAGCCCCACAGGAAGGAGCAGCTGCCTGGTTTTCTCAAAAAGGCAAAACCATCTCCCAGGATCAGCTTTGGCTGTTCACTCTGCCCATCTCCCACCACCCTTCTGCTCTATCCTGGCCCCTGAGATCATATACCCTGCCTGCCCCAATATACTCGAAAAGGTGCTTATGCCCTCTGGGTCTGCCTTTTTAGAGAACCTGGGCCAGGTGGACCCCCAAGCATCCATTTCACCCATAATCCTTTCAACCTCCAGCAAGTCAGTTTGAGGCTGCAGCAGGTTCTTTACAAGCTACCTCCTCACCTGATCCCCAGAAATGCACCTGCATAATCCAGGCTACATCATCACACTCTTTTATTCTCCTGACCAGCAGTAGTTGATGCCCAAGTGAGCACAGGACCAAAATGGAACCTAAGAAAGTAAGTACAATGGTATTGTATGCAAAGACTAGACATAATGCCCTCAAACACATCACCTCAGGTCTCACAATAGCAACTGCTACACCAACCTTTCTGTCATGAGACACTCCAGTCTGGAGACAAAGCTGATACTTGAAGAACAGACTGGGGACAATTAGAAAGAGGCAAGATCAGAGCTCCCAATAAATGGCAACCCCTGGATCAATGTATACTTGAAGCCAAGCTAGCTCTAATGTTTCAGTTATGTGTGGCTGTAAAGTACCTTTATTGCATAAGCCAAATTGATTTATCTTTTCTGTTATTAGCAAATTATTATCTTTTAGCAAATTATTATAAAAATAATTATAATAATATAATTATAATATATAATATATAATATAATATAATATATTTAATATAACATATAATATAACATATAATATACATAATGTATAATATAATATAATATATTATATATAATATAATTATAATAATAAAATAATTATAAAAATAATTTTAGCAAATTATTATCTTTTCTGTTATTATTCTATTATTAACAAACAAAACATCCTAACTGAGGGCATGGGTAGATATATGATTGCCTAAATAGTTCAAAATAAATTTCCTAGTCCCACAGAGAATATGAGCCAATAGTCTCCACTTACCTTAGATGGAGAAATTGAGGCCTTTTTAAAGTTAGCTAATACCTCTCCAAAAAGGTTGTTTTGTTTGTTTGTTTGCTTGTTTGTTTGTTTCAGTGACTATCCCTTCTGGGGGCTGGGATTTAGCTCAGTTGGTAGAGCACCACTCTGCAGAGTCTGTGGTCCCAGGCTCAATTCCCATTACCACAAAAATGGGAGGAGGACATGGCAATCCACTTCCGAGTCAATCCTGAAACAATCAGCCATTGAAAACCCTATGAGGGCCGCTACGAGTTGGACATGACTCCACGGCACCTAACAACAACCACAATTCCTTCTGAGTGCAAAGCACCGTTGCAAAGATACCCAAAGTCCCTGTTCCGGGTAGATATTCTGACTACCTCCTTCTCTCCCTCCAAGGGCTCAGGCAAGGGGATTCATATTAAGTGTGGCATTTAGCACTCTGCCTTCATGAGTAGGTGAGGCAGACAGTACTAACGGTGCAGGATGTGTCATGGATGTGGTGCCCTCCAGGGGCCTTCTGCCTCACATAACTTCTCCTGCCACAGAGCTGGCCATGTCCCCCTCACTGGAGCCAGGGCATTTGCTTCTGAGTCTTTAGCCGGTCATTGTGCAGATCAAATGGCCTTCTCCCCATTTGGGGAGATGGATGGAAGGCTGCTGTAGTCACCGTAATAGTTCCCACCGTTGAGCA
Organism: Pedetes capensis; assembly: GCA_007922755.1. Taxonomy (NCBI): domain Eukaryota; kingdom Metazoa; phylum Chordata; class Mammalia; order Rodentia; family Pedetidae; genus Pedetes; species Pedetes capensis. The sequence goes on from VMDO01001574.1 coordinate 126,287, forward strand.
GCCATAAAGCCGGGCAATGTTTCATGCCACCCGAGCGAAGGCAGGAGGGTGGGTGGGAACGCAGCTACTGAATGCCCCAGCTGCTCTTCCCGTATCTTCCCAATGTACAAACCATGAGCCCTGTGCAGACAGAATCCACTGCCTCCCGTGCACAGCGCCAAGGAGCAGCTCCAGAATTTTCATGTGAAAGGAGACACATCCTTTGTGGTTTTAGGGCACAGGTTGTAAACTGGCCATCCAGTGTAAACTGGCCATCCACCAACATTTTTTGGCTTCCATAGAAGACCATGGAGTAGTTGTCTTTCTTGCATACTTATTTTTTTTTGCCATCCAACCCAAGATATCCAATGTCTTTAATTCTTTTAAGCGTGTCATAACTCAATTTCTAAAATTTGAGAGACTTCAAATGAGATGCGCAGATGGAGCGCCAAGCCCTGCGCTGGCTCTTCTCTCGGACCTGCTTGCCTAACCCAGAAGGGGGACCAGCCCTGCTGTCCTCAGTGGGTGCCACCCTCATTTCAAGCATGTTCTGCTAGTGTTTTTGCTGTCATTTTTAGGTTTTGAGACATGTGACTTCCCAGAAAAGTCTTCCCAGTAAGACATTATGGATTTTGGAAATGTGCTGAATAATGGAAGCCTTCAGCATTCAATTTAAGCTGTAATAATCTCATCACATTTATTTTTCGTCCTTTTGCCTCAGAAGCATCAGAAGTGTGTGGTGGATATTAACACAATGTGTGTTGATGCCCTTCAGCATAGGGAGGCAGTAAACCAAATTAGGAAGCCACAGAGGGAATTCTCTCCTCCACCACTGCCCCCCAAATTCAAGTGATAATACAACTGTTGGGTCAAGAAAGGCCAAAAAGCAAAAGTACTTCAACACAACAGAAGAAGAATTTACAAGGAGCTTCTCAAATCACAGGTTCTTCTGCCCAGCAGTCTTTCTACTGCAAACAAACAGGTTACAGCTATTTTGGGCAACAACCAGTCTCTGAGAAATCAATATCTCATTCCTAGTGGAAAAGATGCTAGCATGTGTGTGTGTGTGTGTGTGTGCATGCACTCGTGTGTGTTTGTGTGTGTACGTGTGCGCACAATGAGATAATATGGCAGACTGTTGGTTGGCTCCTTAGAGTTAACTCTACCTCTCCCTTGAACACAAACACCCTGTCTGTTCAGGTGTTAGGAGACACCGCTGCTCCTCAGACAGCTGATAACTCTGCAGAAGCCCAGGTCCAGCCACTGGTCTAACCCAATCATGGGCTCCTGCTCTTCCTGGCCCAGGACTGAACTATAGGTGGTCAGTCATGTGACCTGTCTCTGGCTGCAGGGAAGAATTTATGCTTCAGTGGAAAAGTGTGCATTGCCTGGATCCGGGGGCATTGTTTGGCTCTTTAATTCTGAGAAACTGACTTTACCACTCTGAAACTTGTAGATAATTGATAGCTACCCAACCTCCATGCAGAAGTGCAAATTCCATCTTATCCAAGAGCGTTCAAGTGCTTTCTCCCCTCCCATCCCTTACAGGGGAACCCAGCCCTCCCTCCTGCACAAACAAAAATGTTCCTGAGCTGCACCTGCGCCCATCCTTTGGATTCTCTTTTGAGCTGGTGTCCTCATGAACTAAATCAAATCTTTCTAACACAGTCATTTCTTAAGTTTTTAATTGACAAAAAATTGTGCATATTCATGGGGCACAGAGTGATATTTTGACACCTGAATACAATGTATAATAATCATTCAGAGTTGCTGGCATATCCATAACCTCAAACATTTATCATTTATTTCTTTGGGCTGAGAACATTCAAAATTCTTTCTTCTAGCTGATTGATATAATTGTTGTACCTATCTTCACCTATTGTTGTACCTATCAACACTGTGCTACAGGAATCGAAAACTCATTCTTCCTATCTAACTGTATTTCAGTGCCCATTTCCCAGGCTCTTCCCACCCCTCACCCCCTGCTACCCTTCTCAGCTTCTGGTATCTCCCGTTCTATTCTGTGGTCTTATGACACCAACATTTTTTGGCTTCCATAGAAGACCATGGAGTAGTTATCTTTCTTGCATACTTATTTTTTTGTTTATTTTTCTTTTATCGAGACAGGGTCTTGCTATGTAGACCAGTGCGGCCTCAGACTCATGTCAATCCTCCTGCTTCAGCCTCCTGAGTGCTGGAATTACAGGTGTGCACCACCATGCCTGGGGTACATGCTTATTTCAGTTAACATAATGTCCTCTAGGCAGAGTGCTTGCTCTGCACACTGAGGCCCTGGGTTTGATCCCCAGCACCACAACAATGGGAGAAGGATATGGCTGCCCACTCCCAAAAACAATCCCAAAACGATCAGTCATTGGAAACCCTATGGACAGTAAGTAGAGAAGCACTGACATAGCATCGGGCACGGTAGACTGTCTGGGAGTGTTTTGTTCTATTCTACATATGGTTGCTATGAGTTGAATCTGACTCAATGTCATCTAACAACCACATCACATTTATCCATGTTGCCACAGATGGTAAGATTTCATTCTTTTTCATGACTGAATAATAGTTCAAGGTGTGTGTGTGTGTGTGTGTGTGTGTGTGTGTGTGTACATCAACAAGTCCTTTATCCACTTGTCTGTGAGTGGACATCTAGGTTCACTGATCATCAGAGAACTACAAGATAAAACTACAGTGACAGGTCATCTCACTCGAGTTAGAATGGATATTTTCAAAAAGACAAAAAAAAAAACCACCTCCAAATACTAATGAGGAGAGGAGAAAAGGAGTGCTCATGCACTGTTGGTGGGAAAGTAAATTAGCACAGCCACTAAGGAAGTTCCTCAGAAAGCTGAAAATGTACCTGGCAAGCTCACTACAAGGTGTGTGTCCAAAGGAAGGACATGGGTATGTTGGAGAGATGTGTGTACCCATGTTTACCATCCATTTTGATATCTGCAGGGTAGCCACAACTTCCTCTCCTACGAAGACATTTGTGAGCATGGCCATCTGAGAAGGGCATGTGCTGGGCAGGGTTGTGGCCAGCTGTGCCGCTTGCTCACTGATGCCTGGCTTCTGCTCCTGGGCAGCTCCTGACCCTCCTGCTCCCCAGGTGGGGGCCTGGCACTTGCTGGGGCCAGTGAAGAAGGAGCCCATGCCATGTGTGATTCTGATGGGAAGGTCAAGACCTTCTGTACCACGTTCAGGACCACCTGTGCTATGCCACCTTTCCCCTTTCCTTTGGGCACATGGCATAGAAGTTGCCCCAGGTCCCCTGGGTGCACACACACCCACTGCTGCTTCCCTAACCTGCAGTGACTGGCCTCCAATCCTTTCCCCCAATAAAATGGCCAGGCCTTTTTAGGAGACTTCTATACATGTATCTAATTCTTTACTTCTGTATTTTTTTAAAAAAATTGTTGTTGTTTTTGTTGTTGTTGTTGTTGTTGTTGTTGTACTTGAGGGTTGAACCCTAGGCCTCACAGGTTTTGCAAGGAGGCCACAGGGAGGTGGAATCAGGGGGCATTAGTCTGTTTGGGGCCATTTTCTCTCCGCGAGCACCATGTGCTCAAGGTCTTCTCTCTGCTGCCGCCGCAGACACCTGGGTTGCAGCCACCGCTTGGCCACTGTGCGAAGCACTGCTGGAAGCACAGATGTCCTTCTGAGATGCTGTTTTCAACTCTTATGGATAGATCCCTGGCTTGATGGACCATATGATAGTTCTATTTTGATTGTTTGAGAAACTCCGTAGTGTTTACCATGTCAGTGGGACCATTTTACATCCCCACACACAGTGCTCCAGGCTTCCAGTTTCACCCCGTCCTCCTCAGCATCCATGACCTGTCTTGACTGAGGCCACCCTACTGAATGGAGGTGGTGTCTCATTGTGATTACAGGAACACCTGTTGCTCTCTCCTTCTTCTTCCTATAATGGAGTCATAAGTCATCTGGAGCCATCAAGGGGAACGAGGGAGAGAGAAGATGGCACAGCAGCAACAGGGGCAGAGCTGGGAGCCCAGTGGCCCTGCCAGCAGCTGGTAGCCACCATCTCCCCCAACTTCCTGTTAAGTTAGAAAAATGTGCTTCCGTTGACTGAGGCCACAAATAAATTGGGCTTTCTGTGACTTTTAGCCACATGCAGTCTTGCATGTGTGAGGTAATGTAGACCTACTGCAGATTTCCGGCGCACTTTGAGGGTGGGGCAGGCTTGAGTCTTTCCCTGGCATCCTGCCTCCCAGGTTACCAGGTATGGAGAAAATCGCATTTGTTTCCAATTATCCTTGAAACACTCTTGCACACGGATTGAGTGTAGTAACAGTGATGTATGAAAACTGCCTGTGCAGCTGAGGCTGTCTGTTCAGGGGGGAAAAAAAGCCTACAGACCAGGGTCTGAAAAGATTGTATCATTTTCTAAGAATTTTGTATCATTTTCTAAGAATTGCACTGTTTGGAGGGAGGTGGGGGCATCCAGCAGCTAGAAGCCAGGTCTGCTTTCCTAGGTCCCTGACAAGCAGTCAGACATGGAGCCTTTAGGCTCCCCAAGGTTTCCCTCCAAGAAGGCCACACCTGGCAGAAGGGTGCCAGTGCTTCAGACACTCAGGTGGGGAGCAGGAACTCTTGAGGGAGAACTCTTCTGAGTTAACCAGTTGTAGGAAGGCTACTGGACAGGGCTGTCAGGCACACACCGTTGAGGAGACTGCACACTTAGCCAGCCAGAGCCTGGAATCTGTGAAGGAGGCGTTTTCCAGGGAGTGAGCGACTGAGAGCCTTAAAGGTCTCACACAGTTGTCCGGCGAAGCAGACACCATGGATCTGCCTGAAAATTGGGACTGGCCCATTCAGGACACACAGCATGGAGTTCCATGGCCATGGATGTGGCTGATTCCTATTTTAGCCACATTTATGCACCACACTTGACACAGTCATTCAGGCAGCCAAAGGCAGTGCTGGAATGTACCACTGAGAGCAAGGAAGGCCACTCTCCCCCGCTGCATCCAGAGGCCCCAAGAACCCAAGGCCCCTGGGGACACAGCTGTCCCTGTCCTGTCCTTTCAGGACTCTGTGAGTAGAAGCCAGATTGGGGCAGCCGTATTGTGTGTGTGTGGCGCCTCTCCCTGTGCATGCTCCAGATCCCAGGCAAATGACGTGATTCTTGCTTTGTTGTTGTTGTTGTTGTTGTTGTTGTTGTTAGGTGCTGTCAAGTCGGGTCCGACTTACAGCGACCCTATATACAATGATGAAACACTCCCTGACGCTGAGCCATGCCCGTTCCACTGTCAGTGCTTCTCTGCTATCCATAGGGTTTTCACCGACTGATTGTTTTGTGAGTGGGCTGCCAGGTCCTTATCCCATTTTTTGCAGTGCTGGGGATCAAATCCAGGGCCTCAGAGAGCAGAGTGGCACTCTACCAACTGAGCCCCCTTTTCCTGAAAGGATACAAATTAAATTCTGCCTCTAACACTCACCAGCTGGGTGGCTTTGAGTAAATTAACTCCTCTGTGCCTCAGCTTTCTCATCCGTAAACTGTGCATAAGACTCGCTGACTCAACAGGTTTTTGCTATGATGAAAGGAGATAATATGTGTTCATTATTAACCTGAGGCTTGGTGCCCAATGACTGTCATCTAGGTGTGTGACATTATTGCCAGCCAGGTGACACACAGCAACAGTTCTTAATTGCCACCTGTTCTGACACAGCTATTCATCTTGCCACGCTCAGGCTTTCTCGCAAAGCGAAGCCACACATGTTTCAGAACAATTCTGTGCTCATGTGTGCCAAAGTGACTAAGTTCCTTACTGCCAAGAGGTCTCAAGAGCAAGGGAGACATAAAACTCTCCTTGAGATTCTTGGTATTCAGCCCCAGACACAGCCACCATCCCTGGACAACCCCACAAAAAAACTAGGAGTTTCTACTAGTTCCAGATGGAACAGAGTGAGATTTCCTAACAGTTGGGATTTCTTCGAATCTTCCAATTGCGATCATACACACACATATGTCAAAGTTCAACAAATCTTTTAATACGTGGCAGTTATTGTCATCAATTTGCATAATTTTATGAAGTCAGCACTGTCATCCTTATTATATATGTAAGGAAACTGAGGCACACAGAGCTTAAGGTCCCTGTCCAAGCTGTACAGCAATGGACAGCAATGGTCCTTCCTCTCCCCCAAAGCAGAGCTTGCCTTCCCCATGCAGCACCCTAGCAGGCAATTTGCCTGGCATGGGGACCACATGGTATCATGAGACTTGACTTTCCTCCAGCTGGTAAACTGTAGGACTATTTCTGCATGAGAAACTCTCAGCCTACCCCACTCTTCTAACTGGTGCCCAATACCACACGGTACAACAGTACTGGAATTTTTTAGTAATTTCATACCCTTATCGTTTAAATTCCTTAGCATATGCCTCGATTCACTTTGTGTAATTTGAGATTTTTACATTAAGAAAGTACAACTTTTAGAGAAAAACCATATTTTTATTCTAATGAATCAGATTCCACGCATAGTAAGCAACTCGGGCTTTTGATTTGGAAAGATAGGTGGCATCCCGGAATTGGAAACTGAGCCAGTGTGGCTGGGCTTGGTTCTGCCCCTCTTCGCCCTGGCAGAAGGGGTCCGAGGGCATCGCCCCTGCACCGTCCCTGTGACATGGACCGAGGAGGCCCTGGACACTGGGCTCCGCCACGCAGGGGGCTGCAAGCCCGCTGACTGTGCCCCGCACTTCTGTATTCCCGACAAGGGAGCCTGGATGTTCTCACAGAGGCTCAGGAAGCGGAGGGACATGCCCGGCCTAAGAGGAGACCTTCGAGGCGGGCGGGGGTGCAGGCGGCCGCGACCTTGCTGACCTCCCGATGCCCACGAAGCCCTAGCCCGGCCCCGGCCCTGAACAGGATGGGAGCCGCTGCCGTGCGGCCTTCTGGCCAGCGCGTTTGTCTTTCTCAGCAGCTTTGAGGGCATAGAAGCCAGGCGCTGACAGGTACAAGATTCAAGGCCAAGCTTCCGGGAAGGGAGGAGCCTGGAGAGAGCCCTTTTCAGCCCCAGGAAGAAGTCAGGGGTTTGTTAGAGCCAAAGGGAGGAGACACAGGCTGCTTCTCCAGGCACAGCCACGCTGGGCGCCCACACAGCTCGAAGCACAGGGCCTTTGGTCCACTCCCCAGGGAGGGTTCAGCCTCATGGATAACTGAGAGGGCAAGGCGGAGTCAGCCCTGAACGCAGCATTGACATCAGCAGCCCCTGTGTGCTGTGTGACCACAGCCACAGTACCAAGCAGACATGCTGCCCTGTGAGCAGCCACCAGGACAACCTGGGACTCTGAGTGTTACAGAGAGGCCCGTGGAAAGAGAGAAGGGTGCAGGTGTCACCCGAGCACAGCAAGGAGAGCTTCCCAGCAGGAAGAGAAACTGGATTGAAGGCGGGCTCTCCACAAAGAACTGGGAAGGTGAACCAAGAGATGATGCAGCAGAATGGTCCAGGCAAAGGAGCAGCTGGTGCAAAGGCCCTGAGGTACAGATAAGCTTAATTTCCCCTGGGAGAGAAAGGAGGCCCTGTGGCTAGAAGAGATGGCAGTTCAGCTCTGAAGATGTATAACGCGGAATGAGCTAGACTGAGGGAAACCTGAAACCACCTCAAGATCCACAAATGCTAGAATGGTTTAAAAAAAAAAATACCAGCACCTGGGCTGGGGAATGATGGGGCATCAAGGAACAATGAGGGAGAGAACTGCACCCTCGGCAAATGCTCCACTTATCTGATGTAATAATTATACAACCACTGTCCTATGGCAGAAACTGAGACAAAGCGTCAGGTACCATGTAACCAGAACAAAGGCAGAGAGCACCCCACATGCATGGCGATAACGGCTATGATTCCAGACATAGGCGAGGAAAAAGGGCAGAAAGGAGAGGCAGACCTGAGGCATCCGCTGCGCCAGCATCACTATTCGCTCAGCCTCAAGAGGCAGCTTCAGGGATTCCAACCAGCCTGCTGCCTCAGGGGGACCAGGGCAAGCTGAGGGACTGCTCTGTGCCTTAGTTTCCCCGCCTGTATAATAGGCATTACAACAGCACCTGTGTCGCAGGAGTGTGCAGGAACGCAGGGCAGAGAACAATGCCAGGCATTTAGAAAGCGCTGAGTAAATGTGAGCCCCTTTGGTGGGAACCACAGACATGGAGGGAGCTGCTGCTTCTCTTTGAATCTCTTCTTCAAGAATAAAAGAGAGAAACATGGGAGCCAGGTACGGTGGCACACACCTGTCATCCCAGTGACTCAGGAGGCAGAGGCAGGGGCATCACTAGTTCAAGGCCAGAGGCAGCCTAGGCAACTTAGCGAGAACTTGTCTCAAAACAAAAAATATAAGAGGGGCTGGGGGTGCAGCTCAGTGATGGGGCCTTTGCCTAGCATGTGGGAGGCCCTGGGTTAAACTTCTTGGTACTGCAATGATAATACAAAACAAAACAAAACAAATAAGAAAAAATAATCTTGATACATCCCTAATCTTAATTCATGCAAAAATTAAGCACCCTGAAAGGGAGAGACCGCAGTCTTCAGCTGTTGAACAGCAAAAGTGTTGCTACCCCTCAAACCTGCGATCCTCCTGCCTCCTTCCATCTCCTAAATCGCTGGGATTACAGGTGCCCCACTGCACCCAGCTAAAGTGTCTGAATGTCATCTTACGGATTCTGTCATCTTACATTTATTCAGGAGACCCTCTCTTCCTCTCCTGCTCACCCCACTCTGCAGAACACCAGGCTTTTGAGACCCCAAAAATCCATCACTTGGGCCAATGCCACCACAGCTGCACACAACAAGCAATGACCTTGCAAAGGCTTGTGCTGAAGTGAGCAGCCAATCCCAGAAAGAACTGGGCAGTGGAAAGCCACCAGCCATATGGAGCCTCCCTCTCAGGCTACCGGGGAAAAGGACAAACTCTCATTTGCTGGTTGGCAGGATTTTCCAGGCGGCCATTGCATCCGGCCATTTCTGCATCTGTTAGCATTTCTGTGACACAAATGGAGGCCAATTAACAAAGGGATGGGAAGCAATTGCAGACCAGCACCAGCAGTGACTCACAGGAGAAAGTGGAGGACACGGGCCTGGAGAAGCTGCCCCAGGTGGCAACAGGTGATGGTCCCAAGGCCACACCTCCTTCTGCTGTGTCCTCACACTTGGGGCATTAAACTTGCTGCTTGAAAGTGCACACCTGGTGTGATTCCACAGTCACGATGATGCCGGTCCCTCTGTCCCTGTCTGTAACATATTCTCCACATCTATCCATCTCTGTTGTGGATCTGGAGTCACTGCAGCCTGAGCAAATGCTTCCCATATCTGACCATGCCAATCGCAGGGTTACTGCCCTCAGAGCAGATGCAAAAGGTTTTGGTGAAATGTGGTGTGAGCAGAAGCAGAAAGCTAACTCATGGACACAGGGCTACAGCTGCAACGCTGTCTTACAGTTTCTGACTGTCACCCTACATTTATTCAGGAGACCCTCTCTTCCTGCCCTGCTCATCCCACTCTGCAGACCACCGGGCTTTTGAGAACCCCAAAAATCCATCATTTGGGCCAGTGCCACCACAGCTGCACATGGCAAGCAATGACCTTACAAAGGCGTGTACTGTGAGTACCTATCACTACCCATCCTACCTTTCTTCCTTTTTTTTCTTGTCTTTTTCTTTTTTCTGTACTGGGGGTGCTGAACCTAGGGCCTCCTACAGCCAGTCCCTTTTTTTTTTTTTTTTACTTTTTACTTTTTAATTGAAACAGGGTTTTGCTAAGTTATGCAGTCTGCTTCTGGCTTCAAACTCAGAATCCTCCTGACTCAGCCTCCTGAGTCACTGGGATGACAGGTGCGCAGCACCGTGCCCGGCCTACCTATCATCTTTCTATAAAGTGCTCTCCTCTGTCTAGGAGGTACTTTATCCATCTAGCCACCTGCCTGTCTACATCTGTATCTGTCTATTTGACACTCACTTCTCTGTGATACTCTGCTTCAACCATAAGGGAAAAAATCTCCTTTCTGTATTGATTAGCTCAGTTGGTAGAGTGCTGCTCTGCATACTCCGAGACCCTGGGTTCGATCTCCAGCACTGTAAAAAATGGGAGAAGGACCTGGCAGCTCACTCACAAAACAATCAGCCATTGAAAACCTTATGAATAACAGAGAACCACTGACATAGTGCCACATAGTGTTCTGTTCTGTTGTAGACAGAGTCTCTATGAGTTGGACTCGACTCAATGGCACCTAACAACAACTGTCTTGATTAGAAATCAAGGCCCAGCAGCTAATGAGCATTATGATGGAGGCATAATGAATTTTGTCTTGTGTTGGTGATCTGAACAGAATAAGTCCAGGAAGAGTGGAAAAGGGGACACTGTGAACCCCTTTGTGGCATAAAGGCAAACCCTTGGGGAAGAAGCAGAGGAAAAAGATCCCATTGCTGTGCTGTGAGTGGTTTGGCCCCTGCAGGAGACTGGGGCACCCCGGAACCCATTGACTTAACCCCGAGACACAAGAAGCAGCAAGGCAGACAGGCGCTGTCTCCAGCTTCGGATGGCCTGGTTTAACCTCCAAAGGCCCCTCCCAAGGAGATGGTGACTTGGCTACCAGAGAGGGCTCTCAGGAGCCAGGGATGAAAAGCTCAGCCCTTCCAGCATGCTGTCCCTGCCTGTGGATCCCGATTATCCTCCCCCACCCCCTACCTGCGTCTCCCAAAGCGTCTCTTGGTTGGCTCTTTCTCAAGGACTGTGGACTGGCTGCCATGACCCCTTTGCCTTGAGGTGCTTTTCCAGACCCCAGTGGGTGCCCAAAACCATGGGCAGCAGTGAATGCACATGCACCACCTTTCCCTACACGGCCCATGGTGGCAGTGGCGTCACCTCCCAGAGGTCAGCGGGCCTCTGTGCTTCAGGCCCCAGTGCCTCCTGTGCAACACACTGCTGTACTTTGGGGCCACTGTCAAGAAAAGTAAGGGTGATGTGGTCCAAGCACTGTGACACCACGACAGTCAATCTACTGAGTAATGACGGGCTACTGAGTAATGACGGGCAGATAGCTCCTACAGAGTGGATACACTGTACCAAGGGATGGTCCACACCCCAGGCAGGACAGAGCTGGATGACGCAAGATTTCATCACACTACACCCAATGGCGGGCAATGTACCACGGACAAACCGTTTACTTCTGGAATTTTCCATGTAATATTTTCAGTTCACAGCAGGGACCTGAAACTGCAGGAACTAAAACGGGATGACGGGTGACCATGGCACCATGAGGGAAGCAGGATATTCACCCCCCTGTTCCTGGTACACCACAGACCAGGGACGGCCCTCCCGCAGGGCTTGGGCTGTGTCAGTTGTTCTGTAAAAATTGTCTAATCTGTTTTTTTCGAGCAGCAGTATTCTTGGTGATAAACATATTTAAATTGGATACTTAAGAAGCAAAAGACTGTGTTCCTTAATCATTTATGCAAGTTCTTGCTTCTTAACTAGGAAAGAAGTAACGAGGATGGCTTGTCAGGTCTGTAGCTACATTTTTTAGATAATAGGCTTCAAAAAAAAATTAACTTCCTTCAAAGCAGGAAAAGAAGACGTCCTCCTTGATTATGAAATCCGCTCCTTCTTTAGCTGTTTTTATCCCTGGTAGGAAAACAGTCCCCTCCATTAGAACAGTGGCATTTCTAATAGCACACAGTGCTCCGCAACATGGCCTTGGTGATTGACCAAGGTGCTGTTAAACATCTATGCCAGATAGACCTGATTTAGCCACTTTGGAAAGCCCTGGGGCAGCCCAGAGCTGTTACTGACCAGGTCTGTACATCGCGCACCTTCCCCAGGACAGAGAGCCGCTGGTGACGTTTATTACTGTTATTCCATGTGACATTTGTTTCAGCAACCTGCGGAAGCCCTGACTTCCAGAGAGGTGTCCAGGCCTCGTCTGACACTGTGGGTGTGAACGGAGAGCCAGGTAGCAATTGTGGAGACTCGGGACAGTTGGGGCTCAGCCTGGTCATTACTGAGAACAAGAACACTCTTTATTTCTAGGTGATATGGCCTAGAATTTAAAAATTGTCAATTAATTTGCACTCTAGAAAACCGTGTGTGGAGCAGAGCACATCTGTAAGCTAGGCTCAGCCTGCAAGATCTATTTCCCATCTGTGATTTGCAGGGTCCCTGCTATACCACACTGCCCCTCTCTCAGAAGCCCCAAAGAACAGCCCCTTCCCATCCTGTAAGCCTATTTCTGTCTTGAAGATGTCACAGAATTCCAGAGGACTTCCTCCTCTCCTGTAGCATGCCAATCCTTATCCCCCTTTCACAAAATCTGAGCATCACCAATTACTGCCAAGAATGCCCCAAATACCAAGGAAAAACCCTCAGACACAAAAACGTTAAATTTGGCTTAATGCAAAATGACAAAATTAAGCATGACAGGCTAAAAATCACTCCATTACACTCATATAACTTTTAACAATCTAAGAGAAAAAGGAATCAGTACAAAAAAAGATGAATCAACAGAAATCTTTTCTCTCTTCCTCCTACTCTTAAGGGCTAGGCTTTAGCTCAGTTGGTAGAGTGCCACTCCACACTTTCTGAAGACCCAGGTTCAATCCCCAGCACTGCAAAAAATGGAGAAAGACATGGCAGTCCACTCCCAAAGCAATCCCAAAACAATCAGCCATTGAAAACCCTATGAAGGTCACTATGAGTTGGATCCAACTCAAAGGCACCTAACAACAACCTGCTCTTAAAAAAAAAAAAAAAATTGATTACCAGAAACGGCCCTCTTTACATTTCAAAAAGTTTCCCTAACTTAACCAAGCAAGCTAACTCCTACCACCTGGATCATATCATTCCCGAGCCTGATGCTCAAACAGCCGGGTAGACTCAGCTCATCCCTTAAAGCAATATGGATCTGGAATGGAGGCAGTCACCGCCATGCGGGTAATGCTCATCTGGAGAGTTTGTCAGTGGTTATCACCAGCTGTTTATGACTCCCAGGAGACTCCTCTGAGCATGTGGCACAATAAGGCGCACCCGAATGTGGCTCTGTTAGGCCACTGGGTGCAGTAATTGTATGCATTAAAGATGCTTTAAAGCCTGTAGCCATAGTACTGTGGCATCAGATCCCATCAGATCTCTGAAGCAAGGGTTGGGCCTGGTTAGTACTTGGATAGGAGACCGCCTGGGAACACCAGGTGCTGTAGGCTTGGGAGAAGGACCTGGAAACCCACTCCCAAAAAACAATCCACCACTGAAAGCCTATGAATAGCCGAGAAGCACTGATAATAGTGTTTTGCCCGTTGTACATACGGTTTTTATGAGTCAGACACCAACTCGATGGCACCTAACAACAACAATAAAGATGGTTTAGAAAATTGTTTACAAGTTGCTGTTGCATTGGGATGATTTTAGATAGTTGGAGACTTTTACACTAAATAAATGGTTGAAATTCATGACTATAAAAAGTAATAACTTGAATTCTGACCCTGATATGGTTTTCTTTCTTCCTCTCTCTCTCTCTCTCTCTCTCTCTCTCTTGCAGTACCTGGAGTTTGACCCAGGGCTTCACACTTGCTTTGCAATCGCTCTGCCACTGAGCTGTCCTCCATCCTCTCTTTTTGTTAATTTTTTTTTTATCTTGAGTAAAGGTCTCATTAAGTTGCATAGGCTGCCTCTGGCCTCAAACCTGCAATCCTCCTGCCTCTGCCTCCCAAGGAGCTGGGATTGCAGGTGTGAGTTACTGTGCCCAGCTGTTTACTTATCTTGACCAGATGCAATATGAAGGGAGTTACTATATTCCTACCATTGTGAAATTAACATTTGTATATTATTTTATTTTTCTTTTGGGGAGCGAAGTGTTCTAGTAAATCTCTCTCAACCACATCTGGATGCTTCCATTATTGTTGTTGTTGTTAGATGCCACTGAGAGGGATCCAACTCATAGCAACCCTATGTACAACAGAACAAAACACTCTCCGGCGTCATTCTCTAACCACCTATTGCTGCATGAGACAATGGATTCTCGTTCTGTGACTGAGAGCACAATGATAAAGGCTACATGAACAAAGAACAATAGTGGCTTCAAAAAGATAACGTTTGTTTCTCTTTCTCATGTAAATATTATCTAATGATAAGCACTTCAGGGCTGGAATTGTGTCACGTTGACCAGGAGGGAACCCAACGCCATCCACCTTTTTCCACTGATGTCATTGGCATTCTCCTGTAACATCATGGATGCAATAGTTCCAGACATCACATCCCAGCTGGCAGGAAGGATAAAATACCAAAGAAATCTACTTGCTTTTTAGGGACAACTCAATACGTTCCACCTGACACTTCCACTTGCAGAGCTACTGCATCTACGTACAAGGTGTGGCAGGAAAGGTAACTTTTATTCCAGGTGGCCATACACTCCATTTAGGTTGGGAGAACAGAAGTCAGAGAGACACTCAGAGGGCTCTTCCCCAGACAGGGTCCTACTGATCTCCAGGCTCGGCTCCTGTGCCAGCAGATATCCAGCTTAGGGTTGATCACTGTGCTCCCCAGCATGGTTTCACACCCAGTGCCGCCGGCCTCCTTGCCAGTTTCCTCCACAAGAATGTCCCCGCCTTGTTCCTCCTGGAGGGGCCTGCAGCCCGAGGGAAGAGCCCGCCGCCACACTGAGGGCCTCCTGGCTGTGGCCCCCGTAGGTTCCCTCCGGCTCGTTCTCCCCAGAGCCAACCCAAGGACACAGTGCCCTTCCAGCCCTGGGGAGACAGTGCTACATAACATGTGAATATGGAGCACACGATGGCCAGCACTGTGCAGATCTGGGACCTTGCAGCCCCAGAGGTGGCGGTCAGTAGAGAGGTCTCCTCAAGGAAGCCCCAGTGCTGCTAGGTCCTTTCGACCTCTGTGATTTACATTCTTTCTGTGACGATTAGTCATTAACCCTTAAAAGTTGGGGGTCTCTCAGAGCACCTCGGACCCCTGCCTCATCTCAGGAGGGAGGAGGAGAGCAGGCTGTCTCCATGGAGACCCGCACACCTAGCACAGCGCACTTCCCATACCTGCCCGGCCCCATGGGCATCTGACTCCAAGGGAGCTCCATGACCCAGATCACCATGCGGCTGGGAGAGGCTAATACCGAATGTCAGGCCACCCCGAATCCTCCTAACTAGCCACACAGGAAAATATCAGAAAGGACCGCAGGGCTATTACTCAGCACCTTTTGTGCTCATTAAACTGAAGAGAAAATTGCAACAGTGGCAGGAAGCCTCTCTGCAGCAGACAGACATTAATGACCGCACTGCTGGGGCAAGTGCTGATCGGCCAGTGGCCAGTGGCTGCCAAGGCGAGAGCAGGAGGGGCAGGAAGACCTGGGCGGGTGTGGCTGCTCACTTTTGAAAGGCCAAGGGAGCTGGGGCTCAGGGAGCACTATGAATATTTTTGGGGTGCAACGTGAATGACAAAAGATTAACCGGTCAAAAGCTTGGTTGTTAAATTAAAATTTGAAATGTATTAAATCATCATCATCGGAGCAGGATTTGGTCTTAAGCCTCTTGAAGATCAAACAGATGCTAACAACACAGAAATTGCCACTTCTTTTTCTTGGCCCTACGGTAGGAAGGAGTCCGTGGTTCGCCTGTCTTCATCTTTCTGGGTGCCACAATATTCCTAGAAATAGTTCCAAACCCCACACGAAACAGACCCTACCAGGCAAGCTGGGGAAATTCAAGTGATGGTCAGTGTTCAGGTACCATCAACAAATTACCCTAGCATATTCAAAACCTCATGTTTTATCAAACACACATACACACACACACACACACACACACACACACACACAATTTTTGTCAGTTAAAAAATAACTTTAAAAAGTTAGCCCAAAATATACTGGCTTATGCAAGCTATAAGTCTCCCCACACACTCCTTCCCCCCTGCCTGCCTTTCTCTCTTTCACATAGTCTGTAGGTCCTAGGCTATTCTGGCAGCTCCAAAAATCTCAGCATGTGACTTCCACCTCTAGATCCAACGTGGCTGCTTTAGTCCCCACCATCGCATCTAGAGACCAGGCAGCAGAAGGCAAAGGTTCAGTAGCACAAATTCAATCATTTCAGTGGAAAGGCCTAGGAGGTGCATAAACTGCTTCTCACATGGCATAAGCGAGAACTTGGTCACAATCTCCCTGAAAGGCAACCGAGGCTGGGTATCCCAGTGCCCAGAAGAGTGTGAGAGATTCCTTATCAGAGTTGGCAGGTGAGGAAGGACCTGCACAGTGATCACAGTCACCTCCATGCTGGAGAAGAGAGCTCTCGGGGCATTAAAAATTAAGTTGGAGTGGGCTCCATGGCACATGCCTGTGATCCCAGCCACTTAGGAGGCCTGCATGACTTAGTGAGGCCCTGACCCAGGATAAAAAGTGAAAACAGGGCTCGGGGTGCAGCCCAGAGGTGGAGCACTTGCAAAGTATGTGTGAGGCCTTGGATTCAACCCTCAAGTATGAGAAAAAAATCTAAAAACTACTAAACAAAGTTGGAAATGCACATGTCCCATGTGAACACAGCCTGGTACTCAGGGCATTAGGAAACCCTGGAGAGATGGCAGGGTCATTCCTGGGGAGGTTAGCACATCCCACAGCACCAGGGGAGGACCAGCCCCTGGGAGCTCGTGTATAGTCTGGTCCTTGGCCCCGGCTTCCACACCCTTCTCCTTACTCTGTAGCAGCTCGGTCTGGGCCCATTCTTCAGCCTTGCAGGGGAGTGATGAGGGCCCACCCCGAGTCAGGGGCTAGCATAGGAATTAAACAGGATTAATTTTAAAGCATTGCCCGGCCCCAGGGCCCACATCCTGCCTGGGTGCAGCAGTGGGAAAAGAACCAGGCTAAGGGAGCAGGTAACCCTCAGAAGCCCTCGTCTGTGTGGCCTGCGCTCACGTTACCACACAGAAATCAGTCATAGAGCCTCACCTTGCTTTGAGGGAGGCTGGCGACGAAGCCCCCAAGCTCCCTTTCCTTCGCTGCATCGAACACGGAGACAGGCCTTCCCCATGTTCACAGTGACCCCCTCAACATGTTTTAAGAGCCCGGCTCCTCCAGTTCATTGCTATCGCTTTTGCAGCAGATGTGGTAGGTGGGTGAAATCTTTGCTAGTTAAGTACCATCTGAAAGGTTAAACGAACAGCATCGTTCACTTCTCTGAAGCAAGCACTCCATGTCCAGGGCTCTGAAGCTCTGGGGTTTCAGGACTCAGGCGAGAGCCCTTGTCTGAAGGTTAGTAACGCACCAGAAAAAGGTCCTGTGCTTAGAAGTGAAAATGATCCATTACATGGCTGTAATAGTAACTCAACTCTGCAAAAATGGGTCCTATTAACAGCCTGCTCATCTACAATCATCTGGGAACACCCCACACACCAGTCACCACACACCAGTTCGAACTTCCTCCTCCCTCATCAGGTTCATGTGCATCCATCCAGAATCACATCCAGGGTTTACTTGTTTTTATCACAGGGACTTGGTGTGGCGAGAAAGGGTTGCAGAAAAATGCAATTGGGAAAACAGGTCCTACTCACCGAAGACCTGGCAGGCGTTTCTGCTTAAACCATAATGTACGTTTAGAATGTCTTCACTTTGGGATCATATGAGTCAGAATCTCTGTAGTGGAGACTTGTGAAGAATAAAGACAGGGGAATGGCATGACAGAGGGTGTGAGCACCAGGACTGTCCACTGCTGGACAGAGGGTCAGGTCCATGGCTGCTCCCTGCTATGGCACACCTGTGCACATCAGTCAAGATCAGCCCTGCCAGTAAGGCCGGTGATGTGGAAAGGGCTGAGAGCCACATGTGAAGGTCTCTTAACAATGCCCAATGCCATAAGTGATCTTTAATTTATTTTATTTTTGCAGTTCTAGGGGCTGAATCCAGGGCTTCACATGCTAGGCAAGTGCTGTACCACTGGGATGCACCCTCAACCCTTTTACCTTGTATTTTGAAACAGGGTCTCACTAAGTTACATAGGCTACCTCTGGCCTCAAACCTGAGATCCTCCTGCCTCAGCCTCCTGCATCACTGGGTTCACTGGTATGGTCACCGCGCCCAGCTCATAAGTGATCTTAATGTCTTATAACTCCAGCAGTGCCACAGACTGCTTCATTGTCCCTGCCCACGGCCTTCTGTCTCCTGTACTGGAAGCTGGATGGCTGATGACGCAGGTGCCCCCAGGGGAAGCCCCAGGGCATGCTGAGGAGACCCTCCCCTCCTCCCCTGGAAAGGCTAACACTGCCCTCCGTGGGCAGACACTCTGTAGGAATGTCACCTCGGAGGTTCATATGGAAAGAGGTGGGCAAGGCATAGTGCCCTCTATGCACAAATGGGTGTAGTGGCGACAAATACTTAAAATCTTTCCTCAAAATCTTCAAATCATTTCTTGTAATCTTCTTCCCTTGTCAATGTTCAAATTAACTGGAAAAACCCATCTTAATTTCATCAGTGTTTTGGGAATTATTTATTCTCCCAAAGGCAGCAGATGGAAGGGAGACTGCCCGTGTCCCTCCAGCTGACCTCTGCCCTTCTCGGCATGGGCACTGGGCACGGCCCACGTCATTTCTCTCTCTCTCTCTCTCTCTCTCTCTCTCTCCTCTCTCCTTCCTGAAAGCACGTGTTTAAACAAGAAGCCTTTAGTAGCAAAGCACAGGAGTCATCCCCTCCAGTGAGTAGGGGTCCAACGGAGCAAATTGAGGTTCCTTTCTGTCCTCCCCATTCAGTGCAAGCCATGCCCTATGCACAATGCTATGCCGGATCCACAGTGTGCACATTGAGGAACCACCTCTGCAGACGGTCACACCACCCATCTTGGCAATTTTCTGAGGCATAGTCAACAGCTTTCTCTCCAATCCCCAAGGGCATCAAGGGTGCAAAGACTGTTAGACAAAGATTAAAATTGCTCTGGAGGCTGAGGCAGGAGGATCACAAGTTCAAGGCCAGCCTGACCTACACAGTGAAACCCTGCCTCCAAACACCGAGGGCAGAGGCTGTGGCTCAGTGGCAGCATGTTTGCCTGCCATGAGCAGGCCCTGGGCTCCATCCCCAGCACCACAATAGATAAATAAACACATAAGTTCAAGAAAAGGTTAGAGATCGGCCATGTGAATGCCACAAGGTCGATGGCTCTTTCTGTATGAATTGCATAGTTGGTGCAGGCAGCAGCAGATTTATTTCTGTTGCAGTCAACACACCATGAGCTTTGACAATTGCAGCTTTTGAATTTCTTAACTTAGTTTCCTTCTTATATTTTTTCCCAATACTTGGGTGTTGAACCCAGGGCCTTGCACATACTTTGCCAAGTATACCACTGGGCTGTACCCCTAGTCCATTTTAAATTTTTTATCTTGATACAGTGTTGTGCTAAATTATACAGGCTGCCTCTGACCTAGAACTCGAGAACCTCCTGCCTCTGCCCCCCGAGTCGTTGGGATTATAGTCGTGCACCGCCACTCCCGGACCCCAGTTCCTTAATCCTGCACACCAGTGGGAACCAGTGGCCCCCCTCCAACAGGAAGGCGTGGAATGTACCCCAGCCTGGGCCACTCCCACAACCCCCTAGTCTCAGACCTGCGTTGTCTCCCTCTCCTGCAGGCCAGAGGCAGGACCCCAGTGTAGCATCCCCTGAGCCCACTAACAAGGGCTCATCTGCAGCACCCAGGTCCAGCCTGATGCACCTCGATGGCCTTGGTTGCTATGGCTTCACCTGGGCTCTAGTAGCACTCTGCACAGAGGCAGTGAGGGGTGGATTCCCACCGGGGTGGCCCCTCGGGCCAGGAGCCACAGACACAAGGAAGGGAGATAACCCTCAAGATGAGAACCTGACCATGAAAGGCAGGTAGGGAAGCCCGTTTAAAAATCGGCTTCCCTGGGGTCTCCCTGGCCCCAGAACACGGCATGTTTTCTAGAGCACCTGTGGCCAGTTCAGCCCACAGCCTCCCCCACCAACCTCCCCACTCTCTGCCTCCACTCCCTCAGCCATTTTTTATCTTTTACTTTGCAACAGGGTCTTGCGAAATGGCACAGGCTGCCTCTGGCCTCAAACTGATGATCCTCCTGCGTCTGCCTCTGGGGTCACTGGGATCCCAGGCACATACCATAGCACCCAGTTCCGTGCTGGGTTTTGATGGTTCACCAAGGAACCAGCCTCACAAAGCTCTGCCCCATGGAGCTGACATGCTTTGAGGACTTGGTATTAACCTAAATGCCCAGGAGTCTGGCCATGTAAGGACTGAGGCAAAGAGCTTCTGGATAGCTGGAAGAGCAGACAGCCAGACACTAAACAGGAGGTCAAGGCACATGGGAAGCAGAAAGAAGGCTGGGGAGGGGTGATGTGGTGAGGGACAGAAGGACAGTAGTATAGGGAATTATCTGGAAACCCCCAGGGTAGACCAGGAGGGTGCCCAGACAGAGGCCTGTTGGGTCCAGGCCAAGGTCTGAGCCCTCCCCAGATTCTGCCCTGTTCATGCCCCTCCTACCTCAGGTCACCCTTAACCCAGGAACCTGGACTGGGACCTATTTGACTCACTAAGAGCCAATATGACTACCCAAGTCCCAGTTCACCCTTCACCTACTTTTTTACCCTTCACCTACTTTACTCCCACCCCTCCCATCGGGTGATCCAAGATGACTCGCTACCAGCCCAGCTCTGGCGTGGTGTCCTCCAACCTGAATGGCTGCCCAGAGCCACACAATTGGTTAAGAAGGGATGCTCAGTGATTGGTCCAGCCCACACCTAACCCACCTACCATAATTGCACTTTCCCAAACCCTCACATGGAGAACTGCCCCTCCCAGCAGGAGCCACTCCCTGATTGGTTATGCCCTAGTCCACAGCCCCCCAGAGAGTATATAAAGTGACTACTAACTACCACAAGGATCCTTTTGTCTCCTTCACTCCCACCACCTTGATCCTGATCATCCCACTTGACATCTGACTTCGTGACCAGAGACAATCTTCACTTCAATCATTCAGACCTTCAATCAAGCCTCTGAGAGACAAGACCCTGAGAGTCAAGAACAAAGACCTCGAGCAAGACGAGAAGAGCTCTCAATCCCCCCTACCCGGGGCGGAGGTGAGAGAAGAAGACAACTTGCGACAGTCAAGATCATTAGACTCCACCAGCATCAGCTGCTCTCAAGTAGCATCTGTACTCCTGAGTTATTGGTGCTATTAAATAAAGGTTCCTGTTTGTTCTTGAAGGCTCTGGAGGTCCTTCTTGGCACCACTGACCAGCTCTTGCCTGCCCCCAAGGGTCCCTGAGTGAACTAGTGTTGAGGTGAACTCTGTGATCTTTTGCTGGGCTGGAGGGGACCCCAACATGGCAGAAGTCAAGGAGATACACAAAGCCCAGTTCGTCCAGTCACAGCAAGGATTTTGTATTTTGTTCCAAATCTGGATGCAAACCAGAGGGATTTGGTCAAGAATCAATCATCTTCTATTTGTTATGCTTTGGAAGATGTGTTTAACTGCTAGTGAGTGAAGACTGCAGAGGGAAGAGGGAGACAGGTGGACAGCGAGGCTACCCTGCAGGACCAGGCAGCAGCATGACAGGTGGGGAGAGTGTGGAGCAGATCAGGGGAGCTGGGAGACATCAGCAGACTGGAGAAGTGCCGCAGAGAATCGCCTACAGCTTCGCTATAGCCACAGAATGAGCAGTGTGTGACATTTCTATCCCCAAAACCGCTTTAGAGCCATTCCAAATCCAGCAGGAAAGAAATCAGCCCATCTCTCGTGGGGTGGGCTATTAGGACCAAATTAGAACCCAGAGCTCTTTGGACACCTGCTAAGGCACTCAACTTGTAATCCCCACCCCCCCGTAAATGAGCGTCTCACCCTCTCCACAGTGTCTGGAGTGGACACCGGCTGAATAGATGTTGGAAGAAATGCACTTGAACAATTTTCCAGATATTCAAATCTTATCAAATTCTGAATTTGTTTTCAATGGCAAGAGGTTTTAAGGCTGGCAATTGTCATGGAGTCACAAGTCCGCAGGTCTTTAAGGTTCCATTTCTGACTTCTATATTCAGGTGACACCTCCATTTCATTCTCCACTGGAGGTGAAAGTTTAATGTGAATTACATATGTTTCTTTAATTTCAATAGCTGGCATAATGCTGCTCTGCAAGACACAATCAAATCAGGAAAGTCTAGTCAGAGGAGGCAGGGCAGACAAGAGGGGAAATCAGCTGGTCCCATCTCATTAGAATCATAAAAGCCTGTATCTTAATATGAGTTGCTTCAGGAAGCAAGGTCTGAAAATACACTGATAAAAAATAATTTGCAGAAATAGTTCTGCAGATGATAACAAAAGAGAAATTGACCTGTAACCATTATATGGAACGTTTAATGGAAGCCTGTGAAGTATAGCATATAAAATTATGGAATCTGTTTTATCATTTTCAAATTAAATATTGGTTCTAGAACAGAGTAGTGGAGGAAAAGAAAGCCATTCATTCTGACTCACAGTCAAGGAAATGGTAGTGAAACATTTTAAATGGCTTAACAACTGTCATTGCCTTGAACTCTGACCACTTTAAAATTCAGAAGAAACATATCTTTAAAAAAGGACTCTTTCCTTCCAATCACAAACATCCTATTCCTGAGCAGGAATAGAAAAAATTAACCTCCACGGTCACCAATCTATGCTCCTCCATACACTTCCAAGAACCAAGGTTATGGTTTTTTAAAATCTAATTACCAAATGAATCTCCCAATTTCAGCCCGGCTTTCAGTTTTGTAGCCACCAATGCCTGGAAACGTGGCTGTGAAAAAAATCAATTTGTAAAGCAAATATTCTAACAGCCCCCAGCAGAGTTAGATCATCCACCTATCTGTCTGCTCAGTGTACTCCCTCGCTCTTACTACACATCAAGGGAGAGGACAAAGAGACCATGGAGGCCTGTCCACTAGAGCTCCAACAGCGCAAGCATCACCTGTCTGAAGCTTTCAAGGCTAAGCTCGTTACCAGGCAAAGCTCTGCGGATCCGGGGATTGACCTCACAGGGTACCACTCAAACTTCAAAACAAATGTCTGAGTTACTCTGAGCAGAAAGCAAAAGTAAGACCTTACCGATTCCTGACCTGTCTGTCTCAGTGGCAATGGCCACTGGGATTGCAGGTATCCCTCTTGCTGGTCTATTTTACAGTGTTGGAGACAGAACAGTCCAGCAGTTAGACGCCCAAGCTCTGGAATTCGTTGCCAACACCAACTACACATCTTGCAACCTATGCCATACAGACAAGCTATTTAGTCTCTTTGAGACTTGGTTTCCTCCCCTGCAAAATGGGATAAATAGGTCTAGCATCACTGTGGGACCACAGAGACAGGAGGTGACCAGTGAAGAGCATGGGGACCTCACTCCACATACGCCAGCCATTGTTATAGTTGTGGAGGGTGTTTATACTCACTCCTTCGTTCCTTATCCATGAAAGGTTTACTGAGGACCTTCCACCAGCCACCAGGCACTGTGCTGAATGGGGGAAGAAGCCAGACAGGGTTCAAGACAGTGGGGGTCTAGGGCCCTGTGGGGAAGGACTGGCATTCCAAAAAAGTGCAACAGCAGCAAATACATGAATGATACCTGTGAAAAGTGCTATACTAGAAAAACATGTCCTTGAGTGATTTACAGAAGCAATCCTTCCAGAACTGGGGGCTTCTAGAAAAAAAATTCTTTCAGAAAGTAAAGTTAAGGTGAAAAAAAATACTGAATAGTTGTCAAATTAATGTGTGGGGAGAGCACATTTTGACTTTTTTTTATTATAGTTTAATAATCAGCCAATGAAAATCCTTTGAGGTTCGCTAGGAGTCAGATCCAACTTGATGGCACCTAACAACAAAAACAACATATTTTACTTAGGTCTGGGGTTTAGCTCAGTGGGTAGAGTGCCACTCCACAGTCTCTGAGGCCCTGAGTTCGATCCCTAGCATCACAAAAGTGGGAGAAGAATGTGGCAGCCCACTCCGAAAACAATCCCAAAAAACAATTGGCCATGGAAAACCCTATGAAAGTTATTATGAGCCAGGCATGACTAGATGGCACCCAACAGCAACATGCTTGATTTATTTAACATGGAAAATATAGAAAAGTACAAAGAAGAAAATTAATGTCATCCATAATCTCAGCACCAAGAGAAAATGGTGTTCACTCTACCAAAGAGTTCCTGATAAGATGCTACACGTTAAATTGTATTCAATACGTGCAGAGGTGCGTAACTCTCACGTCATGCCTGTGCATGTGACCATGTGCACGAAGCCCTCCCTTTCACTCAGGCCCTCAGGAACTCTCCAGCAGGTAAAGGATGTATTTGACAGTGAACCATGGCCCATCCTCCCACTTTCCCCCTTGGGTCAATAATTCTCCAGCTGGACTTGGAGGGTTCAAGGATAGGAGTATTTTAGTGTCTCAAATGAACCTCATCAAAATGCATTTTAGCATTTTTGTATCATCTTCCAGTCTCCACTCCTCAGCAATGTAGAAGTATCTTTCTCCCCTGACCCAAACAGGTTCCTGGAAGTATTCTCCTCTTGCCAGCTACCAGTAAGCGCACCTCCTGGGAGCCTGTGTTTCTTTGGCTTCAAGTGAAGACAGCAGGATTTCTCCTATTTTATTGTTAAGTGTCTGTTAGAATCTTCATCACTTTTCCTTCTGTGTGAATGTTGGTCTATACTCAGTTGTTAACCTACATGTGGTTGGTCCAGGTGTTCTGGAAATGTTGCCACAAGTCTGTAACTTGCCTTCTCATTTTGACTCCAGTGTTTTAAATACATAGAAACACATTGGTTCATAAATAAAAAGCTATTAGTATTTTTAAAGATGCTATTTTACAAAAGATACACAAATAGACATATACAACTACATACAGATTAATTTTCTGTTTTATTTTACTGTACTACTTATTATAGTATTTTTACAATGTATTTTAATATCTTACAGTATAGGCATTACCATTATTATTCTTTTTAATGTTTGCCTTGTTACACTCCTTTATACGTTTAGACAAACTTTAGAAATATTTTGTCAAGTTAGCCTCAATGGAAACACTGCTATTTTGATTGGAAAGGTAAAATTATAGATTTCAGAAAATTATATTTGTGATATTAAGCTTTCTAATATTTTATATGTGTTCATTTTGCTTTCTATTTTACAGGTTTTTATTTTGTTGGCCAGTTCCTTCAATTTTGTACATTTTCATTAAGCTACTCCAAGACCATTTACATTTTTGTTATTCATGAGTGATATTTTGTTCTTTATTATTTGCAAAATTGTTGTTACTGTTGGGAAAATTATTACTGTCATATTACTGCAGATGTTTGATGTTCTTTAATTATCTAGAAAGAGAAACGTCTCTCTAAATAATGATTTCCCTCTTGTGTGAATAAAAAAAAAGAATACAAATATATGCATTTCTGGAAGAAATCTGAGTAATATTCAAACACGTTACACGTGAGCAGGCAGGCTCATGGGAAGTGGCCTGGGCTTCTCTCCTGGCACCAGTCTGTGCATATCTGCTTGAACAGTCCAGCCTATGCATGCATTACTTCTATTTTCTATGTCAGGGAGATCCACCTGTGAGTGGGGACTTATTGACTATTTTATAGAGCTGCTTATGTTAAAACCTTGCTACATTAAAAGCACCAGTACCCACTTGGCAGCACAGCCCACCGAATCACAGTTTCTCCCACTGTGCTCATGGCTTCTCATGAGGCTCCTATCTTGAGGCTTTGGCTGTCTGGAGCCTCACATGATGCTTGCAGAAGTTCAAGGCAGAGACCTGGCGAGCCCTGTGCCCCTGTTACTCAACAGCTCCCTAGGGGGAAGCTGCATCTCCATACCTCTCCGGGAAGGATGTGGTCCCTACATTCCATGGGATGCCCTAAAGGAAATCATTTGCAGATATGGCTACATCCCCATCCTTAAAAAAAACATGAGTTTTGGCTGACCTCACAGGGCCTCCCACGCGATGGCCCTTCGGGTCCCCAAGGTGGCTGCCTTACTCACAGAAGTGCTGTGGGACCCAGGTCCCCACAGCTGTCCTTAGGTTGTGACTTGCATTTTGCCTCTGCAGCAGGTGACAATTCCTGGTTTCTGGCTTGGGTGCAAATGGCACATTGATGACCTGAAGGCTGAATCCAGCCTACTCCTTGGTTTTGTTCACTCTTCGCAACATTGTAAGCATGTTACAGTTAGTCATGAGTTCCTAAAGATGGGGAAGGTCCTGGGACAATACAGATCTCAAGTTTCCTCTGATAGAGGAAGCTCTGGCCATCCTGGGCCTGTGTCCTAAGCTTGGCTGTCACCTGGGCTGACTGGGTCCCCTCACCAAGGCACAGTCCCATATCCTGCTGCCATGGACCAGCCGGGTGGCCCAGCCAGGTTCTTACACCTGCCCACTGCACTCCCACCCGTGATGTACCTGGGCCTCGGGTACCTGTGTCTCCCATGCTTCTGAGGAACCTAGAAGCCCTGGCCCCGAGGGAGCAGGGACCCCAGCTTGCTGAAGTCGGCCCTGAGCTGCCCTCAGGAATGATCCCGCCTCAAGATCGGCCCTGCCCTGAAGGCTTTCGACCCCTCAGGGCACAGGCCACATGGCATGACAGGTCTCGAGGAGCAGCCTGGAGCTCAGAGGCTGGCCTAAGTGATGCCCCATGTGGCCTTCTCCGGAGAGTCCACCATGTGCTACAGCCCTTGGACGCACATTCACCTAACTTGCCACACCACAGCTGCTAACCACTGCATGGCAAAAAAGCACAGATGTCCTTGCTCAGGGTCCCAGCCTGTACACCTCTTTCGGCGAGCACACGCTAGCCACTCAGCAGCCCTGGTCTTGGTTCTTACACCATGTTTTTGTACAGTTAAGAGAAGATGTGAATATCAATGGTTCGTTTCTGCCTGCTGGCTCTCCATGCCTCCTACCCAAAAGCAGACAGGCTGACAGACTCTGATTAGGCCGTGTCAATCAAGGTGAAAATAGCTTCATTGGCCTGAGGTCCAACTGTAGCTGATAAATAAACAAGCGGTGTTCACTCTGGCTGCCCCCGTTATTCCATTAGGACACCTTCTGAAGCAATCTCACCATCTGAGATAACCCCAGGGCTTGGTATTCAGTGCCATACCAGGGGTTACTTGAGGGCATAGAGTCAGCCTGAACAATGAACTCCAGAGTGAGGCAAAGGCTTGGGAATTAGCATGAGAAACAAACTTAAAAAATGTAATTATTTTTGTGAACAAAACTCTACTGTCAGTAGAGGCTTCTGATTTAATACCGTGACATCGCAAAATACAGGACTCTATTTAGGAAACAGTGATGTAGATTTTCAGTCAAAAGGAATGGTGCATGCTGAATGTTATTGTTAACGATAAAAGAAATTGGAGTCACACAAATACTGCAGAGCACAGTTTAGTCAACACCATGCCTGATCACTCCTGCTGAATGAACGCTGGTCTTTATTCAAAGTGTGGAACTAGTGGAATTCAATACAATAGATCTAGAGGAATTCAATACAATAGATCGAGAGGAATTCAGTACAATAGATTGAGAGGAATTCGATACAACAGATCAAGGAGATACAATTTGATCCAGAGATAAAATGGAGAATAAAACGAGGGCCCCTAGACTGCCATAGAATACCGATTAGTGGAAAACATTCTTCTCCCAAGTTGAGAAAACAAAATCTCCCTCTTTGGGAAGCTGGACAGGATGAAGATAAAGACCAGGACTGGGTATATGAGGAACAAGCAGAGGGGCAGTAGTGATGCAGTGGCAGGGGGAAAGAGAAATTTAAGACCAATAGAACTAAACAAGACAAAGGAAGTCAACTGCTTCCTATGAAAAGTAAAGGCAAAGGGAAGGCTCAGTGCTTCCTAAGTCCTAAGTGCTTCCTTCCACAGCATTGAACGCATAAAGCACAAGTTGACAAAATCAGAAATAAGGAGAAATGAGCATGAGGATTGGAATGGAAGGAAGTGAGTGAGGAGAAAGGAGGGAAGGAGCCCTTTAGAATAGCAGTCCCCAACTTTGCTCAGGGGGAGGGGTATGGTTTCAGGATGGTTCAAGCTCACTACGTTCATTGTATAAATACAGATGAAGCTTCGCTTTCTGGCCTGCTGCTCACACCTGTGCTGGTCACAGCCCAGGAGTTGGGAACCCCTGCTTTAGAAAGAGCTGCAATAAAAAATAAATAAATAAGAGGAAATGATAAGCCTCCAGTTAAGCCTAATTAGGAAATGTAAGCAGAAAATATGAATGATGAATATTAGGAATGAGAGAGTGTAAATAAATACAGCTGCTCCGAAAATTTAAAGAAATAATACTGTATTAAACCCCATACTAATAAATTTGAAAATCTGGAGAAAATGAGTACTTCTAGGAAACCATAGATTACAAAGAAAGACTCTGGAAAAGATACACTAGAAAATAAAGGGTAGGAGGAACAGCTATGTCTGAAGGGTGCTGAAAAGATGCCTTGAAATGATAGAGCGGGTACACTCTGGCACCAGGCCCCATCACTACTTAGCACCAAGGCTACCAGGACACGGATGAGGTAGCTGAAAAAAGACTTTTCACCCCATTGTTCCAAACCACATGCAATGGAGATGAGGCAACTGAGACTTTCTCAAGGCAAAGGTACTTGGACTAAACCACCTCAAACTGTTCCCAAAATGAGTTATTTTCAGCTAAGGCAAAGCCCAGGTCAAGCCAGCTACACAATGTCCAGCTTCCCTTATAAACACCCCCACTTTAGCTCTTCTCTGTGGAGGGCAGAATCAGACCCCAGAAGACCCTGCCTAACTGCAGAGAGCAGTGACAGAGAGCACGATGAGACCCACCTTGAGGATGCTTCCTGCCTTGCAGGGCGAGCTGGACTTGAGATGGCACCGAGGTTGCTGAGGAACGGACCTTAAGTCAGGGTCATTGTCCTGGCTCATCCAGTGGATCCAGGGTCACCAGGAAAGCCAGACGGACGGGGGACGAAGGAGGGCTGGAATGGGGTTGGTTTTTGTTGTGGGAGCAGAAAGTGAGCTCACTGACAGCCAGCTGGGAAACGGGGACCCTGGCCCTACAACACCAAGAAAATGGATTCTCCCAACAGCTGGACTGAGCCAGGAAGCAGATTCTCCCCCAGAGCCTCCAGATCAGAGCCCAGCCCACCCGGCAACTTGACTTCAGCCTTGGAAGACCCTGGGCAGAAAAGCCAGGAGACACCTGGCCATCCACCCCCAGCATGGAAGCTAAGGTACGGGGGGTGTGGGAACGTGCCGCCCAGCCACAGGAGCAGATGTGCCACACCTCTCAGGCATGGCCACTGACCCTGTTCCATCTCCACAGACCTAATTCTCACCTGAAGACTGACGGATACACCATGCTCTAGTATTTTGCATCTTTAAAAATTTCTTTTCTCCACAGTCACAGTTCAGTGTCTTCTGCCTCAAGCTTCTCTGTGGACAGGCCCAGGAGCTGCCTCCCAGTCCTCATTGTCTTCCAGGCTTCCTTCCTTGCCTGCTGTCTCCAGATGGAGGGACCCATGTGCTGTGTGTGGCCTCTGACTGGCACTTGCCACCACTGGCTCTTCTCCCTGTATTCAGACTTCCTCCACTCTCCAAACCCAAGAAGCCACAACCCTCTCTCCCAGCCCCTCCCCCTGGACCATCCTCTTCCTTTCCATGGGGTCCCCTCTAACTCCTCCTCCCATGGAGACTGCCCCAGCTCCCATCGGCCCTCTTGACACCTCCTAAGTGACCTGGCAATTCCACCACAGCCCAGACCTGCAGACGCAGCCCCACGGGACCTGCCCATGTGCAGGTCCCATGTGTTTCTTAAATGTCCAGAATGGAGTCAAGGCCATGCTCCCATCTTACCATGTGCTTTCCACATCTTCCCATCTCAGGACAGGGCACCATCTCGGCAGCCCCAGCCCAAACCAGACAGTGGAGTTGGTTTTTGTTTGCTTGTTTGCAGTACCAGGGGGCTGAATTCAGGGTCTTGCACAAGCTAGGCAAGTGCTCCACCTCCAGCCCCATTTTTATTTTTTATCTTGAGACAGGGTCTTGGTAAGTTATGCAGGCTGCCTCTGGCCTCAAACCTGAGATCCTCCTACCTCAGCCTCCCAAATAGTTAGGATTACAGGCTCATGCCACTGTGCCCATAGTGGAGCTGTTCTTCATTCCTTCCTCTCCTCTCATTGTCCCATGCTATCAGCATGTCTTCCTCATTTCACCTGCGACCCACCTCTGCAAACTGTCCACTTATCTGCAAGCCCACAGTGGCCACCCCAGCCAAAGCCAGAACCATCACCTCTGTGGACCGTTGCAAAGATGTCTTCTCTCACCTCTGTCCAGGTCTCACTTCAGTGTCAGTGTGGACTTGAAAGACAGCCCAAGTAGGATCCTCTCACCTCTTGCTCCAAGCCCTTCCCTGGCACCCAGCTGCCCTGCAGCATAAGCTCATGTATGCCTGTGGGTAAAATCCAAAGCGCTTGGCCTCGAGGCCCTGTGCCTGTGCACTGACCTCTCACCATGCTCCCAACAGCTTCTGTGGCCTCAGCCCCTTCACCAACCAGGCTGTACCACTCCAGCCCCCTTCACTTCAACGCAGCAAGCTCCTTCCAGCCCCAGACCACTGCATGGACCCCAGAAGCACTGGGGTCCTTCTCCTGAGATTCACCTCATTGCTATCTGCTCCCCCCCACCCTCCCCGTCTCCATGCACAGCGAGCGCACCACACAGAGGCTGTTCCGGACCAGCCAGTCGCAAGCCCTGCTGCAGCCTGGTGTCCTCATCCATGTCATCCTCATTCGGCCTGCCATTTGCAATTACCTCATTATCTGTTTCTGTTTGCTGATGATGGCCTGGCACTCTGAGACTCCGTGAGACTGGAGGCTTTTCTTGGCACATATTAGGTGCTTGATGAGTATTTGTTGTTAAAATATTCAAGATGCACCCAAGGATGTTAATTGCAGTATCGTAATTAACCTGAGGGCATTTGTTAAATAAAGGTTAGTACGTACATGTGGTGAGTTAATATGCAGCCATTAAGGAAATGATCTGGCTGTTTGTTCTACAAATTAGGGGGGAAAAAAAAGTAGCAGAAAGAATCCGGGATGCAGTATTGACTGAAAAGAGCAAGTTTGAAAACGCTGTGTGTGATCCCCCAGGCATCTCTGGCAAGGCTCCTGAGGCCACAGCATAAATAAGTCATCCCCAGCCACTTTCCACAGGGGCTCTTTCAGGTAGCACTCCCCTGGTCCACAGCCACCATGTTCCCACCCCAGCCTACAGCCACTCTGGAGGGGACTTCTGACCCTGGAGGGCCAACTGCATTTCCCGAAGATCCTGGAGCCCATACTTTAAGACAGTCCATCCCTAGCATTCCTTTTAAATACCATTCTTTCACGTACCATCATTGTTAAGGAGGTTTAGTTTTTGATGATAAAGATACGTGTACATGTGCACCTGTCTGTCTATCTGTATAACTGCTCAAAAGGAAAGCTCCCCCATATTACATTTATTTTATTTAGTTTTATTTCTCTTGGTGGTGGGATTCCGAATACTATTTATTTATTTACGTCCTTTTGGATCATCGGCGTTGTTTGAATTGCCTTCAATGACTTTGGGTTTTTTAAATAACAATTAGAAATTAAAGCCATTTTCCTTTGGAAAATGCAGACAAGTGCAGTGGTTCCATAGTTACATGGATCCAGAAGGCTTTAGGCAAGCCTTAGTTCTCATCTATGCCCAGAAAACAAAGGGACATAAGACTGGAAGCTGGAAACCAGATTGCTGTGGCCCTGGGCTTGTCCTTTCCTCCCTCCCGTTTCCCATACAGATGGAGTACATGGGTGAAGGAAGTCACAGGCAGGATAGCTGATCTGCTAGTGACAGGCACCTGTCTGTCCTTTACTCCAGACAGTAACACCTGCCATGCAGGTAATGAGGATCAGGTGTTTTTAAAAATCACCCTAGTTCCTCTTCAACACTTGAAAATAGATTTTCTAGGGCCATTTCTGTCTTTTTTGAGAATATAGAAAAAGATCTGTCAGAATGCAAGTATTTGTGTGTATGTGGCTACAATAAACTCTGGCATTTTATTGTAATATTCACTTATTACAATATGCCAAAACATCTATCATTGTAGGACCTAAATTAGGGTGGTATCCGATCATCCTGCCAACTACCCAGCGGTGAACCTGAGCTGAGCTCCTCCTCAGGGGATGGATGCTTGGGGCCCACAGCATAACCAAAACATGCTCAAGGAGCCCAAGACAGGTTTGACATGCTTTATTCCAGGACTTTCCTCTCCATTCCCTCCATGGTTCCATCTGTGGCCACTGCCCTCTGTGTGCCCAATCTCCTCTTGTTGCCCCCCAGTCCTCCCCAGGCTCTCTGATCCTCTCTGCACACCTCAGTCCTCTCCACATGCACCCCATCCTTTCTGCACACCTAGTGCTGGCAGAAGGGCTTCTTAAGGGTTTTACACAATAGTTTCTAATTGCCAAGACCATCGTCCAATCACATCACAGTTCCATGGATTAACATAGTAATATTATGTGCTTGTGCCAGTCCGTGTCCTGTTATCTCAGCCTGTTTACATTTCAATTCTGGTCACCCTGACCTGGCCTAACAGGTGGAGTGGAATATGGGGAATTATTAACTCCATCCAAATAGGAAGACTGAGTAAATTACTCCTTGAGTGAGACAGCCTGGGCCCCTCCAGACTCCACGGGGCTACTTATTGCAAAAAGCCTGCTCTACTTTCCATCTTCCTTCACCAGGGAAAGATTTAATATTAGTTACAGGAAAACAGAAACAAAATAAAAAAAAAAAGAAAAGAAAAAGAAAAGAAAAAAGAAGGTCAAAATAAAAGAGAAGGCAATTCTATCTTTCAGGCTACAAAAAGAGAGAAAAATGATGGAAGCCACAATTAAGATGAAGTAGGAGAAAGGTCTATTTTGTAATCACAAATCTTCCCAAGACTCAAGGAAAAGGGCATTTCTAAGAGAGGTGTCAGAGGCTCACTGTGAGCGATTCTTGACACCACCAAAGCTACAGCTAATGCCTCTTTTCTGACATAAGTTCTCTGATTATAGCATTTGCTAAAACGAATGTGGATGACGTTCT
Organism: Pedetes capensis; assembly: GCA_007922755.1. Classification (NCBI taxonomy): domain Eukaryota; kingdom Metazoa; phylum Chordata; class Mammalia; order Rodentia; family Pedetidae; genus Pedetes; species Pedetes capensis. The sequence goes on from VMDO01001574.1 coordinate 159,400, forward strand.
TATGCGTGAATGAATATTTCTAAAATACTGACATAGTTTTATCGAAGACAAAAATTCTGGAATATAATCCAAACAGGAACATAAATAGATACATATTTTCCTATTCAAATAATGAGTCAGCTCTTATTACAGTCATCCAATTTTATCCAAGAATAGTCCTTGGCTAATTAGACAGGAGTTGGCTTAATAGCAAGCTGACATTCATGAGAATAGAAATGGATCATAAGAAAAAATTGTTTGTGAGTGCAAAAGAATAGCTAAGACTGGTATAATTGTATGAAACTGGAGCAATAAGTTCATTTCTCATAAATATGCAAGGACTGCAGTTAAAACTCCTGGCAGTGAAATCTTCACAGCACCTTCATATTTTCACCCATTTATTGGCTTAATGTGTATTTATTGAAGACCTACTACGTGTCAGGCACTGTGTTATGTTTTTTACATATTCAGTCTCTGCATTCAAAAGCCTGGAGAAATAAAGTCTTCCCTTGGCTATGAAGCATTGTTTACTTACTTCTTCACGCTCTGCCTGTCTTTAAAGCCTCAGAACTTGCTCATTCACATCCAGTTTGAGAACCCAAGCGGGCAATTTTAAGTAAAGAGGGAAATGGAAGGTACAGAGTCATAGAATAAGGATCAGATGGTATGTGTGTGACCACACGTACATCTTTTCCAAGGTGGTGCACTGCCTTTTATAGAAAGACCATGTCAGTGCACATAAGTGCTTGTGTGAAGTTCTCACTGTTGTGTTAATGACACACAAACCAGAATGTGGTGTTGTTTGCATTTCTAAGGAGCCACTGAAATCTACATAACACCAAGCTCCCTCTCCCTCTCTTGCCAAAGACTGACGGACCCCTGTCTCTCCGGAAAAAGCCTTGAGAGGGAATGAGAACATAGGTGCTTGCTATTTCACACAGGGGTGCATGCTCAGAGTACAAATTCCTTAAAGACAAGGACATGTGCTCTGTTCTTTTTCATATTCACCCCACCCCAAGGTGCCAACACTGCACTTTGCTCACAGCGTTTGCTGAACCCATTGATGAAACAGGATCAAAAAGCCCTGCACAGGCTCACCAGCATCTAGCTGCATCTTTCTCTGTTGTCATAAAACTATTAGACAATTAAGATATACTAAGAATCACCATCCCATAGGCAAGTTAATCTAGATCTGGGTGGCAGGGACTTCTCACTTTTTAGATCTGATAAAACCAGTTTAAACCTTCAATCCTACCACATCACAAGTCACTCCAACTTTATTCCGTGCATGCACAACAAACTTATTTCAATACACTCTACAAGGCACATAGACTTGGGAGTCTGCGGGCTCTGAGCACAGCAAATTTTTCACTTCTTTATGCATCATTTTCTCCACTTAGAGATGGGGCTAAACTATCCCTGATTATTAGTAACAAATGCAGCATGGCTTGTACAGTCCCCAGCCCACCCTAAGTGCTGAGTGGGTCCATCAGCTATCTCTGCTAGGGGATGAGCGCGGTCCTCAGTGGCAGTGGCAGCAGCAGCAGCACCATTGAGGTCCATGTTCTCCAGTTCTCAGCGGACAGCCTCCATCTTCAGTCACAGGAAAGCACTGCCTGACCAAAGCCTGGGTGTGGGGGTGGGGGGCCTGCCACAGCAGAGGTTTGGGTGGGGGTCCCAGGCAGTCTGAGGGCCAAGGTCTCCACTGGCCCCCGGCGATTGAGACACTCCTGCCCTCGGGCATCTTCCCTGGCCCCTGAGCTTTCTCTTGCCTCCCTCCATGTGGGGCCCAGCCCCCTCCTCTCCCCACTCCCCTCCCTTCCTGCTCTGCTCCCCCTGACACAAAGCAGACTCCTTCCCTCCCAAAGGGCTGCTCTGCCTCCATCTCCAAGGCCAGTGCCACAACAGAGACCAAATCCATCAAGTGCCCAACGCTTTGAGGAGCTGGCCTCAAAGACCCTTTTTCCTCTACAAAAAGTCAAGGCTGGCTGCTGGAAACACTGCACTTCCGCCTCATGGTCTTTACAAACCTTCCTCCATCATTCTGCTGTTTGCACCTCCAGCAACTCTGTGAGACCAGCATGGACCCTCAAGTCCTTCTCAAAGACAGAGGGACCAAGAGCTGGATCCTATGGGGTGGCCCAGGCCCAAGTCTTCCATGCACACCTAGGATGGGACTGCTCTAGAGTACCCCATGCGCCACTTATATCTCAGACTCCCAAGTAGCCACAGGGTTCTATAAATATCCGGTTCTTACGTAATTTCAGCTGGACCCAAGACCCATTTAATTCAAAATGCACCTTGTCCGGCTTTATGCCCAATCGCTTTGGTACTTGGGGAGTTCCAGCTGCAAAATTCATATCATGACTCCAGCATGAATAATCTGACATTCTGACTGTAGGGATATGATTAATGTGCAGGCAAAACCTAGAGGAAATGGCAAAATTGAATTAAGTGCTCCTCAAAATTTAATTAATAAACCCAGAGGAACTCAAGGAAGCTCAGGCCAATCTCTGATAAATCCAACAAGTAACAAACAAGAGTCTAGCTTTGTGGGCCGCTCTCTTCTGTCCTCTTCTTCCTTCACTTTCTTCGCCTCCTACCTGCTCCTGCATTCTGTCCTACACTCCCGCCTGCACCTGTTTTAAGAGTGGATCTGGAAGCCAGGTGCCATGACACACACCTGTAATCCCAGCTACTTGGGGAGCTGAGGCAGGAGGATCATGAGTTTAAGGCCAGAAGCAGCCTGAGCAACTTAGTGAGATCCTGCCTCAAAATAAAAAATAAAAATGTGCCTGGGGGGTGTGGCTCAGTAGTAGAGCACTTGTCTAGCATGTGTGAAGCCCAGGTTCAACCTGCCAGTACCAGGAAAAAAAAGAAAAGAATAGATTTGTTAGATCTGATATTAACCACTTTAAAGTGGCATTTTCTGATTCCATTTCTGATCCTACAAGAAAAACATTCCATAGTTAAAAATGTTTGGGAAACACAGGGCTGAAGGACAGAGACTGATTTTCTCACCGTGAACCCCCAGATCCTTTTGTACAGTGACTTGTGCTGAGTCTGCATTTCTCAAATGTGCTCAGAGAATTAAACTTCCTGGAGAAGCTCACAGGTTTGTTTTGTCTGTGATACCCATGCAAAGAGCCACCCAGGTTAGACAGTGATGGAGGGAATTCAGACGGCAGACCATACTGGGGGGGTTGGACTTTAACAGGTAACAAAGCTGCTAGCTTACTGGTACCTCCATCTCGAGTCCCAGTGGAACTGTCCTGAAGGCACCAAAGTCAGTCCAATGGGTCATGATTTGGGGATGTGGGCTTCCACCCTCTCTTCCAAAAATGAGGTTACCTGGAGAGGTGAGTGCCTAAGGACCTCTCACAGGAACACAGGCTTCAAGCATGTCTGCACAGCCTATCTAGAGTGAAGAAATAAAAAACGTTGGAATAGGTTACAGGTAGGGACAAAATGTGAAGTGAAAAAAAATACACGGGGGTTGTTTCGGACTGTGTTGTTCAAACTTTAATGTACAGGTATGTCACCTGGGACGTTATTGAAATGTAGGCTCTGGCTCTTCCTGTCTTGGGAGTGAGGAAGAAGGACAAGAATTTGCATTTCTAACAAAATGCCAGGTGACATGATGCCTCAGGGATTTGGGAAATAATGGTACCCACCACCCTTCGGAAGCGAGTGAGAGAGGGCACTGTGGTTGAAAGATCAAGAGTGCAGGCTTTCTTTGTGGAAGAAATGTTTTTATCACCTGCCATATCTCAGGCACCACGCTTGGTGCTGGGAATGTAACAGTGCAAAAGATGGATGTGGTCTTTGTACGCATGGAGCTAGTTCCGTGGGGGAGGTGGGAAACAAAGACATCAGAGAGGTAATAGGACACATAAGCATCGGAATCAAGCAGAAAGCAAAACCAGGTGATGCGTCAGAGGGCAGCAGTGGGAGGATCAGCCACCTGATCGATGAACAGGTGGGGGTTTCCACGGGCACAGCATGGACAAAGGAGCCGAGAGATGCGTCAGTGACGAGGGACCCACTCTGAGGACTCACTGATGGATGCACTGTGATCATTATTGCTGCTTCCATTTATTACAATGGACAGATACACCGCAAACTCAGCCCAGGAGGAGCGCAGTGCTGCAACAGGGGCATGAGATCCCAAGGTTCTCTCCCACCACACACACAGGATGTGCTCAATGCCTCCAGTAATGAGCAGGGACATCAGGAGCAGTGTGTTGTCCACCAACGGACTCCTTAAAGCCGGCACCCAGGCTACAGCTTGGGGCTGTCACATGGCACCTCTGCCGAGCACCTACCCAGATTCCAGGTCCACAGGAAGAAAGGCAGATGTTCAGTCAAGCCACTATCTGGTTGTCTATACAAAGAGTCAAGGCACTGTGAGCCCTGCATCAGGTAATGGGGCTTCACTCCTGAAACCCAAGTTCCCAGGGGCCACCCCTAGGCCAGCCCTGCCAGCAGCATCTCCTGCAGAGAATGATCTCCGCCTGGTTAATTCTCCTCCTCACATGTGCCTTTCAGCCATGGTGTTCTGTGCAAAGGCCCTGGGGAGAGGAGTACAGGATGGTTTGCTCGGACCTTCCCTTGCAACAGGGTGGGTCCTGGAGGTGGAGTCCAGGCTCTGCTGGACCCAAGTTAAAATTTGAGACTATGTGACATTTAACCTCTCCAGCCCTCCATTTGTACTTTTCCAAAGTGGGACCAGCACCTATGAAACAAGGCTTACTGTTAAACATGAAGCAGGGAGCCTTGATATGAAAAGAGAAGAAAATACTCTAAAGATTATCATTTTAATCATGGGCTGATTTAACCTCAAGCTCCTTAAAATAGCTAACATTAGTCATGGCCTTAGCATGAGCCAGGCATGGATGTAAGGAAGCACTTTTCATCCATTAACTCATCCATTCCCTGCAATGACCCTGTGAGGTATCTTCTGCTCTAGGACTGAGGGCGTGGATGAGAACACGGAGGCACAGAGAGTATAAGTGGTCCTCCCAAGGTCACACAGCTGTCTTCTGACCCTCCCTCCACCCAGCCAGTGTTTCCTCCGTGGCTGGGCAGAGAGGACCGACAGAGAGGGCTTGTCCTTAGGGATGGTCTCCACCCTGTCTTTGACAACTGTTCTCTAGGATGTTCACCTGTTCCTCTAACATGGACCGGTGTCATTTCCCGTGGGCCCAGAAGCCACCCAACACAGGCTCCTTGCTGGGGTGTTGAATCAGGCGTGAGGTCTTCCTCCTCCCGCTCCAGCTTGGCAGTCCCCCATCTCCCGATGCTGATGTCCCTCAGTTACTCATCAACTGCACTGTTCATTGTTCACGTGACCCACACATCCAGCTCAGTGAATAGAAGAGCCACGCACAATTTTTCGGTGAAAATCCCAATACAAGCAAGTGACTCCTCAGGGGCCAGGGCAGCAGGTGCCTCTGTGGGGCCTCCAGTGGCCTGAACTGCTGAGTGACCCTGGTGAGAAGGGGCCTGTCCTACTGACCGACACTGGAGCCACAGTGTGAGTGAGCTTTGATCCTCTGGATGAAGCCCGGAGAGGAAGACCTGGGGTTTGGGTTACCACAGCACAGCATCCTCTTAGGCACCAGGAAGGACAGGTAGCACCCTATGGACGATGACGTCCCCTAAGCCATCTCCCCTCGCTCCCTTACCTCTTCACATTCCTGCATGTAAAGGGCATGGAAGAATTCCACCTGCCTCACTCCCGGGACATGAGAGTCTTGCTTCAGGAGTGAAGAGGGGGCTCTGAACTTGACTCTGTGCTGCTGGCATGCTGAGATCCCTGCCCTGCCATGGTGGCCCGATGGGGAACATGACCCACGCTCCCAACACTGCCATCGAGTCAGGTCCAAGTGACCCTCAGGGTTTTCACTGGCTGACAGTCTCAGGATTGCTTCAGGCATGGATTGCCACGTCCTTCTCCCGTTTTTGCAGTGCTGGTGATTGAACCTGGGGCCTCAGTGTGCAGAGCAGTACTCCACCAACTTGTCCTCACAGGCAGCTTCAGAATAGCCTGGAAAGACAGCAGGCCTGGGACAGGGAGCCCTCACAAGGGCTGTGGAAACAGAGGTGTTCAGGACAGCCCCGTGGTGAGCCAGGAACAGATACAGAGGAAACCATGAAGAGGGAAAACGGAAACTCTCCCAGGACCTGGCTGTGACCAGCACCCAGGTTCTCTTATGAACAGAAAGGCAGACACAGGGAGGGGCCATGCTCACAGCTTCACCCTGAAACTTTGAACGTGATGTGATGTGCGACATAGAAAGTTGTGGAGCTACATTAACAAGCAGGCGGTGATCATTATTGTGTTCAGAAAGCAGCTTTACATTGGAAGACAGTACATATTCATCACAATAATTTATAATCAAGCACTGTACATGTTGGTTCTCTGCACGCTCAACCTCCCTAAACACTGCAGCCCACAAAACTACTCGGCAGATGGAGAAACTGAGGCTTGAGGAAGTGAAATCACTGGTCTAAGAGCATCCAGATGACAGAGCAGGGCCTAGACTCTCTTAGCCAAAAATGCATGGTGTAGCGCTAGGCAGTCCGTGGTCACCAAAGCTCTGGGGCACTCATTGAAAAGGCAAGAACAGCTGCACCAACCCTGCCTCCTCCTCCTCCTCTGCCTGGTTCTCAGGTAAGGAAACAGCAGAACTGGCAAAATACCAACAGATGTTGGTTTGGCTTTCTGGCTTATTAGACCAAGTCCCCAGTAATTTCTGGCCTTCCTAATTATTAGTTGTTAGAACCTGTGTTCTGAGCAGGTGCTTCAGAGGAAGCCTCCTATGCTTTGTTTCCTACGGTGACATTTCGCTAAATTAAATTTTAAAGCATTCTCTGCCATAGACAGAGACGTCCTTAACAAACAGATTATAGCAAGCCTCAAGTGTAAAAAAGGTGTCTGAGAAAGTTTTGTTGTTGGAAGAGAAAACTTAATTTTTCAACCCTCCTCACCTCAATTAAGTGCATTCTGAGCTAACAGATGCAAAGTGCTAGGAATTATGTTTTTAATGGAAGTATGGAAACAGCAAGTGACTCCATCAGAAAATAAAATATGGGGAAGCTGCCTGCTATACTCTCAGTGATTAAAAACGTAATCTGCTCGAAGAAATGTGCCACTATTTGTTTATATTAATGTTAATAACTTGCTAACTAATGATAAATGTATGATAATTTATTCTAAGTGAAATGAAGTGTGCCCTAAAGACAGACTCCGTAAATGAAAGCTTATGCTCACCCGAGTTGGGAGCAGGAGCATTAATAACTGCATTCTCCAACTGCAGTGAAAATGATTGTATGCAAATTACATGCAAAGGTGCTCACAGTGGCCACTCAGGGGTCTGGGAAGCAGAAACCCTCAGCAAGGCTCTGCACAGCGACCTCACCCTCTGTGGCACGGTCTGGAGAGTCATCGCTCAGGGCAAGAGAGTTCTCTTTCACTTGTCCTTTGAGCATATTTAAGATTTGGGATTCTTAGTTTTGCCACTCCACACATAAACAGAATTAATAAAAGCTGCCTAATGTCCTACTGCATGCATTTAAAAATCATTAAGCCAAACTATTTCTGTGAATTTGGAAATTATGAAATTATTATCTTTATAAATAATGTTAACAATTCTAATTTCTCCACGCAGATAAAGCCATCTGTTGGAATTTACAGAGGTCTTTGTCCCCCACTCAACTCCACCATCATCTCCTGTGACACTGGCACAGCATGAGTTGGCAGAGTGAATCCGTGTAGAGATTGCTGTAGAGATTGCATGGACTTGGTGGGCTGACTTCCTAAGCGCCTCTACCCTCCCTCCTGGCTAATGGGAGGGGAGGAGCCCAGAAAGAAGGGAGGGAGGAGAGCAGGCAGGAAAGAGGGAAGAAAGGCAAGGGAAGGCAGGAAAGAGAGGGAAGGAGAGAGCAGGGAAGGGAGGCAACACCTTTAGGGAAAAGAAAATTCTTCCCTGATGAAAGAGAAACATGCAAAATTCTGCATCCCCTGCAGCCTTCTGCTCTGGCCTCTGAAGGAACCGGGAGACAGGAGGCCATGTGGTGACTGAGGTGGTGACCAGCAAACCTCAGGAAAGAGGGGATGACTCCCTGCCCACGGCCCTTCAGAACCCACGGTGCTGGCACCTTCTTTTCAGGAGAGAAGGCCAAGGCCAGAGCGGGAGGGCTCTGCTGACTGTGTTTCCCTTGACCTGAAGCAAAAAGCAGACCTGACTGCCACGTCACTACTGTGACAACGTAGTGGCCTCTTGCCACAGGGGGCTTTGGAAAATGAAGAAATCAAGATGGTGGCCATGGAAAGGGGAACAACCTGGAATTCTCTGGCGTCCACTGGTTCTTCTGAGACTTCACAGCCACTCAGGAAGAAACAACCCCGGGAAGAGGCTGTGCCTTCCTCCTCTTCTACAGGGACTTGGGGTGGTGGCCGCAAGGATTGTGCGAAGCCAGCTCCCCGACTGAGTACTACGCACACTGTGCCGTAACAAATGAGTTGCTGGATTTTTTGGGTTTTTGTTTGTTTTTGCTGAGTACTGAGGGTTGAGCCAGGTAAGTGCTCTTCCACAGAGCAGCTCTCTCAGCACCTTTTTGACTTTTCATTTTGACACGGTCTCGCTGAGTCGCGCAGGCTGCCTCTGCTCTTGAACCTGCCACCCTGCTGCCTCAGCCTCCCGAGTTGCTAGGATAACAGGGATGCACCAGAGCACCCAGCCAACAAAAGTTCCTATGGGACTGGCAAGGTAGAGCTGTTGGAAGGTAAAGTCCCCCCACAGGGTAAGACAAACAGAACCCCCAAGTTTATCAAACGGAGGCGTGCTGTCTCCGAGCAGGCCTCCCTCTGTCCCAAGCCATCTCTGAAACATCCCAGGGAGAGGCAGGAGCAGAGCTGCCTCAGCCTCTACTCCCAACAGCTTCTCCCCTGCCAGGAAGAAACCCCTCTCACCCACACACACACTGGCCCTCAGGTGAGAGCACAGCTATGCAGGAGAGTTGCTACAGTGCACACGAAGGAGGGAGGACCTCAAGGTGGTGGCCACCGGCAGCAAGGATGGGGCTCTCAGGGCATGGAGGTGACAGAGTAAAGAAATTGGTTGCCCCTGAGATTTCAGGGCTTTTACCGTCCAAGAGAATGGGGTTTGTAACATCTGGCCAGGAATGCTTACCCAGCCACAGCCGATCTCCAGCAGACGCTGTTAGGGTTGTCTTTCGGGTTAGATGTCACCTACTAGATGGGAAAAAGAATCCATGCCATGATTTCCCTGGGCTGCAGGCTCTCAGGTGCAGGGTGATGCAGAACTCAGACTCAAACCCCACCTGACCCCCGACACAAGCTATGTTATGGCCCAAGCCTCCCCCATCCCAGTGGGAAGTGGGGATGAGGACAGGACCCTCTCTACCAATTAGCAGGATGAAGGAATAGTTGTCCCCACAATATGTGTTCCTTCCATGTTGTTGTTAGGTGCCATCAAATTGGGTCCAACTCATAGCGACCCTATGTACAACAGAATGAAGCACTCCCTGGCACTGTGCCAGGCATACGACCTTTTTTTATGTTGTAGCCCATTGTTGTAGTCACTGTGTCAATCCAGCTAGTTGAGGGTCTTCTTTTTATTGGTGACCCACTACTCTCTCAAACATGATGTCCTGACAATGTGTCTAAAATACGTAAGATGTAGTCCTGCTATCCTTGCTTCCAAGGAGTGCTATTAGTCAAAAGCATCAATTCTTCTCTTGTCGCCCTTATTTGGTGTCCAGCTTTCACAACCATATGATGTGACTGAAAATACCACGGCATGAGTCAGGCGCACCTTCACCTTCACTGTGACATCTTTTCAACATTTTAAAGAGGTCTTTTGAGACACTTTTCCCAAGCAATGCAGCTTTTGATTTTTTTGACTGGCATTTCCATGGGTGTTGATTTTTGAACCAAGCAAAGCAAAATCTTGGACAGCCTCAATCTTTTATCCTTCAATAAGCAGCCCTTCAATATGTGTTCCTTCAGCATATATTTCAATAAACGTTCCTTATATGTGTGTGGGGGCTTCAATATATATTCCTTCTACATACATTTTTCTTCAATGTATATATTTCTAATTTATATTCCTATTCTCTATATATACCAGTACATATATTCTTTCAAACACACACACACACACACACACACACACACACACACACATCTTCAATTCTTCCAGTAACTAAATACAAACGATTTATATACATATGTTTCTATTTGTAGGAGAAAACATTCAAAGACACTGCATCATTTAAAGGAGCACATGGAATATAGGAGGTACTTTGGTGGTGATGGTCGTCGTTGTTAGGTGCCATAGAATTGTGTCTGACTCACTGCGACCCTCATAAGGTTTTCAATGGCTGATTGTTTTGGGATTGCTTTGAGAGTGGATTGGGCTGGGATTTGGCTCAGTGGGTAGAGCGCTGCGCTGCAGTCTCTGAGGTCCCGAGTTCAATTCCCAGCACCGCAAAAATGGGAGAAGGACCTGGCAATCCACGCCCAAGGCAATCCCGAAATAGTCAGCCATTGAAAACCCTATGAGGGTCACTATGAGTCGGATACTGACTCGACGGCACCTAACAGCTTGAGAGTGGATTGCCATGTCCTTCTCCCCGTTTTGCTAGGCTGGTGATTGAACGTGGGTCCCCAGAGGGTGCGGAGCAGCACTCTACCAACTGAGCTAAACCCCAGCACCTTATAAAGGTTAGTATTATTACAGTGATTATTGTCCAAACTGAGTCCTGAGTACTTTGGTTAGCCAGCGCTCTCAGTAAATGATGAGAGAAGTCATCTTTGTGGGGCACAGAGAAGAGGTTTATACCACTCTGTGCTACTCAGGTAACATAGTCATAAAGGATTCAAGGATTCTTCCCCCGAGTTCAGTCCACGAGATACACCTAGACAGGGACCTTACTTCTGAAAATTCCACCATAAAGCCTGCAGGGGAGCCTGGCTGGCCAGGTTTGAGGAGGCCTCTGCCCAACTTAGCCACCCTCTGCGGACAGGGAGAAGATGCTCCGACTGTCCAGCCCTGGTCACATACCACCTCTGGGCCAGGAGGGTCCTGCCACACTCAGAAGCACATGAGAGAGGTGGAGAAACCTGGTCCCCAGGAGGGAGGTCCAGAGGCTGACCCTGAGGGAGGCGTCCTTGCCACCACAGGGTCATTCAGGCGGGTTGTCCTCCCCATGTCTCCAGACCCAGGGCACCAGTGTGGCTGGGCATGGGCCTCGCTACAAGGGCCAGGGCATTTCATATGGAAATTCAGTGCCTTCATGGCAGGGAAATGCTCTGCTGCTTCAGGTCACCAGGACTTGGATAAGGTGGACCCCACACGAGATGTGCATATGACTGTGCCTGGAACCTGGCCCAGCAGTCTTCCTCCCTGCTGTCCTGGACTCTAAAGAATGCAGCCTAAAACAGTATCAGCTTCATGCTTGTCTCTGCAGCAGAAACAGCCACCAGACCCACCTGCCTCCCCAGCCTCCACCTTCCAGCTGGAGAGCCCAGCAGCCCACAGACTTCCTATCAGGTCCCCAGACTGCTGGTGCCCGGTCTCCAGCACAGGGGGTTGAGGGGGACAAAAGGAGGAAGAGGAAGGAGGATGAAGAGGAAGAGGTGATATAAAAAAGACCATATGTGATTTGCAAATATACATAAACATGTATACACACACATACAACAAAGGGATCAATAATAAACATATAAACGTTTACTTTCTAGCCCTTTACAACCAACATCTGTTGACTAACTCACAAGAAGAGTGTTTGCTGATGAAATAGGAATTATTAACTGTCCAGTGTTGCCTCTAGAACTGCTCAGTGGCAGTGTGTGTTTAGCATAATCAAGACCCTGGCTTCATTTCCCCAGCCTCATTCACACTGACACACTCACACATACTCTCTCTGTCTCTCTGTTGATGTTGAGGTGCAATCCACACTGAAGGCCATGTAGACTTAGTCTAATTCAGTGTGACAGGGACACTCTCTGTGCACCACATACCCATGTGCTTACCCACATTTGTTCACACCTTTGCAGTTAGGCAACATGTGTAATCAGTCGTGGCCAACTGCTGAAAGGGTCATGCCCCTGGGCTGCTGACTTCAGAGCTGAGCAGGACCCTCCAGAGCCTGCAGAGCCCTGGAGCCAGGTAGTAGATTCACAAGACACCCAATTTCCACCAGCCTGGCCCCTGGCAGCAGGTCTGCCATCTTGTGAGATATATGTCACATGACGAGCACAAGAAATAAACCTGCTGGGTTAGGTCTGAGTCCTCAAGGCACTGAGTACCGGACATTAGTACCCTAATGCTTTGAACTCCCTGTCAGTGCAACAAGCATGACCCAGGTAATAGCAGAATAGTTACCTGTCTTGATGGCACCTAAGAACAACAACAACAACAACAACATTGGATCTGATAGAGTGGGGGGTGCGGGTCACGTACTCAATATGATTGCCACAGAGCATCTGAAAGTAACAGCACTCATCTTGCAAAGCCCTTAAAAGAGCCCTGCCTTCTGTGACTCTCATGGCACATCTGACTTAACTCACTGGTCTCAATATCCACCTCATCTCTGCAGGCATTTGGGTACAGACTCCATGAACTTGGGGTCCTCTGGAAACAGAAGAGAATTTCTTTCCACAGGGCCTTGACAGCCACATATTGTTTCTTGTCCTCTATAGAAGGGCTGCTTGTTGACTAAAGGGTTCTTAGAGCCAAGGGAGGTAAGTCTGCAGGAATGGAGGCTGTGTGGCTTCTGCACATGCTCATCAGCACACACCAGCACACACACTGATGTACACACACGGATAGCAATTGGGAGAATGTGATCTTACGCAAGTCCATTCTACAGTTCATAAACATGATGATGGATACATTAGCTCTTTTGTTGTTGGGTGCCATTGAGTTGGGTCCAACTCATAGCGAACCTATGTATAACAGAATGTAACATGACTAGACACTGTGCCATGCATTGTGTCAGTGTGTCCCTGCTATTCATAGGGTTTTCAATGGCTGATTGTTTTGGGAGTAGGCTTCTAGGTCCTTTTCCCAAGCCTACAGCATCCCATATTCCTTGGCAGTCTTCCATCCAAGGACTAACCAGTATGACCCTGCTTAGCTTCTGAGCTCAGATGGGACTGGATGCCAGGTTGGTACAGCTGTAGACATTAGCTCTTTATCCAGTAAAAATAATGCTTATAGAACTATATAATGACACTATTTTCCTTCTCTGTGCATAAAATAAATACTTCCTATGAACCATTAAAATCAGAAAAAGGGTCCCAAACACGACATCAAGAGATGAACTACCATGGTAAAATGACTCCCTAGCTAGCTATTCATGTTTACACATACTGTTACTAAAACAGCAAACTGGAGCAATGGTTGTTATCCTTATATCTCTTCTAACTGTAAGATTTGGGCAGCTTGTAAAAAAAGTACTTTGTAGCTATAGCTATTAATGGACTAATTAAGCCAACCATTAACAAATCTATCCCGCTAATTGATTTCAAATTTTGCAAAGCAAAGAAGCCTAAGCCAATATAATAGGGAGAAAGTCTGTTCTTTACCTACAGGAGAAAGGAATTTGGTTCAAAGACATGCCCTAGAGAACACAGAAGGGAAACTGAGTCTTTAGTGCTTGTTAATTGTGCAGGAATAGGGCTATGTAACCATTGTCACTTATAAGGATGAACTGGAAGGAAAATTATGTAACTTATCAGCAAGACAGGCTGCCTAATCTAATGATAGTTCTTACAGCTGCTGCCTGCCTTGTTTGGAATGTGCAACATGTGCATCTGTTGTTGGGGGGTGGGGTGGGGATCTAACCCAGGGCCTGAGCATGCTAAGCACAATCTCTACCACTGAGCTATACCCTAGCCCCAGCAGGTACTTTCCAACAGTATTCTTATTTGGCATCTCCGTAAAAGAATAGATGTTCATGGATATTATTCAAAGGAAATATACCTAGAAAGATCCAAATTAAATGCAGGTTCTGGGTGTTATTTACAAGGCAGGGAGGTGCTACATTGAAGATTTTAGTACAAAATTCACACATGCAAATGAATTTAAGTTGTTAAGTTTATAAACAAAATACCTTTTAAACCTTTCTGTAGTAGAATCAAGTAAAAAAAAAAAAAAGGAAAAAAAAGGAAAACCTTATTTTATCCTCCTTAATGAGCGAGATCCCCAAATAAAAGCATCCATACATGAATGAAGGAGGAAAGAAAGGGGGAAAATATATTTGTGCTCCAGCCTTGCCCAGGCCATAACAATTTCCCCCTCAAACAAAAAGCTTTCAGTGTTTCTGATTTGTTGTTAATATTTTTATCCCCAAACATAAATGCAGACAATTTATTTCCTGAGCACATGCCCATGCCTTCCTCAGAATGAATGGGCTACAGCATCACAGTGGTTGTTGCACTTCCTGCCTCTTCCCAGCCCATGAAATATACATGAAATAGTTTCGTGCCACCTGCAAATGGGAAAGTCAAGTAAAATTTACAGTTCGGAGGCAGAACTCCAAAAGCCCTGGTAAGGCTAATTTAATACATCTGTCAGATACAATTACATACAAAATGTAATCCAAAACATCTATTTTTTCTCTCTCTCTCTCTCTCTTCAGACAAAAATAAAGCAGTTGCCCAGACTTGGAATCAAGCAGCTGTCCCACCAAACAAAGATATTAAGCTCAGACGTTTTTATGTGCCAATAAAATTGGATCATTCAACATGCCTTTCAGGAACGGTTGCCCTCCCTGTTACAGAAATTGCTACATGGGGTTCCTGGTCTTAAACAGTGGCCGTAAATCAGGATTAAAAGTCAGGAGTGAGCTCCTATTAAGTCACCAAGTCAGTACTATCTTTCCTAAATCATTCATCAGCCCAGGTCAAAATAATAAGTAGGCTGACCTGAGGTGGCTCTAGAGCAGGGCACCAGCCTTCCATCCTCCTGCAAGTCTGACCAGGAAGACTGCCCAATGTCCAGGGGCAAGTGGACAGCATCCAGCAGCTCCTGTCCTGACAAAGCAAGGTAAAACCTCATGGGAGGCCAGCTGTCAGCCAGCAGACAGACCCAGGGACGCCTTCACAGGGTGTGAACCCTCCCCACTGTCCCACCGGACTCAAGGGAAGAGGAGGAAGGACAGGCCGGCTTGACACAGATGGGCCTGTGACTATTTGCTAAAGCAGGTAAAACCCACAGGAATGTGTTTGATCGAGTGTCATTTTCAACGTAAAATGAACTTCTACAAAGTAATAAAGGACATCTTATTAACTGAAATGTATTATTAACCATTACATTTTAATTGACTTATGAATTAACATTAAAAATAGACATATCCGAAGGATACAAACAGGAAAGGATGATTCACCAAAGGAAAAATGCAAGGAGTGAGCAAACAAGAAAACTTTACCCAAAGAGTAATCAGAGACCAGCACATTAAAGCAAGAGTGACTTTTCTTCTCTAATCACAGTACCTGCTGTTGGCATGCGAGCACTGTTCCCGATATTCTGGACACGGAGGCCAGCAGGGTAGATGACTGCAACTCTTTGGAGGCAAATTTAGAATGAAATTCTCTAAGTTTAAAAGAGTCTTTCAAAAGTACCTAATCTGGTCCCTGGAAATCTCCCTTCTGGAAATCTGCCTTTAGGAAAAGCCTAGTCAGGGGATGTTAAAACACAGATGCAAGGAGAGTCATCACAATACCTGTCTGTCACCAGAAGGGCTGGAGGAGGAAGAAGGGGGACTCGCAGAGGAGGCAGCGACCCCCGAGTTTCTCACAGGGTGTACCTGAGGCCAAACTGGTCAGAACAGCCTTCATGGCCTGGGAGGGGAAGCAGGGAAAGTTTTTGACACAAGGACCACACAAGCCATGGACAACCCTCAGGCACTGCCCCTTTTCACTTCTGAAATCAAGCGTGGGTCCACTAAAAACGCACACACATCTTTATGTGTCAGTTATAAACACACACTGCTGTGCTAATACGTGCATTGCACACAACATAACTTCCAGGTTAAAAAAAAGTTTAAAATAAAATGTCAACTCTATGTAAATAAGAGACAGCAGGGGCTCAGGCACTGCCCGTCCCCTCCCCCCCACTGAATGGATGCGGTATCCTGCAGGAGGCAGGCTCAGGAGTGGTGGACCTGACCAGCTGGGGACTTTGGGCACTGGCAGCCCAGAACTTTGGGCCTCTCCTGTGTTCAGGTCCTGACAGCATCCTCGCAGGCCTGTCTGAGGACCAGTGACACAGGGGGGCAAAGCTCTTGCCACCTGCAGTTGACTCCTTGATTTCAATGCCTGTCTAGTGAAGTTCTCAGTGAAAGGTTTCCTGGAAATTCAAAACCAGAACCTTCTAAGTTCCACCCAGGAGCAGATTATGCCTAGAGAGGAAGAAGCATATTTTTTGATATTTATATTTCATATGTGTGTTTTCTTTTTATAGCTATTTGATTTTGTATTGGCCTGGCAATCTTCTTGTTCTTGTTATGTGCTGTCAAGTCAGGTCTGACTCGTAGCTACCCTACACACTACAGAATGAAACACTTTCCTTCCTTCCTTCCTTCCTTCCTTCCTTCCTTCCTCCCTTTTCTTTTCTTTTCTTTTCTTTTTTTTTTTTTTTTTTTTTTTTTTTTTTTTTTTTTTTTTTTTGTACTCTGGATAAAACCCAGCACCTCTGAGTCCTAGATAAGTGCTCTACCACTGAACTGCACCCCCCGGCATTGATTTTTCATTTTTGAGGGTGTGTTTGCTCTAGTAGAGATCTGGATTTGGGAGAATTTTTTTCCCTGCATTTTACTGGTGCATGCTGGTAATCTATGAGCTGTGGTGGATGAGGCAAGAGGATCACAAGTTCAAGGACAGCCTGGGCAACACTCTGGCCTGCAGCCATAGCCCTGTGGCATCCGGTCCCGTCAGATCTCAGAAGCTAACCAGGGTTGGGCCTGGTTAGTACTTGCACGGGAGACTGCCTGGGAACACCAGGTGCTGTAGGCTTGGGAGACAGACCTGGCAACCCACTCCCAAAAATCAATCCGCCATTAAAAACTCTATGAACAGCTGTTATTGTTGTTGTTGTTAGGTGCCATCAAGTCGGTATCCGACTCATAGCGACCCTCATAGGGTTTTCAATGGCTGAGTGCTTCAGGATTGCCTTGGGAGTGGATTGCCAGGCCCTTCTCCCATTTTTGTGGTGCTGGGAATTGAACTCGGGGCCTCAGAGATTGCAATGCAATGCTCTACCCACTGAGCTAAATCCCAGCCCCTATAAACAGCAGAGAAGCATTAACAATGTGTTTCACCTGTTGTAGGGTTGCTCTGAGTCAGACACCAAGTCCACGGCACCTAACAACAACAATTCCATTGTCTTCTGGATTGTATCATTTCTGTTGAAAAGTCAACTGTCTATCATTCCTTCTTTTACATTGCATTTACATTACATTACATTTTTCTCTTGTCTCATGTTTTACAATGATTTATTTGGGGATGATTCCTTTCATATTTATTCTGGCTGGATGCCATAGCCCTTCTTTGGCCTGTGGCTTGATGTTATTCATTGGTTTAGGAAAATTCTCTTCTATTCCATTCTCTATGTTCTTTCTTCTCTTCCTCTCTCCCTCCTTTTCTCTTCCTTCTCTTCAAAATATTTTCTACTAATATACATTCTAATTCCCTAACCCTAATCTGCCTTTAAGCCAATTTATTGCATTGTTAATGTCAGTTACTCTATGATTCAGTTCTGGAACATTCATTTGATTCTTTGTATATCCTTTAATTTCTTGCTGATCTTCTCATCCATTTTCTTGAATATGCTTATTGCAGGTATTTTTAAATGCATTAACAATGCCTGTCTCTGAGTCACCCGTGAGTCTATCTATTTCTGATCCTCTCCCTTGGTCTTGGCCTCATCTGTGCCCATCAATTTTTTCTTGAATGCCAGTCAGCGTACCTGAGACACTGTGAAGGTTCTGGGTTACGTTCACTTCCCCAGAAAGGATTTATTTTGCTAGAATGCAGTAAATAGAGCAAAAGGGAGACTTATAATTCAGCATGTGCTTGAAATGTTTCCAAAGTGGAATCTGAGTTTTTGTGAGTATTGATCTACTTCTGGCTCCTCTTTATCTAATGGAACCCCAGCTAAAAGCCTGGATGTTTATGGCCCATCCTCGCTGGCAGCTCCAGAACCTTATGCTGTTCTCCTGAACATCTGTGTGATGGGACTACTAAAGATTCTTGTCAGCTGCTCAGCCTCTCAGCTGATGCTCTCTGTTAAATTCCTCACACCCTACACTGTGGCTATTACTTGGCAAATACCACTGAACAAAATTATTATGATTTTGATGAAAGGCAAGTGAACAGTATCTGAAATGAGGATGGCCTTGCTCCAGATCAGAAGCATTACATTGCACTGTGGCTTAGCACGGACTTTGCATAGCCTGTGGACCAATCTATTCATTGAGTGGAGAGTCATCTGCTCACCAGACTCAGCATTCCTGTTTATTTCTATAGGGTTTTACTTCTAAGCTGTGGGTTTCCCCTTTGCATTTGACATGTGAAATACTCAAAGATGATTTGCTTATGATTCCTTTGCAAAACACCACAGAGACTTTTGTGAAGATTTCAGGTACTAATGGTCCCTGAAGAATCTTCCCTAAAATAAAATATGGAGGAACTGGGACACGGAAGTGACAATATTTGATACATAACAAGAACCATCTCCTAGTACATACTTTAACTTAGTCTTAAGATAAAAGTGTCTTGTTTTGATAAGTTGGTCCTAGCAGTAAGACAAGAAAATTTAAAAAACAACTCTTTTTCCAGTGGGGAAAAAGTAGAAAAATGTCTTATTAAGGTACAGTTGTCTGCATGCTCTTAACAAGGGCTACCAGGTACTGCATAGATATGGAAAATAGTCATTTGCAAATTAGACATCTTATCTTCAGGAAAACCTGAGCACTTTTGTCTTCTCATTGGGTTTGTCTCTTTGATTAGTCACTTCAATTTCTCCTGTTTCTCAATGTGAATTATGAAGATTAAAAATAATTTTGAAGCTGGGCATAGTAGGTCATGCCTGTAATCCCAGCAACTCAGGAGGCAGAGGCAAGAGGATCGCAAGTTCAAGACCAGGGGCAGCCTGCATAATTTGGCAAGCTGCTGTTTCAAAATAAAAAGTTAAAAATGGGCTGGGGGTGTGTTACAGTGGTATAGCACTTGCAAAGCACATAAGCACAAGGCCCTGGGTTCAAACCCCAGTATAACAAAAAATAAAAATAGAAACAAAAAATAAATAATGTTGAGGGACCATTTCAATAATTACTTGCAAAGAGGCAAGTGATGCTTTTGAGGACCTCGAGCTTAATGCAGGGTGGCTTGAAGATCCCTTCATCACCTGTGCATAAGCCTCCGAAGGGGGAAATCCACGGTGAAGAAGGGGATCCTCATTCTGCACCTCCTCCCCTCTGAATTCATCCCCTTTCCTGTTAATACCCAGCCAACTGGCTTCCCTCTCCCGCCTCTCCTATAATTGCAAATTATCATTTTAAACCTGGCATATTCATTCAATCCTCAGTATCAAGTATGGACTCAATCATTAGAAGGGAAATACTCCAGAGAGAAGCTGTTCTGTGCAATTATGACGGGAGTTTAGAAAGCCACAAGGAGACCTTGAGCTTCCTGGATTTCTAGGCAGCCCTCCTACAAGGGACATCTCAATGCCATCACGTGTCTGACCAAGTATCATTTTCTAAACCTGAATGTACTCCATTTTGATATTTTTCTATGTGAAGTGAGGTATTTCAAAACATTATTTTAAGAATATAAGCAAGCTCTTCTAAGATGTACAACTGAAGACCAAACACACGCAGCCATAGAGCACACCTCTGCTTCTCTAGGGAAAAAGAAGATCTCCTGAGTTTGAGTAAGCCATCCAAAAACAGAAACAAAAACCTCAGGATATAGTTTGCTTTCATTCCATGAAAAAAAAATTCCTTATTTAGATATATAACAATTGGATTTGAATTAAGTTCTTTGACTACAGCTACCAGTGAGGGATGTGTGGATGTATGTGTATATACACATATATACATATAATATTGAATTACACCACTGTATTACCTTTCCCCTACAAGTCTGTCAACCTGTTGTGCTGTGGGGGCTTCCATATTGCTGGGATGCTGAAAGCTATGCCATTGGTATCTCAGATACCAGCAGGGTCACCCATGATAGTCAGGGTTCCGCTGAGCTTCCAGACTAAGACAGACTAAGGAGAAGGACCCGGCAGCCCACTCCCAAAACAATCAGCCATTGAAAACTCCATGAGTAGCAGAGAAGCATTGTCACATATAGTGCTGGAAAATGAGCCCCCCAGGCTGGAAGGCTTTCAAGAAACAACTGGAGAAGAGTTGCCTCCTCAAAGTAGAGTAGACCTTAATGGTGGGAATGGAGTAAAGCCCCTGGGATCTCCATTTGCTGGTGTGGCATGACTCAAAATGAGAAAAAATCACAGTGGCTGCAACAAGGGGGTCAACCATAAGAAGGTCATGTCCATGGCAAAGCGTGGGACAGTGCTTGGTATGTTGTACTTAGGGTTGCTATGAATGGGAATGGCTCAATGGCACCTAACAACATTAGATACCTTTAGGTGGATGTGGCATAATACCTGACAGAAACCATGTAAAGGAAGAAGGCTCTGTTTGACCCACAGCTCCAGAGGGTTCAGCCATGGCTTCTGGGTCCCACACAGATGGAGGAGGCTGTTTACCTCATGGGGCACAGGAAGCAGAGTGAGACGGGTCTGGGGCCAGGTATAATCTTGAAGGCCACACCTACAGTGATTAGTTCCTTCAGCAGAACCCCACCTCCTAAAGTTCCCACCACCTCCCAAAACAGCGCCACCAGATGGGGATGAAGCAACCGACACTTAAGTCCGTGGGGGCCTTGCACAATCAAACCATAAGAACCACCTCTGCCAGAAAGAAAAACAGGGTACAGCTTCATCACTTGGAAAAACTAGTGGGTCACTGTGTGAATGCCGCCATCGCAGAAGCCAAGGGACAGACAGCTGCAGGACAGAGGACTCGGCTCGGCTTCTCATCCACAGTGTCTCCCTTCGGAACTTGCAACCTTCCTGCCATTGCACATTAGCGCAGCCCTTTATGCAGGTGAGAGAACCCAGCCAGAGAATGTTCCGATTTCACAGCCCAGGGCTCCCCCGGCTGCAGGAGCACCTAACGCAGCCCCTGTTTCCCACCTTGCCACATTGCCCATCTGGCCAAACGGATAAAGATGCTTGCAAAAGTCTGCAACAACAGAACGAAACTCAGACACACGGTGGTGGCCTCCTGTGTGTTCAGAGCCTCCAGAGGCGCGTGGCACTCCCGCACAGGAGACACGGGAACGATGGTCCCAGATCAAACTTCCAGGGGCAGCAGGGGTGAGAGCAGAGGCACTGTAGGGCCAGGTCTGCCACTGTGTGGACTCCAGCTCTCTGTTCACACTGACCCTGGCAGAGCCATAGCCCAGGGAGGACAATGCAGTGTGGCCCTGGGAGAAGGGAGGAGGGAGTGAGATGTGTCCTCCCCAGTTCTGCGTGGGGTCATCCACAATGTGCCCAAGGAACAATGCCTGCCTCAACCATTCGAAAATCTGCCTTAGTAATGGGCCAGGCTGCCCCTTGAGGTCTGGTGGCAGACACTTACTTCAGAGCTCGTGGGAAACCACCTAGCAATGATGGAACACATTAAGGGGCCATGGTGGGGGGGCAGATCTACCAGCCAAAGGCACCGAGGGTCCTCCTGTGGCTGTGCAGTGCCCACTCAGAGGGGCCAGGAATGTGGCTGAGCTCCTGTTCCTACAAATGCCATTTGATTTTGGTTTGTGTGTGTGCAGGGGTCTTTCATGGTATACATGGGACTTTTTATAAACATGTTCTCTGTAGGAACCAGAATGCTTCTATTTCCCAGAGAGGAATAAAGGGCTGGCGGAGCAGAAATCAGCATCATGAAGTCAGGAAACTTTGTGCAGATGCACTCGCATCACCAAGTGAACTCCAGGATGAGGTTCTGCACTGGACCACACACCTCTAGTGGGGACGAAAGGAGAGCAGGTGGATGCTCCCTGGGAGGATAGATGTGGCCGTGGCTGGCCACCTACTGCAGAGCATCTACCCATCAGTAACCATTAAACAAAGCAAAGCATGAAACACGCATTTGTTATAAGCTACAAGTTATTAATGTTTTGCTCCACCACACATAATGAGGATGCTTCCATGTGAAAAAATAAAATACTTAGGTAGATTCTTTTAAAAATGCTCCTGTCCAAATATGGGGCACAGCTGTAGACAAAGACAAGGGCTGCCATTCACAGGGGAGCCAGCTTCCGGAAAGTTCATCAGGGCAGATTTGCATATGCAGCTCGTCCAGGCACAGGGGAGCTACCCACTTCTCCATGCTCAATGGTTTCCCAATTATTTGGAAATTAGTTGGCTCGCTTTCCACATCTAGCATTTCTACCTCCTCACTCATCATGAACTTTCTTTCAAACCAGCCAGAACAGATTTTCTTCTCTTCGGCAGCCATAATAAATATTAAATTGAAAAATTGTTCATCTACCACAAGTCGCCACATTATTGATCAAATGGTGCCAATGCCAGCACGCATGCTGCTTGCCACCGGAGATAATTGTGGCTTTAGCAACAAGCAAACAGCTGAATGAAGGTACAAGAGGCTTGCTGCGGCTTCATTTGCAATAGCGAAAAGCCTGAAGACAACCAAAACGTCAAAGTGATAAATGACGGCACGGCGGCACTTATATTCTAAAATGTGTGTGTCCGTGTGCACACAGTGCTGTCACCACAGCTGTACATGTTGTGCACAAAACTAGATGGGAGACTTTCACATCCTAGTCTATGTCAGGGACAGTGAACTATGTGTGGAAAACAACAGAAAAGTAGACGGGCACCGTGGCTCACACCTGTGATCCCAGCATCTCCTCGGGAGGCTCAGGCAGGAGGATTGTGAGTTTGAGGCTGGAGGGCACCTGTACAATTTAGCAAGACCCTGTCTCAAAAATAAAAAATTAAAACGTGGGATAGGGGGGCTGCCCGGTAGTATAGCACTTGCACCTAACATGTGAAAATCCCTGAGTTCAACCCTCCAGTATTGTGGGAGGAAAAGCAAAAAAACGAAAATCAAATATCTTAGGCTTTATGAACCATCCAGCAGGCCTTCGCCACAACTGTTCCACTCTGTCACTTTCACAAAAAGCATCCCAAAACATAAATGTGTGAGTGCGGCTATGTTTTAATAAAACTTTGTACTTGGACATCAAAATCGGAAGTTCATGTAATTTTCACATCATAAAAAAATCTTATTTTGAATTTTTTTAAACATTTAAAAACACAGCTGTTTTTACCTCATGTTCAACATGTGAACAGGTGGCAGGCTGGTCCTGACTTGCCTGCATGTATCACCAGCTGAAGTTGCTCTGTGCAGTCTGCACATATATCCACAAACGCCTGAACAAATGTGTCAACAAAGTGAAAATCACTGTGTAACTGTTCATGCTGTTATCTCTAAGGCCTGCGGCAGGGGGAGATCACTGGCGAAGAGATCAAATGATTTACTTCACTTGCTGAGTTGTGCATTTTTCTCAATACAAATACACAACCAATTCTTTTCAAGGAATCTAAAAATAAGACGGGCTAGGGTTTAGCTCAGTTGGCAGAGCACTGCTCTACACTCTCTGAGGCCTTCGGTTCCATCCCTAGCACCTCAAAAACAGGAGAAGGATGTGGCAATCCACTCCCATAGCAATCCCAAAACAACTGGCCATTGAAAACCCTATGAGAGTCGACAAGTCAGACCCAACTCGACGGCAACTCACAACAACAACAACAACAACAACAACAACAACAACAACAAAACTGAGACAGAGTGAAAGCCTATTGTGAGGTCTGCATGTTCAGGTAGGGAGTGGTTACCACGGGAGAAGGGTGAGGTTATTTCTGGAGACTGAGGGGATCCGTGTTCGGGGTCCAGCCCCCAAAGGAAGGGACTTAGCAAGGTTTCATCTATTGCCTTTTGTGGGATTCTACACAGCAGTCTTTGCAATGATTCAGTAGACTGTCACTGAGGTTCCATGTGCTTTTCTAGGTGTACTGTATTTGACTAGGGACGCTGTCCTGAAGAGGAATCCATAACAGAAGAATCGGGTTTCCCCATCTTCTGAATTCTCTCCAAACCTCTGTGAGGGGGAATCAGGATGCTGAGTCTGGCTACTGAAAATTAAAATAAATTATGCCGCAGTAAAATATGAATGCTAATGTGCTCTTCTTTAATCCGTTTTGCTGCCATAAACCCCAGTTTACTGAGATGGAAGATAGACCAGTGGACCCATTCCCCACCCCAAACTGTGTCGAAAGACCTGAGACCCAATCACGGCCTAAACATACGACCTGTGGGACGAGTCATTCCACAAAGGCCTTTCCCTGCCACCAGTGCTACTTCCAGCAAAGTCTGCCCACGGGGGCCAGTGAGCAGGAGCAGGAAAGACAGACTGCGTGGTTCTCTCTGGCCTAAATTCAGCCGTGGAAGCCAGTGTTCTTCAAGGAAAGACGAGCACTTCCTCGGACAATTACAGGAGTGAGACAGGGCTGTAAGTCTCCAAGAGAAGCCCAGGGACCAGGCACAAGGGGCTGTGTCCTCCTGATGGAAGGGCAGCGCCCAGGGCACAGATCTGTACCCAGCAAGAGCCAGAAGAGGGGACACTTTACACAGAACCAAAGGGATGACATCCTCAAGCATCTATGAGATTGCAGAATAAGGAGCCAAAGTCCCAGTGTTGGGGAGACCACCACTATGAACCTCCAGTTCACTCCTGAAGGCCCCTGCTTTGGGGTTTGTTGGGAATCTACAGACCCAAGAGCCTTTTGCTCTCTCTTTATTTGACCTTGGCATCTGTTTAGAAAGGTCCCCTGGCATCGGTTGAGGAAAGCAGATGATCGGCCACCAGCCCCCAGCGACTCACCTCCATCCATGGCCCTGCTCCTGCCCCCAGCAACCCTCAGGATGCTCGTAGTCAAGGTGGCTCATGTTCCGGGCCAGCTTCTCCCCCACTACAGTCACAGCATAGTTCAGTCCTTCATTAGAGGTGATTTATTGAGTTTATCTTTTCTCTCTCTGATCCCAGAGTCCTGGTGCTATTGACTGTGTGGCTGGTATTTAACAGGCACTTCAGAGCAGGTGTATGCTTCCTCCTCGTCCTCATGATAGAATTCCTGACGTGAACAATCTAGTGGGAAGGGAGACTGTGGCTCACTGCCTCAGAGTTCCATCCATAGTTGCTTGGCTGTTTCTGGCCCCTAGTGAGGACGTACACCATGGTGTCCCTCCAAAGCTCATACATCAAAATCCTCACCCCCAAGGGGATGGTATCAGAAGGTGGGGCCTCTGGGAGGTGATGGGTGGTGTAGCCCGTGAGGACAGAGTTAGTGTCCTCATAAAACAGGCCCCGAGAGCCGCCTTGTACCTCCTCCACGTGAAGTTACAGAGAGAAGACGATGTCTAGGAACCAAGAAGGGGCCTCACCAGACACTGAGTCTATCGGCATCTTGACCTTGGACTTCCGGTTTCCAAACTGTGAACGATACATCTTTGTTGTTTATAAGACACCCAGCTGAGGGTATTTTGCTACAGCGGCCTAAACAGACTGAGATAGTGTTATCACTTTTCATTAAACTAGTTACCCACACTTAAAAATTGGGACATTTCACATAAAAACCTGGATTTATACTTTCTCAGGGAAAACGTGAGGTTCTGGCCACACAACATTCCCATCGCACCTGCAGACAAGTGCTTGGCATTGAGTAGCAGCTGCCCCTGGACAGGGCATGCACTCCCCAGGTCCCCACTGCCCATCTACTGTTGCCATTGATCTGGCCGCCTCTGCCAGTGTTCAAGATGCGGTGAAGAAATATTATGCAAAATGTGGAAATAAGACAAAACTGCTGCTGCACGTCCTTTCGGGTCAGGCTGGAGCTGTTGCCAGGGGACGGAAGTGTATCTGACGTGCTACTCCCACTGATCAAAGCCCAGACTGTGTTCAGACGTTACGGCAGAAGGTTGGCAAGGTGCAAGTGACTTTGGTCCAGTAGAGGTGGAAACAATCTCTGCCTTATAGCAAAGAAACCTCCAAGGCTGTTGCTTTCTTGCCACAGGGCAAGAGCTGCTCTTGCTGAGCTGCTCTGCCTCGGACTCTGCCGTCTAACCCAGCAGTCTCTCTCCACGGATCACGTGTATATTTTTCATACCCTCCTTTATCTAGCTGTTCCATCTTGCTGGTGGCCTTATTAATGAATGAAACAACTTTTTAACCCTCAGTCAGGATGTTTGTCTCTTTTGAGAAACTTCAACTTTTGAACATTTTTCAGTTTTGGAAAATTTTTGTTTAGAAGACCAAGGCACTGTCCAGTCGGTTCCACCTGTGCCCTCTGCACCCTTCCCTCCCTGCAGCCTCAGGCTACTTCACAGCAGCGATGTGGGCCAGCTGGCTCTGCCACACAACACATCCTAGGGGTGACATGCTGAGATTCTACAAAGAACTCAGAAATGAATCTAGGAGAGGGCCTTGAGTGCCAGGAGGCTGTTTGTCTGAAGTCCATCAAGAGAGACACACAAGTACAATCAGACCGGTCTGTGATTCAAAAGCACTTAGCCAAGCTGTGTACCCTCATGCTAAATAAAAGCACTCCACCGAAATAAAATGAAAACGCCCGGAAGTCGATGCATCCATAGCTAGGGCTCAGCGCACGGAGAGCGGCAAGATGAGCCTGGTTAGGAGAGAAGGAAATGGCACAAGGTGCCTGCAGACCGAGGTGCCTGTAGACCAAGGCCCCAGGCTTGTGATCCACCTCCAGAGGGAACTGAGTGAGCGGCGTGGCTGGTCCTGCCTGGCAGGGCCACTCCAGTTGGTGCAGGGTCACTCCAGGGCACAGGGAGGGCACTCGAGGCCATTTCTCACCTTACCCCAAGAACCACGACATCGACAGTCAGGAGGAACTTGGAACTGCAATTGGTACCAGCCTCATTGTCAGAGCAACGTGAGCTGTGGCACATGAAAATCTCAATTTTAACTAAGACCACAGCGTGAATTATTGGCCTTTGTCCATCTTAAAGGCTGGGTAGAAAAGGAGGTGGCTCTTTTAGAGGAATACTGGTAGGGAACATTTTGAGCCCCTGATCAAACAGGGGGATGGATTGGGAGTCGTTGCTAAAGCAGCAGCTGGGCCACAGGAATGGAAATGGGCAGGTTCCAGATGCAAAACCAGGTCCTTCCCATAAGGACCAAAGCAAACACCAGGCTTCAACAGGTTACAGGTGCAAAGTTCACAGCCCTTCACACGCCACCTGGGCCTGGTATTTTAAGTAGGCAATTGGTCAGTTCAGTTCGTTGGTAAAGGGAAGAATGCTTTGTTTTATACACCTTACCCTTTCTACTTCTTAATGAAGGATTTCTTCTCTTTCTGTATACCAACCTGGCTAAGGAAGCCCTTAAAGGCGCCTCCCTAAGCAGCATCCAGCAAGCCTTGCTAGCATGGCCATTGCCGTGATGCCTGTGACCTAACATCTCATAGAAAATGACAATTCCAAAGCATCTGGATCAGCATAAAACCAAGACTTCCTCTCCAGGATGGAGGAAACAGCTGGGTCTCCCGTCCCTGGGGCATTTCGGTATGCACAGTGCCAGGGTGCTGATAATCAGGTCTGAACTTTGTTTTGGTTTTGTTTTCTGGAGCAGGGGAGGGGAGAACCTGGAGCAAAAAATCCTCTCGCCCTTTCCTGGTGATAGCGTCCCTTTGAAGCGGGAGCCCCATGGCACCAGCACCCCCTCCAGTGTGGGCTGGAGCTACTGGGCGGCTCACAGGTGAGATGACAGGGTGCATGGCACCCAGCAGATCATCAGACGTCAGCATCCCCACCCCATCTCACACTCTGCATGGGCCAGCCTTCCTGGCGAGGAGCCTCAGGCAGACCTGTCCAGTGGTCTGGAGGAGGGAACCAAAGCTGTCCCTGCCATGGTCATGCCCAGCAGGACTCCGGATAGGTACAGCTTAGCCAGGGCAACAAAGTGAGTGGGCTGCAGACCTGGGCCTGGATCCAGCATTTCCTCCTGGCCCGACGCCATCCTGAGGTGTTACAGGCAGGGCTTGTCCTGCTGCTACAGAGTGCGGGCTCGACATCTCGGATGCTGTCAGGGTCTGGGTTTGCTCAGTTAGGTTTTCCTCTCTCACCCTGCATTTAGAATGTGTGCTTGCTCTTGAAGAGGACACACAAATGGCCAACAGGTGTGTGATGAAGGCTCAACACCACCAATGGCCAGGGTGATGCAAATCAAAATCATAGCGAGGCACAACCTTGTGCCTGTGACACAGGCTATTATCAGAGATGAAAGGTAACACCTGCTGGTGAAGAGTGGCAAAGAGGAAGGCTGGCATTCAGGCAGCGTTATGGACGTCAGCATGGGGGCACCTCAAACAATTACAAATAGAATCACCTAGGAACTGGCAATCCTACTTCTCCAAAGAAACAGAAACAGTATCTTCAAGACACCCACAGTGCCATGGTCATTGCAGCTTCAGTCACCATGGCCCAGATATGGGGAGCAACCTAAATATACATCAGCTGATGACGTATATTTAGGGAAAATATTATGCACGCACACATAATGGCATATTGTTCAATCCTTAAGAAACAAAGAAATCTGGTCATTTGCAATAGCACATGTGAAACTGGAGGACCCCATGCTAAGTGAAAAAGGCCAAACACAGAAAGACAAATACTGCGTGGTCTCACTTATTTGCAAAATCCAAAAAAACTGGAACCCACAGGAACAGAGAAGAATAGGGATGGGAGAACAGGGCGATTTTGTTCAAAGGGTACAATATTTTCAGCTACAGGATAAAGGAGTTGTAGCCATCCATGTCCCCTGTGGGGACTGTGAGTAACAGTAACAGATTATATACTTGAGGTTTGCTGGGCACATAATTCTTAAGTGTTTTCATCACAAAAAAGAAGCAATTAGAAACTATGTGAGGTGATACACGCATTAATTAGCTTGGCTATGATAATCATTTCACATTGTACACGGACATCAAAGCATCAAGCTAATGACCTTAAATATATACAATTTCATATGCTAATTAGACCTCAATAAAGCCAAAACACTTAAAAACTGAAATGTTAAGATGTCACCTCTGAGGGCAGACAATTACTGCCTGGGCCAGGGGTAGGATGGGCAACTGCAAAGGAACAGAAGGGAATTTTAGGGGCAACAGAGGTGCTCTGCGTGGACAATGTTTACACAGTACCGTATACATTTGCGAAAAAATGCTAATTTATACTTAAAATGGATGCATGTTATTGTATGCAAATAGTACTTCAATAAAGCTGATTTTAAGTGGTTCCTAAAAGCCTACATTCTAGTAAATAACTTTTTTTGCCTTGCCTGAGTCAATCCTGCATGCACAATGGAAAGGCCCCGGCAGCCTCCAGCAACACCAGGACCATGAGCCAAGGTTTCCTGAGTCAGCCCTGGCATCCAGCTGAACTTGCCCCTGCAGGGCGCCATACAGTAAGAACAGCTGAGTGACCCAGTCTTTCCACACCCATCACTGGCAGGTGCCATCTTCTACTCAGGAGTCAGGGGAACCCAGGCAGGGCTTTCAAAAGCCCAAGTCTGCAGAACTGGTTTTCTAGGGCTGGAAGGAGCCCACCTCACATGAATCCCCCTAGCTCCCTGCTCAGGACACAATGGATGTCCCCAACCCTGTGCCCAGGGCTTTGTCTGTCATGAGGCTGTCATGGGGGTCAGAGAGCCTCCTGCAGCAATCAAGAGGCGCAGAGCAGGGTGGGAAGATGTCAGAGAAAGGGTGAAGCAGCTCTACGTGAAATACCAGCCACACACTTCAAGAGTCTGAACTCCGCTGAGCCTCCATGGGTTGCCACAGGGCAGGTTGCTCACCATTTGCCCTAAGACCATCTCCTCAGGCCTCATGGTGTTCTCTCTCTCTCTCTCTCTCTCTCTCTCTCTCTCTCTCTCTCTCTCTCTGTGTGTGTGTATGTGTGTGTGTATTTGTAATTGAGTGTCCTCTGGATGGACACAGGTCCCTGCTGTGCTCCACCTCTAACCTTGTCCCAGGTTCCGCCCACTCCTATACTGTGCCACCTGCCTGGTACAGGGGAGAGGGGATCTGTGGACTGTGGGTTAAGCAAGGTGCATTCTGCTTGGGGCAGGGAGCAGGGCCATGGGACCCTGGTGAGAATGCACAGCATGTTACAGAAAGACCTGACTTTTTCAGCTTAATTTTACATATCAAATTAAATAAAGAAAACAACAGAAAGTAATTATTTTTCTGAAGCAGGCATGGAAATCCTTTTCTGTCTGAGTTAGTGGCAATTATCTCAACGTGCTTCTTGAACTCCTAAACGTCAAGCGGCGACTCACAGCAGCGGGCCGGGATGGTTATTATTAATTCTGCTGCCAAGGGCTGCAGCACAATATTTATATGTGTGCGTCACCCTCTGTGCCCATGCACCTCCATAGCCATGGCCTTGTCTATGTCTATGTTCTGACTCAGTACAGAACACACCTGCCCATTGTCCCTGGATCCTGGCCCAGAGCGGTAGAAACCCTGGAACTTGCACAGTGAGACTTCACAGACCTGAGCTTATGCTGATGATAAGCCCTGGGTGGGCCTTTTGTTTCAAGGAAAAGCCCCATGGTGGGGTTGGAGGGTTGGAACTTCCAGACCCGCCCCCCAAGCTCTGGAGAGTGAGATCTGAGTCAACCAGTCATGAGTGGGAGAGGAGGCCCACATTTGAGGCTTGGGGTGCCTCCTGTCTGGTGTGCACGTCCCACAGGGAGTGGCCCCTGAAGTGGGTGACAGCCTCCCCAGGCCCAGAACTCACTCTACCCATCCCTTCCATTTGGCTGTTCCTGAATGTTAAGTTTGTAACTAAACTGTAAGCATAAGTATACCAGGCTGCTAGTGAGCTCTACAAGTTTAGAGAATTACCACGGACAAAAGTCCCAAATTTGCAGCCAAGTCAGACCTAGGCAGAAGCGCAGGTGGCCTGGGAACCCCACTTGCCATGGGTATCCCAGGAGAAGGTAGCCTTGTGAAGACCTTGTCTTTGGACCTGCAGGCCCTGCACCCACTCAGAGGCCTAGTGTCTGGACTCAGATGAATGGCAGGACTCCTGCTGGATGACAAAACTGTGTCAAGACATAGGATCAGTGTCTACACCTACACAGAGAGGTGACGGTGGCCCTGGGGCTTCCCTCCCCCAGCCCTGGCCCTCAGACAACAGCTCTGCATGGAATTGGCTGCCAGCACCAGAGGCCTGGAATCTACGGCCTTCCTCCCTCTTCAGCTTTAGTGTGGGCCTCTCACCAGAGAAAGTTTACCACGGGGCCAGCGGTGATTAGTCCAAGGTGAGCCCAGAGTCAGCTTCAGATCCCATAAGAACAGAGCCTGGGCCTCCCGGGGACCCTCTGGGGATAGCGTTCTCCTATTCTCTTCCTTTTCTGCTGAAACAGCTAAGAGGTCCATGGGCCTGGGGCGACCTGTGCGGGTGATCTGCCAAGGAAAGAATCCAACACCCAAGAAAACAGCGGTCACGGGAGGAAGCGCGCATCCTGGAAGCGTATTTCATGTGGTCCATGTCAGCGCTCTGTGGAGCTGGGACATGGTGCCTCCAGCCCACAAGTCCCACTTTCTGCTCCAGCCAGTAAGCGTGGGGCTTTCTGTCACTTCCATTGGAACAGTACCTGAAAAATACTGCTGGCTGAAATCCACTTGAATTCTCCCAACAAACAGAAGCAACTTAGGGAGCCTCTCAGCACGGGTCCTATTCTGTGGCACCCCGCAGCCAGCTCTCACTAGCTCACAAGTGCCAAATGCTGAACCTTCAGGAATTTAGCAAGGAAGGTGTTAAAGTCTCAGTGGCTTGAAATGAGCCATGCAGGGGTGACAGCCCATTCTTATTAAACACTTAGCAGTACACCATGGGTATAGCTTCTGGGTTAATAACTCATCTCTAGAGGCCACAGGGAAGCTCAAGGCCAGCCTCTGAGCCCCACTAAAACTCTGCCCTGGTTCCTGCTTGGGGGGGGGTGTCTTCTCACAGCCCCCTCCAGAGGCCAGGGCTGCTGCAGGAACCTGAGAGGCACAGAATGGGAACCTTGGTGTACCTCCACGGCCCTGAGGGGATGGCTGCCCTCCACAGACAGCCTTGTCTCAAAGACCAGGGCTGCTAAAGGTTGTGGGATTTGTTGCTGCTTCCAGAATACTCCCTGCTGAGCACCGCAAGCAACTTCCATCAAAGACCACAGAGAGAGAATTCTCTCATTCACTCACTTCTGGATTCCCCAGCAGCTACACAAACAGGATTAAATCCTTCCACCAAGTTGTTAAAGAGGCGGCCAGCAGAGTCCCTTTGATGTCCAGCCTCTCCCTGACAGGAAGAGATCTCCCGGAGAGGTGGGGCGTGCAGAGCACGGAAGCGCTAATCCATTTTGTGGAGGAAGTAGAAAATGGCAGACATTGCCAGCACCAGAACGTGGACTTTCTGATCAAAGAGCACCCTTGATCTCCACAATGAACACACAGCCCACCGTGATGCGTCCCCTGCCATGGACCTGGCTGATTACAGTCTCTGCAGGATCAGCTATCAGGAAAGACCTTTCATCTGACTGCAGGGTGACCTAAGAACATATCTTCCATCAGGTCTGAAAGCTTTTAAAGAGCAGGCTTGCTTCCCCCGAGCAAGAAAGCAAACCCTAAGGACATTTGGAAGCATGTGGTTGCTGCCATGCGTCCACCTAAAAGCCAATTGTGTTAAGTTTTTGGAGCCAAATCTTTAGGCAGCTGTCAATGTCCCTTTTTCAAACATCTTTGTATCTATGAGGTGGGACCTCAAACGGAAGGCTCTGGGTTAGACGAGGAGCAGAATGTCCACAGTCCGGCTGGAATGGTGAGGTAATCTCCACCACATTGACAAATCCATTAATAAAGCATGTACCTTATTCAAGATTAAGGTGCCTTAGTGCTGAACGAGAACTTGACTGTTCTCACTGTTCACACTTCTCACAGCACAGATAAAAAGAGGCCAAGGTGCTTCCCAATAAAAATCAGAAAGCATTATTCCATTGTGAAAATGTTCTTTCAGGCAGAGTGAAGCAGGCAGCTTTCCTGAGAATACTCTTGGGTGAGTTGAAAGTAGCTAGGTGAGTCCCCCGTCTGGGCTGTGAAAGCCCTGGGATGAGAAGGAAATAAGGACACATGGAATGCTGGTGCTGCAGTCACTGTAGAGGGCACCATCTTGATGGAATAGTCTGGATGGTAATTTTCCCTCTAGTCCATCACACCAGACACGTGCAGCAAAGACTTCATCTTCCCATCTCTCAGTCTCGCCTTCTATGACCTGACAGAAAGGGAGGCCCGAGGCAGATGCCCTGCTCTTGCTGTGATTAAGGAGATGGAGGGGAGCCTGCGCGCCAAGAGGGAAACGGCTGTTGTGACTGTCATTATCACACCATTTCCCTGACTTATGGCATCTCAATATGGGCAGGAATGAAGACAATTAAAAAGAACCAGGCTGCCATCTCCTACATTATTATAAAAACAAACAATGGGAACCTAAGCCCATTTGTCAAAAGCAGCAGGGAATTTCAGCAACAGAATTTCTTAAATCCCAGCTCTTTGCAGAACCATGTCAATGGCTAGACATTGAACCAGCATGAACCCCTGCACAAAAAAATGGATCTGTCTCACCACCTTGTTTGAAACTGCCTCCTTTACAAAGAGACTGAATGAGCAGATAAACTGCACAGGATCGGCTATTCCAGAGAAGCATAGCCAAAGGCCGGCTTCACAGAAGCAAATTGGTGCCCTTTGTTTGCATTTTTGTGGATTAAAAAAAGGCTGGGAGTTTTTTTGTTGTTGTTTTGTTTTGTTTTTTGAAAATATATTTCATATAATTTGCAACAGATAAGCATCCTTGGTGGAAATGAGAGTTAATGAGTTGGCAGATTTAAAAGATGTGAATTGGATCATGTGGCCATGTATCTTAAAACCTTCCGCTGACTTCCTGCGGATTCTGCAGAAACTGTTCTCTCCGGTCTTCATCCCACATCCCACTGTGCCCTCTCTTTCCATCATATATTTTTATTTTTAATTGACACATGGCCATTTTTATGCATATTTATGGGGTCCAGTTGGCATTTCGATACAGGTACACAATGAGTAATGGCCAGGTCAGGACAATTGGTATATCCATCACTTCAGCCTTTTATCATGTCCTTGTGTTGGGAACATTCAAACTCCTCTTGACCAGCTGTTTTGAAAAATTCCATTGTTAACCACAATTGCCCTACTGCACACTAGAACACTGGAAGTCATTTCTCCTATCCACCTGGACCTGTCACTTCCCTCCCAACCCCTTCCCTAGGCTGTGGTCACCAATTCCCTCCCTTGAGATCAGCTCATTACCCCCACATATAAATGAGAACATATGTGTTCTCCCTCTGCTATACCCCAACCCCAGTAACCTGCTGAGAGCAGGGCCAGAGGAAAAGGGCACAAACTGTCCATTATAATAATAAAGTCTGAGGATTCATTGCTTTGGGAAAAGCTGTGGCCAAAGACCTCTTTAAAGTATTGAAAAGTAAAGATGTCATGTTGAAGACGAAGGTACACCAACTCATGCCATGGAATTTTCAGTTGCATCATATGGTTGTGAAAGCTAGACATTGAACAAGGGATACAGGAGAAGAATTGATG
This sequence comes from Pedetes capensis, assembly GCA_007922755.1. Taxonomy (NCBI): domain Eukaryota; kingdom Metazoa; phylum Chordata; class Mammalia; order Rodentia; family Pedetidae; genus Pedetes; species Pedetes capensis. Next base: position 194,271 of record VMDO01001574.1, read on the forward strand.
CTTTTGAATTATGGTGTGGGAGACGAATATTGAATATACCATGGATTGCCAAAAGAACCAACAGATCTGTCCTAGAAGAAGTGAGATCAGAGTGCTCCTTGGAAGCAAGGATGGCTAGACTGCATCTTACGTATTTTGGACATGTAGTCAGGAGGGATCAATCCCTGGAGAAAGACATCATGTTTGGAAGAAGAAGACTCTCAACTACATGGATTGACACAGAGACTGCAATAATGGGCTTAAGTGTAAACAGAACTCATATGCATACCAGGTAGTGTTTCACTCTGTTGTACATAGGGTCACTATGAGTCAAAACCGACTCAACATCATCTAACAACAACAATACTTGAAATTTACTGATAAAGTAGACTTTAATGTTTTTACCATTTAAAAAAATGGTAAGTATGCAAGACAATGCACATGTTAAAAAGCTTGATTCCTACAATACATATATCAAAGTACAATGCTGTAAATAATTTTATTCATCAATTCAAAATAAATAAACTCTTACATATCAAGATCCACCTCAAGCCCCACTCTTTGTCTGTCTACCTGACCCTCATATTGCACAATTCCCCTTAAGCCCAGCTAGGCTCAGCCCCCAGTCCCTGTAAACATCCCTTCCCAGACACTCTGCTGAGTTCAGCCATCAGTGCCACTTATCTTAGTGTTAATGACCTTAGCTTTGCTTCCTCACAAAGCTGCACTCTGGTTTCTGGGAGATGGACAGCTGCCATCCCAGCATCTCCTGGACCCTCTGCTCTGTTTTGCATTGCAAGTAGACCGACCCCTGAGGGTGGCATGAACCTCCCATATCACCTGGCTCTGGGCTGTGACAGACCAATGACACCACTGGCAAGAGGCTGCCTGGCAAGGAGACGGCCAGAGCTCTGCCGCCCTCTCACTGTACCATGCCTGGGGCAGAGTCTGAGGTGCCAGATCCATCGCCTCTCTGGAAAGCTCCCTGTCTGGCACCTGCCTCTGTGACGCCATCGCTCCTGGCTGTGGTCCCTGTGCAGCTAATCTCAGAGTTTCTCTGCCTTCCTGCTCTCAGTGCTCAGCTTCTCCATCCTTTGTAGAACCAATTTATTTTACCAAACCTCCAGCACTGGAAATATTTGAAATGCCTTTTTTCCTGATTAGATCCCAAGTGATGTATAAAATAACTCCAGAAGGGACAATACATATGATCAAATGAGTCCCAGACACCAGGGTTTATGCCTCATCCCAACATCCCAGGCACAGTTCCCTTAAAAAGTCTACCCCTCAATCTTGCACATTATAGGATGTTGGAAATAGACCTTGGCCCCACCTCAAATCAAACAAATGATAATCTGACTCTGCTGACCAAAAAGTGTGTTTTAAAGGTTTTTCTTTCATATGTAGAAAACTGGAAAACGTACTATTCTCATTTTACCACCACCACCCAAAAAGGTGGCTACACTACACATTAATAAAATTTCATGAACACATCAAACAGCCAAAATTACAGAGAAACCAGTCAGCCTGAAATCTGAGGAAAGACAGACACTTCCCGGGGGAGAAAAGCAAGCTCATCTGGACAGAGTATGGGAGAAGCCACACAGTGGACTAGGCTGAGAAAGGGGGACAAGTTCATGACCAGACAGGGTAAAGAGACAGAAAAGAGGAACACTTCGAGTGGACTTCCTGGAAATAATATATTCATGAAAGCTCTACCCCATATCAGGTGACAAATCCTTCAGCAGGCATCCTTGTAGACAAGAAATGGCCAAAGGAGAATCAGTGGTGGGACAATAGGTCAGTAGAAACTATGCAAACAGAAAAACGAGGAGAAAAGAGTCCAATGAGAAAACAGAGCACCACAATGTGAACCAACATGACCGGCGTAATATACTCATAATTGAATCCCAAAAGAAGGAGACAAGAAGAGTAGGGAACGAGATCTATCTGAAGTGAAAATGAGTGATAAACTGGCTAAAGGACTGAAAGACGTCAGGCCACAAACTCAGGACTCAGAGTCCAAAGCAGAAAATGAAAACAAAAACAGATTTAAAAGGACACATCATCTTCAGATTGCTGAAGGGAAATTCTAAGCTGAGCCAAAGAAAAAAGATGCATCACACACAGAAGGATAAAGATAGGAATTTCAGCAGACTTCCTGTCAGAAGCTACATAGACCAGAAAACAATGAAGAGGCACCCTTAAAGTAGTGCAGGGAAAAATATCCTTATTGAATTTGATACCCAGTGAAAAAAGCTTTCAAAAATTGAGGTGAAATAAAAACATTTCCCAAAAAGTGACAGTTGGAGATGCATTACCACAAGACCTCTGATACAGAGATGTTAAAGGGGGTTCTTCTGGCAAAAAGAATATGTTACCAGGTGAGAACCTGTTGCTTGCACACAGAGAAATGAAGACATGGAAAAGAGACTAACGTGCAAGCAGATAAAAAATCCATTGCTCTTATTTTCAACTGCTTACAAAGTTGACTGCAAAAAGGAACAATGATAGCAATATGTTGTATGTTTATAGCATGTGCAAAATAAACAAGATCAACAAAGCCAAATGTGAGCAGGGGGAATTGAAAGAGGTAATATTTAGGCTATGATAGATTAGAGGTCTGCATTTAACATACTAGGGAAACCACTGTAATAATTTTAAAGGTATAAATAAGAACGCATTCACAGACCTACAATAGAATTGTAAACTCTGCTCCATTAACTGGAAAATATGGGGCGATAAAGGAGGCCCAGGAAGAACACGGAGAACAAGGAGAAGATAAGGAGGAAGACGGCCACTCAATCCCAGCTACATTCAGAATTTCACGGAAATGTGAATGGAGTAAGCACAGCAGTGAAGATACACAGCTCCTCAGAATGGGCATAAAGTAACTCCCACTCATAAAATGTCTACGAGAAACATTGTAGAGCTATTAACTGGTTAAAATAAAAGGATGAAAAAAATATACTATTGGAACATCAGCTTAAAAGAGTGAAGGGACTATATTAAAATGAGGAAAAATAAACTTTCAAATAGGTAATAATACCAGAGGGAAAGGTATATTACAAATTTATAAAGGAATCAGTTTGCCCAGAATGCATAATACTTAAAAATACTTAAATAATACTTAAAAATAAAGAAAATCTCAAAGAATTTGAAAGAGACATTAAAACCCATAGTTATAGCTGAAAATGCCAACAATCTCTCTCAGTAATGGAAGGAACGTATAAACATAAAATCAGTAAAGATATAGGGTATTTGGATGACACCAACCACCTAACCTAATCGATACTTCCAGAGCATTCCTCCCAACAACAGCAATGTAGCATCCTTCTTGAGATCACAGTGACCATTAACAAGACAGACCACATTCTGGAACATTTTTAAAAAAACACTCAAAAAGGCCAGCTGTGGCGACACATGCCTGTAATCCCTTGCACTTGAAGGCTAAGCAGGAGGCTCATGAATTCAAAGCCAGCCTGGGCTACAGAGCTAATTCAAGGACAGGCTGGGCTACACAGACCCTGCCATAAACAAACAGATGAACCAGCAAGCACTGAAAAATATAAATTCATTGACAGGCTACGAAATATGTTACCTGACCAAAATGGAATAAACTAGAAATTGATACCAGGAAAGCATCTTGAAAATCCTCAAACACACACATAACATATGGAAGTTATAAATAAATGTGTAACAAAAGTTTGAGCGACACAGCTCAAATAGAGCCTGGGAAAAACTTAGAGGTTTGTATTAGAAAAGAAGAAGTCTCAAAAATAACCCAAGTTTACATGTAAAGAAACTAGGTGAAGGGGAGAAATTTAAATTCATAGCCACAAAAGGAGATCTTATTAGAGTGGAAGTTAATTTAAGAAAGAAAAAATGGAAAATAATAAAGAAAATACAAAGGTGGTTCTTCGAAAAGATAAGATTCATGAACATCTCGCCAGACTGGGCAAGAAAAAAATAAAACAAACATCTTGCTGATAACAAGAATGAAATAGTATGCCAATGCAGATCTGAAAGCCTGCAGCCATAGCCCTGTGGCATCCGATCCTGTCAGATCTTGGAAGCTAAGCAGGGTTGGCCCTGGTTAGTACTTGGATGGGAGACCACCTGGGACTACCAGGTGCTGTAGACTTGGGAGATGGACCTGGCAACCAACTCCCAAAAATCAATCTGCCATTGAAAACCCTATGAACACCAGAGAAGCACTGACAATAGTGTTTCACCTGTTGTACGTAGGGTTGCTAAGAGTCGTATACTGACTCAATGGCACCTAACAACAACAACAACAATAGATCTGAAAGGGTTAAAAGTCCAATAAACAATATTATAAACAATATTCTTTTCATGTACTTGAAATTTTAGGTAAAATAGACCAAATTATCAAAAAACACAAACAACCAAAGTTCATCCACCAGGAAACGCATTATTTGAACAGTACGAAAACTATCAAGTGGGCTGGAACTTAGCTCAGTTGGTAGAGCACTGCTCTGCAGTCTCTGAAGTCCTGAGTTCTATTCCCAGCACTACAAAAATGGGAGAAGAATATGGCAATCCACTCCTGAGGCAATCCCAAAAGGCAGCCATTGAAAACCCTATAAGGGTCACTAGGAGTCGGACATGACTTGACAGCGCCTAACAACAACAAAACTATCAAAGGAATCAAATTTAAAAATCGAAGTTTTACAGCTTGTGGAACAAATCTCTAGATCCAGATGGTTTCACACGACAGCCAAAAGCAAACATTTGAAGAATCACCAGCCCCGAGTGCAGAGTCTCTTCCAGAAAATAAAACAAGAATGGATTCTCCTCATTTCATTTCATGAAGCCAGTTTTATTCTGATACCAAGAGCAGATAAAGACAATACATAAAAGAAATCTATAGGAAACATCTTCCCTGAGTTTAGACACATAATCGCTCTGTAAAATATTAGCAAATCTAGTACAGCAATATATGAAAAGAATTGCATGTCATGACTAATTTGAGTTTGCACAGGACGACAAGGGTTGTTCAATATTTGAAAATAAATCAACGTAATCCACCATATCCAGAGGCAAATTTAGAAAACTCACATGATCATGGCAAATGATGTTAAAAAAAATCTGATAAAGTTCAACACTGCTATCATAAAACCTCTCAGTAGATCCAAGCATAGCAGAGCCTTCTCATCTTCATAAGCAGCATCTACAAGAATCTACAGCCAAGGGAAGGAGAAGGGCAAGGTGTGTGTGCTGCACGCCCGTTCCACTCTTACTGAACTGATTCACGACACAGCCTGTCCAGTGCATCGACAAGAGAAAAGTGAAAGGCACAAAGACTGAAAAGTAAACAGCACGATTTACAAATGACAGGATTATCCACAAATGCCTAGCAAAAAAGTATACTAAAGTAAGTGAGTTTAGGTTACACAGTCATTGTACAAAAAAATCAGTTATATCTCTATATAATTGTAATACAAAAACATAAATTTAGATTTTGAAAGAATACTATTGCCAATAGCACCCAAAAACAGGGAACAAATTGGAACAAATCTTGAAAAATATGTGCAGCATCTATGACTGAAAATTATACAAATTATTAAAATCAAAGAAAAATCTCAAGAAACTGTTAGATATATCATGTTCGCAGACTAAAGAACTTATTAAGATGGCCGTTTTCATTATTACTAGGGTGGACTACTGACATGTTTAATGAACTCCCATCAAAATCCCAACCCACAGTTGTTTGTTTGTTTGTTTGTTTTATAGATTGGGATGCTAGTTCCCAATATTTACATTTCAAAATTTATATTTATATATTTATATTTCAATTTACATATATAATATTTATATTTCAAATTAAAGGAACTGAAGTAGTCACAAGATTTTTTAAGAGGAATAGAGCTAAAAGGTTTGCATTATGTAATGTCAAGACGTATTGTCAAGAAAAGTAATCAAAGCTGGGCTTCAGACTGCACACCTGTCACCCCAGCAACTCAGGAGGGTGAGGCAGGAAGACTGAAAGTCTAAGAATAGAGGCAGATTGCACAGCTTAGGGAAACCCTGTCTTGAAAATAAAGAAAAGAACAAAAGAAAGAAAGGTCTGGGGATGAGTGGTAAAGTACATGCTTAGCTTGTGTGAGCCCCTGGGTTCAACCTCTTTGAACTTGGAAGGAAGGAAGTAAAGGAGGGAGGGAGGGAAATCAAGAGAGTGTGATATTGGTTGAAAGTCTAGACACAAATCAAGGAACAAAATAGAGTCTAGAGAATACCAAATACATTCAACTAATTCCAACAAAAACATAAAGCCAATTTAAAAGAGAAATAACAGTCTTTACAATCAATGACCCCCACACGTCTGTCAGTTTGCCGCACTGTGGGGGCTTGTGGGTTGCGATGAGGCTTAGAGCTCTGCCACTGTAACCTCGGACATGAGCAAGGTTATCCATGGTCGACAGGTTTTCAGCTGAGCTTCCAGACTAAGACAGACTAGGAAGTAGGACCTGGCGAGCCACTCCCGAAACAACTAGCCATTGAAAACCCTATGGATAGCAAAGAGACACTGTCAGATATAGTGCCGGCAAATGAGGCCCCCATATTGGAAGGCACTCAGAAGAATACTGGGGAAGAGTTGCCTCCTCCAAGTAGAGTCTACCGTCATGACGGAAATGGAGTAAAGCCCCAGGGTGCTCAACTTGCTGATGTGGCATGACTCAAAATGAGGAGAAACAACTGTAAACATCCATTAATAATTGGAACATGGAATGTACGTAGTATGAATCTAGGAAAATTAGAAAATGTTAAAAGAGAAATGGAGCACATAAACATTGACATTCTAGGCATTAGTGAGCTAAAATGGACCGGCATTGGCCATTTTGAGTCAGACAATTATATGGTCTACTATGCTGGGAATGATAAACTAAAGAGAAATGGGGTTGCATTCATCATCAAAAAAGACATTTCAAGATCTGTCATGAAATACAATGTTGTCAGTGATAGAATAATATCCATACGCCTACAAGGAAGGCCAGTTAATATGACTATTATTCAAATTTATGCACTCACCACTAAGGCCACAAATGAAGAAATGGAAGATTTCTATCAGCTTCTGCAATCTGAAATAGATCAAACATGCAATCAAGACATACTGATAAGCACTGGTGACTGGCATGCAAAGGTTGGAAACAAAGAAGAAGGCTTGGTAGTTGGAAAACATGGTCTTGGTGACAGAAACGAAGCCGGAGATCGCATGATAGAATTTTGTCAGACCAATGACCTTTTCATTGCAAACACATTTTTTCAACATCATAAACGGAGACTATACACATGGACTTCACCAGACGGAACATACAGAAATCAAATTGACTACATATGTGCAAAGACACGATGGAAAAGCTCTGTACAAAATGTCAAAACAAGACCAGGTGCTGACTGTGGATCAGACCATCAACTTCTCATATGCAAGTTCAAACTGAAGCTGAAGAAAATTAGAACAAGTATACAAGAGCCACGGTATGACCTTGAGTATATCCCACCTGAGTTCAGAGACCACCTCAAAAATAGGTTTAATGCATTAGACACA